>JAOUQZ010000019.1:9325137-9338455 GCA_028564935.1 Neosilurus hyrtlii
AGATGGCAGCAAGTCTCAAACATTTCACAAACTTTCCACATGGAAGTCTCCGACTTGTCGATTTTTCCTGCGAATGAAAAACGTAGAATTTGCGAGCAAAATGACAACTCTGCGACCTTTGCGCAAACTGTTTTCGGGGGTGATCACACTAGAGGTGCAATAGAAAAGGGACTGATCCAAATTGAATTTTTTGCATCGTCCCCTAAAAAAAATTTGGGGGAAATTTGCATCAGGGTGTTTTTGCGACTCCTCATGCAAGTAGCTATTTTGCGACTAGGATACGTATGTCACACGATAATTTGTGAGTAAGTTGCAATTGGTTTGCGGATGTTTGACAACAACAACAAAAAATTTAATCCATCATAAATCAGTTGCAGTTTTTTTCCCCCGTTTTTTGTTCTCAGACCATTCGCTTTTTATTTGCGTATTATTATTACAGACACAATGGGAATTAAATACAAATCATGACAAAATACACAGAATATGGCAGATGGCAGCAAGTCTTAAACATTTCACAAACTTTCCACATGGAAGTTCTCTGACTTTTTCTGCGAATGAAAAACGTATAATTTGCGAGCAAAATTACAACTTTGTGACCTTCTCACTGTTTTAGGGGGTAACATTGGTGAAAAAGGGGCTATAATGTGCTTTAAAGGGTGGTGCTTAAGATCCAGGTGCATTCCTCACATCATTTTTAAATGTTAGCTACATTACTAAAGCAAGAGTTGCCAAAGGATTTGGTGCAAATGTCCCCCAACGTACATGTTCAATGTCTTGATCTGAGCTGCTCCAATAGTTGCCAGTCTCGCAGTGTCGCTGATAAACTTGTTTGTTTATACTGCTGAACTCTGACCCTAGCACAGCATGTCAGAATAATAAAAAAAAGACACTGAAATAAGATGTACACTTTTCATTTAAATGAGGCATATTTGAAAGCGACTCCCAGGAACATTTCAAAACACTAGCGCAAAATCTTTCATGATAGTTAGAGCGAAGCTCGTGAGATTAATTACTAAAATAAATGAAACGCAAAAGACGAGACTGTGAGTGACTCTTACGACCACATTTGTAAGTCAAATGACCCAACATTGGTCAAATCCCCTAGTTGAGGAGTCCACCCCAGTGACAAGGTCAGTGAAAAAGTTAGAGATTAGTACTGAATTATTCTGAGATTATGATGTTATAATTTAATATCTGGCCTGCCATGTGGGGGGAGTGAAATAAAGATGACCACCCTCTAAACCCAGGCAAAGCCCATCCAAATGACCACGGTGGTTGGTGTGTCCATGAGTGGCCCAATGTAAAAAAAAATTCAAACCTGTGCCCCCCTTTTAGAACGTTTACAGGCTTGCCTGTGCAATATAGGCTAGTTTTTTATAACTACAGTATAGCCTGTAATACATATTTAATCAGTGTTAAGATGAACACTACTACACATACACTACTACTACTAATAATAATTATTATTATTATTATTAATATTATGCCTCAGTGGTTAGCCCTCTTGTATCACAATGAGAAAATTCTGGGTTTGAATTTCAGCCTAGGGCCTTTTAGTGTGAAGGGTTTTCTCTGGGTACTCTAGTTTCCTCCTACAGCCCAAAGACTTGCACATTAGGTCAACTGGTTCCACGGAATTGGCCATGGGTGTGAATGTAAATTTTTTTGTGTCCGTGTTAACCTTGCAATACACTGGCAACCTGTTCAGGTTTATAACCCCACCTGTCCTCTGAAGCTCACATTTACATTTATCGCCTTTGGCAGACGGCCTTATCCAGAGTGACTTACCTTTATATCTCATTTATAAACCTGTGCAGCTGAGGGTTATGGGCCTAGCTAAGGGCTTGAACCATTGACCTTCAGATTAGTAAGCCAGTAACCCAGAGCCTTAACCACTGAGTCTCTGCTACTTCTGCAGTCCTGACGAATAGGCATTGTAGATAATGGATGGATGGATTATAATACCTTTACCAAATCAAACATTGCATAGCAAAATAAATAAAAATAACCAGGAAACTAACATAAAAAATAAAACAGTAAAAAAAAATAGGCAAGAAAAATGCCTGGGGAAAATATAGAAGGAGCTCAGCTTGCAGTAGAACCTGACAAAGTTTAGACATGAAAACTAAATTTTCTTGCCCACCGTAAACTTGAAATCCACTAGGTGTGCAGTGCCAGAGGAAGTGTACATACAAGGGTGTAGGGTATTGTTGAGGAGCACGCAAAGGTAAAATGGAACAACGCTACAGTAAGCAAACCCTTCAGAAACTGTGGTGTGGGATGAATTTGGACTCAAACTGGTGCAGAGTACTTTTAATATAAAAAAGAGAAAACAAATCAAATAAATAAATAAATAAAGAAAAATAGTACAACCTAAAACACAGAAAGTTTAGTCAGACAGAACAGAACAGAGTTGCTTCCTAAATCGAGGTGCAAGTAGAACCATTTTTGGAAGCTGGCCTACTGTAAAAGAGAATTACAATAATCAAGAGAGTGGTTATAAATGCCAAGACCTAATCCTCAGTGTCTTTTATAACTGCTGCAAGTTGTACTCAGGTTTTGTGTTTATGTACAGAAGTTAAAGTTAAAGATGCCGTTTAAAGGAAATCAGTCAACTTGACCTCACAATAACAGAGAACCTACGTGCACTGCCAGCATTTAACAAGGTCAGGCCATTCCTTATATGGTAAACGATGCTGGGGTACATCTTTCGATTTGGCCTCATGTGGAAACACCCATTTATTCCTCACTCTCACTTACTCATTTACTGAACCGATTAATCCTAACGGGGAACAACCTTAAACAGCTTGCCAGACCAACACACACATACAACCATTCACATTCACACTCACATCTAGGGGCAATTTTAAACAGCAAATTAGCCTAATGTGCATGTCTTTGGACTATGGGGAGAAAATTGGAGTACCCAGAGGAAACACACTCAAGCACGAGGAGAAACCTTCGAGGCCAGTACTCGAAGCCAGGACCTTCTTACTGTGAGATGGGCATACTAACCATTCATTTACTTAACAGAATATTGTCGATGTGGACAGGATAAGTCACCCATGCCTTAGAAAAACACTTGTGGTGTCCTTGTCATTCAATTAATCAATTATATCAACAGCATTTTTTACATTTTGCAGCCAATTATCATTCAAATAGTTTATAATAAGATCAATTGTAAGCTTGACGTTACACTCATTCACCAGGGGAATGCTAAGCTTTTAAGACGAGTAAAAATGTCCTCACAATTGGCTCTCAGTATTAAGCTACTCCAAAGTTATGAAAGTCAAAAACTGTTGCTTAAAATTCGTACTTTCGCTCTCATTTGCTGAACCGCTTAATCATGTCAGGGTCGTGGGGAGGCTGGTGCCTATCTCAGTCACCCTTGGGCGAAGGCGAGGTGCACTCTGAACAGCTTGCTAGATCCTCGCACAGCCAACACAGTTAAGGGCAATTTGGAACAGCCAATTAGCCAAATGTGCATGTCTTTGGATTATGGGAGGAAACAGGAGTACCCAGAGGAAACCCATGCAAGTATGGGGAGAAGATGCAAACTTCACATGAAAACAACATCACCAAGTCCTGAACTCGAACCCAGGACATTCTTGTGAAGTGGTGAGATGGATGTCCTGACCACTACATCACAGTGCCACCCTTCCCTAAAATTCTTTCCACACAAATGAGCAGGGAGCATAAGTAGAGTAATGATTGTAATTAGAATAAAAGTCCGCTGGTCACACTTTATATAAGCTTATAGATAGCCATTCTTAACTTGGTGGAGAGTTTACACACACACACACACACACACACACACACACACACACACACACACACACACACACACGTACACTGTACATACCTACTCGATACACCTGTGTCATACAGACACATTTCTTTGCAGCCCAGTTGGGGGGGAAAAATGTGAGCCCCTTTTGATAATGACAGATTGCACTCATTTTGTTTGGCCAGCAAAAGAGTCCCCTCCAGAGAAACACAGATAATAGAAATAAGGTCCAGAGATTGGAGAGGCGACACATGAGAACAAATACGCTGCTCACCTAATAGAATTATTGCTGACGAGAAATAATACTGCTGCTGAGAAATATTGATTGTGATTGTATAGAAAATAAAGCTGTGCTTCAGAGCACTGTTGATACTAAGGTTGCCCCTCGAGAGCATTCGAATAATTTAATAATCTTTATATATATTACTCATGCGGTTCCGGGTCTGAAAATAAGAGTTTGTGAAGGAAAGTATTCTTGGTATTGCCATGGCAACGAATTGATATTTATGAAGGTGAAGCTCATTGACCTGGAACTGGCCTTCATTCCGAAGGAATATATAGCTCAGCAGGTGATAACACAGTATGTTGGGAATGCATTAAAGACGCCTCTGTCCAAATATACTGGAACCAGAGTGGCTTCATGTCATGGCCGAAAGACTCGGCTCTTCACGTAATGGGCTCGACTCCTGTGGAGAATCTGGAGGTGTGTTGTAACAGTTTCACACATTGTTTTTAGGGGAATGAAGTCACCTTAATGCATTTTGGTAAGTCTTTTGTGCTCGTCAGCCTTCTGAGTGTTTCAGTCATATTATTGTTATATATTTTTTTCATGGACCTGCGTTTCTCTCTTTGCATGAACATATCTAGAGATGAAAACTAAAATGACTTCACTTAGCTAAAAAAACTAACCCCTAATAAATAAATAAGTAAATAAATAACAACCTCAGGGGTTCCTTACCCTTCCTGTAGCATTTCTAGAATTAAAAATTAGGTCATGGGTTCCCTTTTGAGTCTGGTACTTTTCAAGGTTTCCTCCTCATGATGTGTCAGAAGGTTTTTTTTTATGCCACCGTCACCCCAGATTCACCTAGTAAGGGATAAACTGATAAATTTACATGTTTGTATTTTATATGCGGACTTTAGATATTTCTGGAATGGTGAATCAAATTAAATCATAAAAGAAGATTAGAATTTTTTAGTTTGTTTGTTTTTCTTATAAATATGACGCATTTCACCATTAAATGAGTCCACTACGTCAAAAAGTAGTCAAAAAGTGCTGTTTTGTTCAGTCATGCATTCATTTCTAATCCACTTACTCCAACTAGGGCTGTATCTCAGTCGACACCAGGCAAACATGGGGTACACCCTGAACAGCTCACACAACCACTCACACACACTCACAATTTGAAACAGCCAGTTACCCTATTGTGCATGTCTTTGGACTGTTGGAGGAAACCAGAATACCCAGAGGAAACCCACGTGAGCACAGGGAAAACATGCAGACTCCACACAGAAATGCCCGAGCACAAGACTCGAACGCAGGACCTTCTTTCTGTGAGATGGACGTGCTAACCACTAGATCACTGTGCACAAAGAGTAAACAAAGAAATAAATATTAAACACCAAAAATGAATTAACAAGAATACCCAGTACATGTGTGATTTCATAGCAGAGACTGATTTAAGGACCCCGGTCATACATGAACAATAAAAGAATGAATGAATTACCCCTGCATGGACTCATTATGTGTAGCATAAAAAATGGAGACCGGATGTGTAACATATTAAGAGGAGCACGCTACTACAGTGCGACACAGTGCAAAAGAAAGAGACGCCACCTCGTGGCTTAAACCAGAATTTACAGATGTACTCGGGCTGTTACAATTTATAATAAAAAACACATTCCCCTTTTATGTTCACTCACTCACTCACTACCTCATTTGCCGAACTGCTCAGTCCTAGTAGGGACCTACAGTGGGCGAAGAGCAGACCATCAGAAGGCAACACACACATTCGCACAACCATTCACACTCACACTCACACTGAGGGGCAATTTGGAGCAGCCAGTTAGCCTATGCGCTTGTCTTTGGACTGTGGGAGGAAACCAGAGCACCCAGAGGAATCCCACACAGGCACAGGGAGAACATGCAAACTCCACACAGAAATGCCCTCCCTGAGCCCGGGACTCAAACCCGGGCCCTTCTTGATGTGAGGTGGACATTCTAACCCCTGTGCTACCGTGCTGATGCTTTTATGCTTGTTTACATTTAAAATAAATATTTAATATTTTGTTTTATTATGACTATATATACTGTATCAATACATTTTACAAATATTTTTATAAGGAAGAATAATATGAGGAAACAGTCCCACTGTTTTTCGCCCCAATGTGTTTCTAAATCTCTTTATTTTTACAAATGGCGGCCCACAGTTTACCAGGTTAGCTAACACAAAACTACAAAAATGCATTTAGAGCATCTTGAGGATTAGTTGCGTCGATTGTAGCTGTGTAGGAAGTAATTTGTAATGTCGTTACTCAAGTAGTTTTTCATCAGACTCTTATTGGGGTAACTTGAGCACAACTTTTACTCAAGTGAATTATTATTTGTACTTTTTCTACCACTACACCTCTGCCACAACCGGGTCGCCCTGAAGTGATAGCATTTGTAATAGTGCAGTAATACATTCCATTACCTGTAATAACATTTTGTGTACAGAGGCTCAAAAGATTAGGGCGAACATGGTACATTAATACGCCGAAACCCTGGCAGTGCACAATAAACCCAGAGTGTTTGTGGTGTGATTTTTTTTTTTCAATGTATCCCATGAGAAACAGTTTTTGCTATTGCTGATAAAAAATAAAAAATTATAATAATAACACTCCTATTTTGTTACCTAATTTCACCTTGTACTTAACAGTATACACACATCCCACCAACATTAATTAAAATGGTCAGGATACGGACCAATGAGCGTTATGGTGGCATAGAGTTTAGCACATCCACCTCATAACAAGAAGGTCCTGGGTTTAAGTCCCAGTAGTGGCAATTCTGTTTCTATGTGGAGTTTGCATGTTCCCCCTGTGCTTGTGTGGGCTTCTTTCGGGGTCTCCGGTTTCCTCCCAAAGTCCAAAGACACAAACGCACATTAGGTTAATTGGCTGTTCATAATTGCCCCTAGTTGTGAATGTGAGTGTGAATCATTGTATATGTTGGCCCTGAGCTGGTCTGGCGAGCTGTTCAGGGTGCACCACGCCTTTGCCCAGGGTCGGCTGTGATGGGCGCCAGGCTCGCCGCAACCTTAATTAGAATTAATTGGCTTATAAAATGAATATATTAATTAATAATAAATTACAAACATCCTTTTTTATGTTTCTATTATTATTTTTACAATAATATTTCATCTGCTCTCTTTATGTATCAGTTTATCAATAATATTCATGGATATACAAGTAAAGAGATCGGTTCTTATTTAGTGTATTGGTGTATTCTTGACCTGTCTCTTGTATTTATTAATTGGAACATCTCTCGTCGCTGACCAGCAGTAGTCATGGATGGACTCCATTTTCCCTGATACCTTTTCTCGATTGCTGCGATGTCCTGGTGAAATGGCTCACTATGCTCATCACGGACTCAATCGAGGTTTATTCCCAGATTCAGTCAAAGATGTATTTAGTGATTTCAGATTTCATTTCAGATCTTCCCTTCTCTTTTTATTCTCCTAAGACCCAAACGTGTGACATGTCTCGTCACTACTCCACACTGATTCTGTTTCTTACCTCTAAATTTCTACTAAACTTGATCAGCGTCTTCAAACAAGAAGCACTTTGGGAACAAAGTAATACGCAATACTCCTCATATGAGGATCTTTAGGGGGGTGATCACACTAGAGGTGTGATAGAAAAGCGACCGATGCAAACTGATTTTTTTGCATTTTTTTTTTTGCGAATTTTGAAATTCGCATCAAGACGTTTTGCACTCACACATGAAGGCGAATATTTTGCAGCACCACTGATTTGCGAATAACTTGTGATTGGTTTGCGGACATTTGTGAAAAAAAGTGAATCCCCTCTCATTAATCAGTTGCCTTTTTTTGTCCGCTTTGTGTTCTTAACCCATTCACTTTTTAGTTACACGTTATTAGCGCAAACAAAATACAAATTGAATGCGAATGATGACAAAATATACAGACCGATTTCTTGCGAAACAAATAATTTGCGAGCAAAACGAGAACTTTGCAAATTTCTTGCTACATGTTCGGACTGTTTGAGAAGAATTTGAGATTACTTGGTGTCAGAGCCTCATTTTGCGACAGTTGCAGAAATTTTAAGCATGTTTTGCAATGAGTTCACAAACCGGGCGACCAAAGCACAATGCCATTAATGTCGTGCAACAAATTTGACGACTGCGAACTGCCATCTGCGTCAGTCGCTTTTCTACGGCACCTCTAGTGTGGTCACTCCTCGTATGAGGACGGTGGGGTCTTAAGGGGATAATTCACACATCCTTCATAATTTCTAAGTCAGGGTTGTATATGCAGCCCCACTACCATATCTTAAAAACTACAACCATCCCAAAGTGAGGAGAGTTTATTACACTAGATTTATTTTAGTGTTATGCGGGAAAAAATTTAAATAGAAATAAAAGCTGAAAATTATGATGCTAAATATCATTTTATTCTGGTTTAATTACCAGAATGCATTTTTGTACAAGACAGGACAGAGATTTTTTTATATGAAGTCTTTATCTAGTAAGAAAATAGCCTCCTATTTTTTATTTGTATGTTTTTTTTTACTTCAGCAACTCTCGTCTTGTCCGTAAGCACATCAGAGTTTCCATGACTGATTCTCAGGAGAACAGATTATCCTTTGATGCCCGGTGACCCACAAGCAGTGCAATGCAGATAAGAGAACATGGCAGTAAAGCAGCGTCGCAGCAGAGGGCGAGGACCAGTATTATGGGCATCAAATTGATATTTTCCCCTCAACCGGAGGTGTACCATCCTTCAAAGAGTTGTTTTTGATGATATTTTCACCTTTATCTCCATCACCCTGCTCCATCACTAGCTTTCGTGGCACACCTGAGAGTAAATGGGTCGATCGGACAGGTTTCCTTGGACAAAAGCGAAAAGTGCTTATTAAAAATGTCTCCTCCTGTCTGCGAGTGCGCTCGATAACAGCAACACTGAAAGCATTAATTCTGTGCCACTGGGTTTGTGACATTGGGTTATCTCCTCTTCATTAATGTCAGCCCCAGAGTTCCAGAGCACTACTTTCAGCTATGAAACTGAAATTATATAAGTGCTGAGCAGCCAATTCAGTTCACAGTACAAAGCTCATCCACAATATGGAAGGTCAAACTGTTGCTATTGGCACCTCGACGAATATTGAATAAATTGAATTTCTGCATGTTACATTTATTATTCAACACCAACTGCTATGATGCCATGACCTTGATATGTAATTAAATGATATTCAGCTCTAGGACTGACTCAGAATCAATTTTTTTCAACTCCATTCAACACATAACGCTTCAAACGCTTCAAATGTCACAGAGGTAACAGGATAACATATTATTCAAGTTATAACAAGATATTTTCATGCTACAATTACACGTCATAGTATTAGAAGAAAGGTTTCTTGTTGTAACAATATACTATTCGTCATACTTGGTAACAATCATGTCATGTCATGGTGGTGTAGTGGTTAGCACATCCGCCTCATAGCAAGAAGGTCCTGGCTTCGGTTCTCAGGCTTGGCGAGTTTCTGTGTGGAGTTTCCGTGTTCTTCCTGTGCTTGCGTGGGTTTCTTCCCGGTTCTCTGGTTTCCTCCTACAGTCCAAAGAGATTAGGCTAATTGACCTATATCCAAATTGCCCCTGGGTGTGAATGGTTTTGTGTATGTTGGCCCTGCGATGGTCTGGGGAGATGGTTAGGGTGTACCCCGCCTTCACACAATGTCGGATGAGATAGTCTCCAGCCTCCACGCGATCTTTAGAAAATGAATGAATATATATTTATTTTAAACAAGGGGTTATTTGAAATAGCCAGTTAGCCTAATGTGCATGTCTTTGGACTGTAGGAGGAAACTGCAGTACCCGGATGCATGAGGAGAACATGCAAACTTCACACAGCAATGCCTGAGCCCGGGAATCAAACACAAGGCCTTCTTGCTGTGAGACAGACGCACTGACCCCTGCGCCACCGGACCGCTCATAGTAAATATTATAACTTAGGATTAGAATAGGATTTATTTTACTTGTTATATCTTGACACATTTATATTTGGCATCCAGTATCCAGAGCGACTTTCAGTTTTTTATCACACTCATACAGCTGAACAGTGAAGGATTAAGGGCCTCAAACAGGAGCAACTTGGTACTGTGGCTTCAACCCCTAACCTTCTGATAAATAAATCTGAACCACTCAGCCACCACTGCACCGTGACACCTTGATACTGATCCATTTTTTCTGCCATGCGAGCAATATGGTTCCTTAGTATAAAATTTTGCATCGCATATTCATTTTTTAAAAATAAAAATCATACTGCAAGAAGGTTCTGGGTTCGAGCCCCTGGCCTAGCAAAGGCATTTCGTGTGGAGTTTGAGGAGAACCTAGCTATAACTACCTGGATGCCAAAATATACTTATATCTCATACTATATACTCTATCAGATGAAATACACAATCCACATAACTGATGATGAGTTTAAAATACAATAATTCACAGACATATGCAGGCGGTAACTGGCTATTTACTTGCTGGCTATTATGTTCTAGTTAGACAAAACAACTTCACAGCCGACACATGAGCGTATAAACATCTGGGCTGTTCAGCAACAGAAATCCTGAATCTATTTCCCCCCTTCTTATGTCATTATGATCACTTCTTCTCTCATATTTCTGCTTAATTAGCTCTTGTCAGTCAGCATGTAGTCAGACTTCTTTTGTACCTAAAGTGGAGTTGTGATGACATTTAATATATCCGTAGACAGTGTATACATATACATACACCGCCAGTTCTCACCCAGCATGCCTGACACAGTGCTGAGTGAAAATTGCTTTTCGAGGATTGTCAGTTCTTCTCACAACAGCAATATTTTTGTCATTTTTACAGAAAGATTTTTGTCCCCTGATTGTTTGTAATAAAAAAAAAAAAAATTTAAAAATTCAATAATATTAAAAAAAACGGCAAAGAAAAATATTAAATATTAAATATGAAATACCAGTGGGTGAGACAGTGGAGTAGTGGTTAGCACATCTGTGTCACTGCAAAAAAGTCCTGGGTTTGAATCCCTGTAGGAGGAAGGCCCAGTGGATCCTCTCTGATCCCAGCCTCCCAAGCAACAAACTCTTCATGCTCCAGCCAGACTCGCACCAGCAGATTCGGGGACAGTTTTTACTTGCAATATATATATATATATATATATATATATTCCAATTGCTTATATACATTCTTACTTTGTATTCATATTCATCTCCATGTTAAATTTGCTATGTGCAATATTTCTTTCTTAAGTGCAATACTGAGGGGGCTCTGAGTCCAAGAATTTCATAGCCGGTAGTGATGTTCCATTATTACCTGTATATGACAAATAAACTTGAAACTTGAAACCTGAAACTTGAAACTTGAAACTGGAGTATGTGGAGGAAACCCATGCAAGCGTGGGAAAAACATGCAAACTCCACATAGTAACTCCCTCGCTCAGCCTGGGACTCGAACCTCTTACTGTGAGACAGACAAGCATACTACACTACTTCGACATTAGGAACTTGGACAATTTTTTTCCAAAGTTATGCAAATTATTTCTATTTTGCTGTTAAACTTACCTTGAACTTTGAATGGAAAATTTCTTCTGGGTAAAACTCATAGACTTTGGTACAGTTAATACATTCAATCTGGTGGTGGTTTCGAGCCAATTAAAGCTGAGCTGGCCTGGAAGCGCAAGATTTTGGTGAACAAACATCGCCCAAGTCCCTAACAACACGGTGGCATACTGGTTTGCACCTCCGCCTCACAGCAAGAAGGTCCTGGGTTCGAGTCCCTTGGGCGTTTCTGTGTAGTTTGAATGTTCTCCATGTGCTTGCCTGGGTTTCCTCCAGTACTCAGGTTTTCTTGTACAGTCTAAAGCCATGCACATTAGGTTAACTGGCTGCTCCAAACTGCCCCTAGGTGTGAGTGTGCATGGTTGTGTGTGTGTGTGTTGGCCCTGCAATGGTCTGGCTAGCTGTACCATGCCTTCGCCCACAGTCGGCTGAGATAGGCACAAGCCTCCTCACGACCCTAGTAGGAGTAAACGGTGAGGCAAATGATTGAGTGAGTGATTGAGTGAGGACATGTTGCATCCCTCTTCCATGAGCTTAATATTCAGGTTAAACCTCTCGACTTGAGTATTTTGGACATTCGTAGCATATTTAGATGACTATTTTTTTTTTGGCAACTAAATTTGAGTAAAAATCATGATACGACTCCTTTAATGCTACTGTAGCTTGGAGAGTATAAAATGTCCCTTAGGTACAAACAGAAAACTGCATACAAAATAAGCACCACTTTAGTCAAATGTCAAACCCGCTGACGTTTCCTTGACTTTCCCTAACTAAAAAGCCGAATACCCTTGACCTATAATGAATGGAAAAACAGGCTGTCTTTGTGCTGAGCAGACATCCAGCCAAGGTATTTTAAACCCATCAGTTTCCTTCACCTTATATTCTACTTCAAAGGTGTTTGCAGGACAAAACTTGAAATGTTCATTAAAGCTGTATTGATTCTATGATAATTCTATGACTTTAAAACCTCCACACAGGCTTGCAATACATCATTACCTTTATACGAATGTAGGAATTGTTACGCAACTGTTGTTGTCATTTCTGTCTCAGTGCTGCCACCACTGTCTGAAACAAGATATAACACAACTAGAAGCATTACATAAAGCTCTGTGGGTGGGATGTCCCAGGGTGGTACCGACCCTGGTGACGATGCTACAGATCGTGTAGGTCATGTAACACTCTGGCAGAACATTGTGACAGAGACAAAGAGACAGAAGGACAGAGGGTCTGACCCCTGATGTAACACCACTGCTAAGTGTATTAACATTACATGGGACCTCCCACAACTACATTTTCATTGTTGTGTTGTTTGCATGTAATGAAGTATGAGGTCTCAAGTGCAAGTATGTATTTCAACTAATTGTATCTCACACTGGACGGGTGTTCAGGGGTGTGGCTTGGGCCACACGGGCAGGTGAAAATGTACCAAACACACTCACACACACACACACACACACACTCATACACATGCACACACACATACACAAAACAATGAATAAGTCTATAAGCCAGAGCAGAAAACTCCAGACCAAAGAGTTGTGATAACGCACTAGTACAGTCAGCAATCATCATTAAAAGACAAAAACAAACAAACAAACAACAAACGCTGGGTGGCACTGTGGTGTAGTGATTAACCGCATTATCTTAGTGAACTTCTTGTTGTTTATGATCCAGCTCGCCCACTTAGATCAAAAGGTGCAGGCTGCTTAG
>JAOUQZ010000019.1:9383248-9395278 GCA_028564935.1 Neosilurus hyrtlii
ATATATATATATATATATATATATATATATATATATATAGTTTTTTCTTTTAAAGGAGTGTGGCAGTTGTGTTTTCTCATGCATGCATGTTGTATTTAAGACCATACTAATGATGCTTCATGAGAACAGTATGACATGGGGAATAAGTGTAAGCACTTAGTGCTTATAATACCACAAAACAATTCTGTTCTGCTTCTTTAGTCTGCATCCCCAGAATTTGCATTTTTTGGTTTTACTCTAAAATCCAGTATTTAGTTTTAAAAACAGTTCCTGCATTTCCATTCTATTCAAAAGACTAAATAAACCCCAGTCAATGCACAAGTCAAAAACACAAGCCTACATATTTATAAGTATATGAATAAGCCAGCAGCCCTACAACCTAATAAATATAACACTATAAGAAAGAGGTATCCAGACTGTTGGGAAGCGATTGCTGTGGGGCATGGGTGAGATTGAAAATACCAAAAAATTAAATATTTAACGGATTGTATCAGACTTGCCAATGCCTGTTATGCATTGTGCATTTAAAACGGCTGGAATGTACTTCAAAATATACACAGACATACTCTGTTTTTTTTCATAATAAAAAAATCAGATGAGCAACAAACTTTTACACACTATGAGAATACAGATTTAGGAACTGATCTTTTTGACCTTATCCTGTATATAATATCGTTTATATATATATATATATATATATATATAGTCAATCAGCATCCATGAAAAATTAAGTTGATGGTTTCTTAAACATGATGTTCCGTCTTGCATGCTGAGTGAGCACTCTAACACTTATCTCAATTTTTTTCTAAGCACGATGACAATAATTCATGTCTCCAACACATTGGGATGGTGTAAGTTTAGGTTTCATTAAACAGGTTAATGATTTTTGTAAAATTCCATGTTATAAAACCTTCTGAACGTAACCAGAGTAAAAATAATAGTCTAAAGAGTTGTAAAAGTTCACATTAGCCGTTTGCTAACTTTTTCAGTTTTTATTAACGATGCTATATGAATCATTTACATTATGGCACTTGGCAGACACCCTCATCCACTGTGACTTAAAAGTAATTTAAAAAAAGTGTTAAGGGCCTTTGCTCAAGGGCCCATCGGGGGCAGCTTGGCAGTACTGGCGCTTGAACCCACAACCTTTGGATCTGTAACCCAGAGCCTTAACCACTGAGCCACCACCTACCACCACTGGTTCAGGAAGCTTTTCTCCACCAGCAACCAGTTTATCATGACATTTTTCCAACACAGCTTTATCCAAGTTTAAAATTTGTTTGAATTTGATGTTGTTTTTTGTGAGACTCCGCTTTTCTGCCTTGCAACTACAAAAGAACCAAAAACACAAATTAAAACACAAACATACAATAGTTGCATTAATGAATGCTCTTCACAAGCCCTGCCCCCTGTTTGACTATTTTAAATCAGTCACGTTTTGGCTCGGTAGTCCACCCCACTGCAAGAAGGTCGTGGGTTTTGTGTGGAGTTTGCATGTTCTCCCTGTGCTTTTGCGGGTGTCATCAGAGTACTCCGGTTTTCTCCCACAGTCCAAAAACATGCATATTCAGCTACTTGACTGCTCTTTAGGTGTGAGTATGAGTGAGAATGGTTGTGTGTGTGTGTGTGTGTGTGTGTGTTGCCCAGTGATGGTCTGTTTCACTTTTTCACTTAAGGTTGAAAATGCTGCCCGAAAATCTGTTTAATTGTTTGTTCAGCTCTCCTGCACCAGTCAGCACTTCAATGCATTCAAACAGTTTGAAGAATGGATCAATATTGCAGGAATAGGCATTATTCTTGGTTCATGGTTGTCTGGTCTGTCGCATTACAATCTCTTTTATTTCACTGTTTTTTTATTAGCCACTTAATAACCGGCAATAAAAACCTCTTGGTAAATTGGATGACTTGGCCTGGTTTTATACGTATACGCTACAGTAGTTTAAATAGCCTGCTGACAGGTTTGTTTTTGTTGGGTGGAAGTTCTCAAAATACTGTGAGGTGGGCCTCATGGGGGGTAAAAAAAAAGTATGAATAAGTCTGCTATAAGACATGGTGCTTGTTTTGGGACAGTTTAGTACTTTGCAAAACAGGATTTGGAACGAAAGCAGCCAGGCTCAGGACACGAAAAAGCGAAAAGCTCTTTATTTAGCCACGGGAACTGCTCCTCAGTGTGCATGGCTGGAGATTCTGAAAAGACAGAGACTGACAGGGATCCATTAGGGAGCCTGGCCTTTTCTTAGTGCTAGAGACCTGGGAAAAGACTCAGCTGCCTCTTTTTCTCTTCTAATCTCTTTCCTCGTTTACCTCATTTTCTGCAGAGTGACTCTATACAAGGATATGCGAGTTGTTGGATGTCTGTGAGGCGACGCTCTTCATCCACAGCTCCCTCTGTTCGAAAAACTTGCCTTCATCATCTTTCAGCTCAGTTCAAAAGCGCTGTAATCACGCAAGCCTGACAGACCCGAAGGAATAGGAGGCAGTGAAGAGAAAGTATTTTTAAAGATAAAGGATAACTGCACACGCGAACACATGGCACACATGGCCTTAGGTATAAATATCATCCCACACTTTCCACCGCATGGCAAATGTGGACAAATTAAAATTCCTCCTGGACAGCAATCTAAGGCGGGAGCTGTGTCTGAAAAAGACGCGATGCACATGTCGGCGTCCGCTGCCCACAAAGAAGTGGAGGTGCTCGCATGGATCACTTTTAATGAGGCTGTCTGCTTTCGCAGCGCTCGGTTTTCTATCCCAGTTTTGAAAGGCTGCTATACTTAAAGGCTAACATCTTCATACCTGTTAATTAATTACACATGCTTTAGAACACTTTCCCTGAATCGAGTGGCACACTGCCTGGTTATTCAAGGTCGTAATCATCATTTGGTACAAATACAGACATGAATCATATTCAGTAGGCAAATGCATCGTGGCCTTGAATCCGGGCCACTTAAAGTGTCTACGTTGTAAAATTATAAAATAATGTAGAGTAGAAAAAGAATAACTGACAAAAAGTACCATAAATGATCTCATCTGCATGATTTTAAATTTTTTAATTCTTTTTGTTTCCTTTTATGAAGTGCACTCGTTCAAACACACAGCAGGCAGAAATGTTTTAGAGGGCAGTCCATGAATCTCAACATCCGCCCAAGCAGATGGGGTGCTCATTCTCTTACAAAGGTACTACCCCTACACCCTCCCCTCCCCAACACCCCCCGTATATACCCCAATAATTGATATAATATATCAATATATAATATATTATATATACAATGTGACATACTCTTATTTTTAATTATTTACAGAATTAAATGTTCTTCATTGAATGCTGAATTTACATGGCTGCACATATCTACAGGAAAAAAAGAAGCATAGTTCTGCAAAGAAATGTTCTTGCCAAAGCTGTTTAAAGGACGCCACATTTTCTCTTTTAAATAACTGACTCAACGTGATTAGATCTTATCCTGCCGATATTTATAAGCAGTTAAAAAGTCAATGTTATATGCATTGCTCTCGATATTGACACGAGGAGCTTTATATTCTTCCTCCCATTTGACCTTGAGCACATGTTTTTTTTAATGATTACCAATGTAATTTACTCTCCATGTATCTTAAATCATGAATACGATTATGTCTAAAGGCATGTGCATGAATTTAACACTGGAATATTTCATACAGACATACTATATTTAAAAATAAATAAATAAAAAAATTCAAGGTTATTGTCTTCAGCAAATTATTTAGAGCCAGCAACAAGGCTGAGAGAGAATTTAATTTTATATCATGCATGAAATTCCAGTCCGTTACTCTGATTGACTCCATATGCCTCAGTGTCAATACAAGAGACATAGTAAATTTGATTTAAGGTCAGCATTCATTCAGGGTTCGTTACTGAATTAATAAAGTGCTTGTTCTTTTAAACGAATAACCTCTCGGGTGTGGGTGACTTTGTTATGTTTGCTCTTTACCCAGCCTCTCTAAGGCAAATCAAAGGAAGTTAAGCTTTGTGAGTGTCTTTATATGTACAGAGGTTTCAAATAATATTAAAATATGTTCCAGCAGGATAAGAAGCGGGCAGCATGGTGGCATAGCGGTTCACATGTCCACCTCACAGCAAGAAGGTCTTGGCTTCAGGGTCCTGAGCTCAGATATTTCTGTGTGGAGTTTGCACGTTCTCGCCGAGCTTGTGCGGGTTTACACCGGGTACTCCGGGTTCCTCCAACAGTCCAAAGACATGAACATTAGGCTAATTGGCTGTTCCAAAATTGCCCCTAGGTGTGTGTGTGTCTGAGTGAATGCCCTGCGATGGTCTGTATCCCACCTTTTCCCATTGTTGGCTGAAGTGGGCTCTGGCCTTTTGGATTACGAGGTTTCGGCACATAAGTAAGAATGAGAATTAGGGGCCAAAGCAGAGAGTAAAAATGATGTGTGGAGTGGTAGAAGTCAAACCTGAGACTTAAATCTTACTGAGACATAAAGTAAAAATATTAAGGTACATCTAAAAATGGCCAGCACGGTGGCATAGTGGTTAGAAGGTCCTGGGTTCAAGGCCCCGGGCTGTGTGGAGTTTGCATGTTCTCCCAATGTTTGTATGGGTTTCCTCTGGGTACTTCAGTTTCCTCCCACAGTCCGTAGACATGCACATTAGGCTAACTGGCTGTTTTGAATTGCCCCTAAGTGGGAGTATTGAGTGCGAATGGATGTGTGTGTGTGCCCTGTAATGGACTGGTGAGCTGTTCCACGTGCCTTTGCCCAGAGTCGGCTGAGATAGGCTCCAGTCTCCCGGTGACTCTAATAGGATTAAGCTGTTTGGCGAATTATTGAATGAATGGGTAATTTCGAGTAGCAGGCTGACTCAATGTCTTTGGAATGTTGAAAGAAACTGTACACCCCTGAGAAAAACCCATGCAAGAATGGGAAGGACGTGCAAACTCTATACAGAAAGGCTTCAGTGGGATGTGATGTTCAAACCTTAAACGTTTTTGCTGTGAGGCGACAAGGCTAACCTCGGAGACACCGTGCCGCCACTGACAACAAGAACAAAATGATTTACTTGGCTCTACATGCTAAAAAGTTCTTTGACAGCCAGGCTAAAGGTTTACTCACCTAAAAAGTAGTAACTGCATGTCACAGCTGTTCAGAATACAGTGCACCTTACTTCTCTTACTCTTACTCCCCCAGACTACCTTTACCGACCTAATTCCATCTGATGACTTGCCCATGGTCAAACACCTGTGCTCACTATCTTTCCATAGCACATTTTCGTTATCTTCATGCCACCATTTACCAGCCCCGTAGTCACCAATGCCCGGTCCTGCAACAACCACCGCCTCTCCGATTTCTCAAAGCCTTCATTAAGAGCCACGGACTAATTCAGCCTCCGACTTTCTTTAATGCAACTCATTCATTTATTTCCAATCAGCCCCTGAACTTAGACCTGTCTGGCATTTATTTAAATCTCAAGCACAGCCGCGCTTCTATTACAAGCTAACCTCTCTGGGGTAATTAATTACATCCACAGCTATCCAAGTCTGCTGTCCTTTATACAACTGTATTGATTACTCAGTCAAGATCGGATGGTAAACATCTGCAGATTTATTAGATCCCTTTTTAAGCATTGCAGGCTTTTTCTAATGTCGGTCACAGATATCTGTATTTAGAATTGCTTCATGGATTTGATAGGGAGTAGAGAAAAAACAACAACATAGACATACACATACACATACTGCAGACAGGTGAACGAGTCTTATGATAACTGAAAAACTGAGCAAGATTTCAAGTTGAGAAAACAGTTCTGTTGTCCATGTTTGTGTCTATGACCTTCAATCTCACTGCATCAGCTGCAATACACAGCTTCGAACTGTATGTGCCAACTCGCAGAGCAATCTCGCTCAGACAAGGGTGAGAAGAGGAAAAGCTGACCTTTGATCCAGGACAGAATTCAATTTAGGTTAAAAAAAATAATAATAAAATAAAGGACCTTCTTGCCATCTACTTGCCGAAGAATCTCTTCCCTGCCGGATATAAAAACAGACCAGAGGACTGTGAGTCATGAAACGTTTTCCAGGCAGGATATTGTTAAGATGAAAGACACATGTTTGGGCTGGTCGAGGTGTCAGAGGGATAAATAATCATTCCATAGTGCTTTCATTGCACTGCTTGTCGTAGAAGGAAAGAGGCTAGGCGTGCTCTGGTAATCCTGAAAAAGCAACAAATAATCAGAACCTCAACACCCCTTGGTACATTGTGTTTAATAAATCATATTTTGGAGGACGTCCTGTAAATTTTTAACACAAAAACCAGGTAGTGTTTTACATACTGGTAGTATTCATAGGGTTACATGACCCCTCGGTAAACCCTTAGTGAGGACGGATATAAACATATTAGTGATGTGAATACATTATGCTCCAAACAGTTCCAAAGGAAAGCTTGCCAGAAAAAGCTCACACAGCATCTGGTTGAGACCAGGACTGCGATCTCATTGGCTGCATGAAAAAGTCAAGCTGGAGGCTTTCATGCAGGCAATCTGTCAGAATGAAGCTCGTGGGATCAGTAAAAATCACATTAATTAATGTGAACATGGACTATATATTTACAGTTGGATATTTACAATCTTCATTCATCAAGTAGAACCAATAACATTTGTTTGGCGTGGCATGGTGGGGTAGGGGCTAGCACGACTGCCTCGCAGCAAGAAGGTCCTGTATTCAAGTCCTGGTCTAGGCGAGTGTTTCTGTGTGGAGTTTGCATGTTCTCCACGTGCTTACGTGAGTTTCCTCTGGGTACTCCGGTTTTCTCCCACAGTCCTAAAACATGCACATCAGGACAACTGACTGTTTTAAATTGACCCTAGGGGTGGATGTGAGTGCGAATGGTTGTGTTGTGTGTGTGTGTGTGTGTGTGTGTGTGTGTGTGTGTGTGTGTGTGTGTGTGTGTGTGTGTTGGCCCTGCAATGCTTGGGCGAGATGTTCAGGGTGTGAATATGCCCAACCTTTGCCCAATGTCGGCTGATATAGGCTTTTGTCTCCCCGCAACCCTGGTAGGAATAAATGGTTTATACCCCTTTCTCACCGACCCAGTCACGGTACTTCAAGGAGGAACACCCCGCCATGTAGATGCAGAAAAGTTTTTTCCCTCACCCTCATCCTATTCCCTTGAAAGGTATAATTCTGTAACAATAGCTGAGATGAAGATTCACAACCTTTTATACCATGGAAGATCACCGTGAGCATCATATGGTACCACCGGTGCTTGTCGATGTTCATACGTTGTTCACGGCGGTCATATGGTGCTGGTGGTGGTGTCACGTTGTCACACGGAAATGCTTTTTTCTGTCTTTTCGCAGAAATGCGGCAGTAAAATCGAACATGATAGAATTTACCGCGAGAAACTGCAGAAGGCTGCGGTGCTGACGATTCTCTGCAGTACACGACACGACAATCACACGGTGTTCTGCTGGAGTATTCCCGTGAACTTCCTGTGGGTCAAGTTGCATCAGTGAGAAAGAAGCATTAGCAAAAGAGTGAAAGAGAAAGAGGTTTGTTTGAAAAGGCGGCAGGCACGAACAAACAAACAAACTCTACATGTGGAATAAAAAAATGGCTTTAAATCTAAATTCAGATATAAATATTTAGCAAAATATGATTTTAACAAGTAGATCCAATGAACCATATTCCCCATGAACCCTCAGAACTCATGGGAGAGGGTGTTAAGATGCATTTTTTGTGTAAAATATAAAAGGTCTCATGTCAATTTGGCATTCAGTAATCGCATGGCAAGGGCTAATTTTGATGAATTCGGTAAAGTGACCTCAATTTGACCATGAAAAATGAGGTCACGGTCAAGATCCTTAGAAATCATATAAGAGAGTATGAAGATGAATTTATGGTTAATATACAGAGGTCCTATTACGAATTGATCATCAGTTGTTGTGTGGCGAAGGACAACTTTTTTTGATGAATTTCGTCAAAGTGACCTTAATTTGACCTTGAAAAAAAAACGTCAAGGTTACGGAAAACACATGCAAGAGAGTTTTGATGAGGGATGGAAATATACTGCAGCATCAAAACAGATACAAGCCATGGCACTGTGTTACATCCCTAATATCAATATAAGCATTTATAAGGTCTGAATTTGATCAATGTCAGTTCTTAAGACCTGCCTGCTATATATAAGGTTGTGTTAAGACTTCACCTGACACCTGACTTTGTAGGTTATTGTACCTCTGCTTGATTTGACCCAGTAAACATTTAAACCAGATTTTTATTTTGGCAACATTTACTCCTGTTTAATTTGCGTGACTTTGACACTCCAGTAAGTGGTCGGGATTGTTCTGGACCCAGGACTCAGTCTGGGAACACTGGGAGTGAGGTGGGAATCCAGCCTGAATGGGATACACAAAGACTGCAAGGCACAAAGGATGCTCATTCACACTTTGGGTGTGGTTTCGCATAGCCAGTCCACTTACCTATTTGTTTCTGGGAGATGGGAGGAAACCAGAGAACCCAGATGAACCCCCCCCCCCCCCCCCCCATAGACAGAGAAACAATGTGGCATAAGTACAAGTGTGAGTCGAAAGAAAACCTTAAAAGAATGACTCAGATTCACCCCCCGAAAAGAAAAGACACCTTGCACTGAACGAATGGAGAGCAAGTAGAAATATTACACATTCTGTGATACAGTAAACAAGAATAGTTTTATATAACTCACAGTAATATAACCCAAGCTTTGCATTCCACCAAGGACCCTGGAGCTGTGTCAACATTATGTCAGCAAAAATCAATGTCACTTGACCCAGAGGTTATGACAAAATTACATCAAAATTGGAGCCTTTATGTCAGGTGAGAGGCGAGAGACTCGCTGGAATATGTATTCGTAAATATTCAGTATATGGCTTGTGTCAGTTCTTATTAAAGATTTTATGCCTCACAGATCCAAGTTTCCATGGTTAATCTTGACTGGCTGTACAACTTTTGTTTGGGTTTCCTTTGGGTTCTCTGGTTTCCTCCCATGGCCCAAAAAACATTCCCTTTTAAAGGGGTGAATGTGTATGCATCTTGCCCTGAAATGGATTGGCGTCCCATCTGGCTTGAATTCCCTCACCTTGAGCTAGTATTCCTGGGACTGGCTCCGGATGCACCATGACCCTGCCCAGGATAAAGCAGTTACTGAAGATGAATGAATACAACAGCAAGCACATTTCTTTTCAAAATGTTTTTTGCTTTCTGTTTATCTTCTCGAGACCTGAATGTACCTGGTCATATATGAGTGCTTTTCATCTCAACTCTCAAATTCTCTAAACATATAATTGTTTCCTTCTCACTTTCACCTCCTTGTCAAAAGACTCATTAAAACCCAGTGACCCCAATCTCACAAATATGAAGTCAGATGTGACACCCCAGAGCATCTAGAGCGCATCGCCGTTGCTGCGCTTGGAGCCTCCCCCACAGGGTGATCGAGCTGAGATCTACCACTCAGTGACAGTACACTTAATCAACGCACCGAAACGGAGGATCACAAGAGACAGAGCTTGGTGTCATGCGTCTCCGCTGCCGCCCCCGCGACCACTGAATAACCATACGTGATCGCAAAATCAATCCACAACAGCTTTGTAAATTATCGCCCCAGACCCCCTGCACATGTTTTGTCACACACTGCTAGGCAATAAAAGTGATATTAAGATTATTGATTGTTGTGTATGAGGCACTATTAATAATGTTGAACATGAAGCCAGAGTGATATGTGAGCATATAGGTCTGTCCCAGTGTGGCGGGGAGATGCATGATGGGTAAGGTGTTCTTCAAGTAAATGATAGATTAGGAGGTGGCGGTCATGTTTTGATACTGGTAAAGCCTAGGCAGACAAAAAAAAAATTATGATGGCTAAAAATTCATCATTTGTCTTGCTGCCTTTATAAATACACTAAGGTCTCACATGTAGCTGGTACTCACAAACCTTACCTGGGACTACCGGGGTCCTTCCATAATCATTCCGGCAGATTTTGGAGGTAGTTGGTCACGAAAACACGGAACCACCACCCGTTTCTCAAGATGGCTCCCAGCTCTCCCAAATTCTGATAGAAGTACGCAATAAACACATAGGGGATAATTCCGGGTAAATTTGCCATTTACATATATGCCAAGAAATGTCTAAACAGGATTAAATACATTGTGTCTCATCTGGGTTCTCTGGTTTCATCCCACCTCAGCAAACCTTGCTGGAAGGATGACTGGCAGGGGTGCATCGGCTCTCGGTGTGATAACGTGTTTTCCATTATGGCTGCATGCAAAGAAAGTTTGCAGGTCTATACAGGACTAAATAAGTTGCGTTTCATCTGGGTTCTCTGGTTTCATCCTGCCTCAGCATATCTTGCTGGCAGGAGGACTGGCTGTCCTTTATCGACTCTTGGTGTGAGAACATGTGTTCATGGTGTCTTGGCATTCCATACTGGATTTCTGACATCATACCCAGAATTCTTTGGGCATCCTCTAGACCTTTTTAGCATTAGCTGCAAAATCAACTACAGCCCTAGAACTTGTGCAAACTAGTCTTGTGTCATCTTCCCGTCAGCTGTTCTTTAAGTCACTCTGGATAGTGACAGACAGTGAATGATTAAACACCCCCCCCCCAAACATTCCAAAAGGTTAAATCAATACTAATTCAGCTCATGACACAACACTCTGCTGCAACAGTTCCCCCTAATATTTGAGCGCACAATAGTCTGGTCACAATGTGTTCCCTCTTTAAGGCGACCTTAACTTAGCCCTGCAGACAGCAATCGTTAATAAATCTCGACATGTTAAATCTAGGCTCCCTCCATTATGCTGCATCCCGGGCTATCTTGGCCCGCTATAAATTTGAAAGCTCTGCAGAGCCAGACAGAGCCGAGGCGATGCTGCAGGGACAGCGCTACGATGAAACATTAATATTTTCAGCGATGTTTTATTTAACCACCTTACAGCAGCACTCGGGGGTGAAAAACATGTACCCACCGGAAAGGATATTATGGCCATGGCATGGGTCACGAGATGCTTTGTTTGTTTTGCGGAAAGTGGTTCTAGGGAGCCATTATAGTAAGCAGCATGTGGGTCTTTCTGCTGTGCCCAGAGTGCTAAAGGAAACCACAATAGCATCATGAAGCTCCTATCGTATCTTCTTTCATCAACGGCAAACCTACATGCACCATCAAGGATTGTGAGAGCACTTGATGCTGCATTAGGGAATATTAAGACCCCCCATCACTTACACACACACACACACACACACACACACACACACACTTTTAACTTTCAAAGCATAAAGTAAAAATTGGCTCCAGCATGAGCAATATGAAAAAACGCATGGAATTTCAACAACAACGTAAGCTCAAACTGAAATTTCAGCCATCTTTTTAAGATAACGTCTCGTCACTGTACACAACATAATCCTAAGAGTATCTTGGATGGATCTTGGATCAGACAGTGCAGTAATGAGTGCAGTAATATGTCAGATTAAATATCAAAATCATCTAAAGACACACCTGTGATAAAAGAAAACTCCTAGTATATCATTCATTTATATAAGGTTTACAGGGAGCCTGAGGTCTATCTCAGCCAACTCTGGCCAAAGGCAAGGTACACCTTGAACAGCTTGTCAGTCTATCACAGCGTCAACACACACTTACACCCAGGGGTAATTTGGAACAGCCAATTGGCTTATTGTGAATGTCTTTTGGTTGAATGAGAAAACTGGAGTACCCAGAGGAAACCTAAGCAACAGGAAAAACATGCAAACTCCTTGAAGCGCTCCTCTTTCCACATGTGCATATTCCATGCCTTTATTCATTTATTAATTCATTCATTCATTTGTTGAACTGCTAAATCCTACTTGGGACACGGGGATGTCATGTGTTTTCTGAACCGCTTAATCCTAATTAGGGTCGCGGGGAGGCTGGCGCCCATCTCAGCCAACTCTGGGTAAGGGCAGAGTACACCCCGGACAGCTCGCCAGGCCATCGCAGGGCAGAAACACGCTGACGGCTATGCAGCCTACTCT
>JAOUQZ010000019.1:9395378-9409551 GCA_028564935.1 Neosilurus hyrtlii
GTTCTTTTACATGCCTCTCACCATAGACAGTGAGAGACATGGCCAGCATTTGATAACCCAGTTAGCTGCACTGGGAGGGGGACAGCAGTGAGAACCCGTCGATAGTGGGGCTTGAACCCCGACCTTGGGATCAGTAATCCAGCACCTTACCACCAGGCCACCACTGCCCAGGACACGGGGATGCCGGAACCTATATCAGCCAAAAGGGCGATGGCGGAGTGCACCCTGAACAGCTCACCAGGCTAATGCAGCGCAACACATACAACCCTTTACACTCACACTCACACCTAGGGATAATTTAAAACACCAATTAGCCTACTGTGCATGTCTTTGGACTGTAGGAGGAAACCAGAGTACCCAGAGGAAACCCACGCACGCACGAAGAGAACATGCAAACTCCACAGTGATATGCCCTCTCCTCGCTCGAACCCAGGACCCTCATGCTGTGAGGCAGATGTGCTAACCACTATGCCACCATGCTGCCCCCATTAGCATATGTTGTCACATGTCGGTATTGTCAGCACCACGACTGTATCTCTGCAGTTAGCTTAGTATTCACCTGAAGCTTTCATTCATAATGATGGCTTTAGGAAAAGGGTCACAGTGCTCACACTCTAGGATTTTAATAAAAATGTTCTGACCCTGGCAAAAATCTTTGTCAGTCATCAGATGTCACTGGATGCTCTGGCCTTCAGTGAAGGTTAGTTGAAACAGGAACTGCAGAAGACCTACAGTAGAAGCTCCAGTTCTTTTATATCTAATAACACAGATGACTTTGCCTGTTTGTTTTCCCTCTCACTCATTTCCCGGACCGTTTACTCCTATTGTGAAGGCTGGTGCCTTTCTCAGCGACACTGGTGAAGGCGGGGTACAACCTGAACACCTCGCCAGACCATATTACACACATTCACACCTAGGGGCAATTTGGAACAACCGATCTGCCTCATGTGCATGTTTTTGGACTGTAGGAGGAACCCGGAGTACCCGAAGGAAACCCATGTGCACACAGGGAAACATGCAAACTCCACACAGAAACGCCCTCATCGAACTCAAAACCAGGACCTTCTTACTGTGAAGCGGACGTGCTAACCACTAAGCCACCCTGCATGTTTGTTGCATCTGCTGAATTCTTTATACTGCAATCTGAAATACTTTTTATTTTTATTTTGATATTGTGGGTTGACATACCATGTACACTGTGTGCACAATTATTAGTATGTATTTTGACCATATCATCCTTTTTATGCATATTTCCCAACTCCAAGCTGTATAAACTTGACTGCTTATTGGATTTTAGCATATCAGGTGATGTTTATTTGTGTGATGAGAAAGGGCTTGGCCTAAGAAGGTTAATGCCCTATATCAAGGTGTGCATAATTATTAGGCACATTCTTTTCTTCAGACAAAATAGGCCAAAAAAGAGATTTAACTGACTCTGAAAAGTCAAAAATGTTAAAACCTGTGCACACAATTTTCTCCGGGATCAATGAAGAATTATGATACTGATCATAAAGACTGATAAAGAATAGGCCAAGAAGCACATGAAGACTGATTTTTCAAAGGTTTTATGGACTGATGAGAGTGACTCTTGACGAACCAGACGGATGGGCCCGTGGCTGGATCAGTGTTGGGCACAAAGCTCTACTTCAATTCAGATGCCAAGGTGGAGGTCATCATAAAAGATGACTTAGTTGGACCATTTTTGGGTTGAAAACTTCCAGAACTACTGCCAGTTTTTATAGGACACTTTCCACAAGCAGTGGTAGAGAAAAAAAACGGCATCCTTCAAGAAGACCATGATTTTTATGCAGGACAATATGCTCCATCACATGCACCAAAGTACTCCAGTTCGTGGCTTGCCACTCAAGACCCTAAAGATGACAGGAAAATGACATGGCCCCCTTCTTCATCTGACTCAAACCCTATTGGTAACTTGTGGGCTTTACTTAAACGGGAGATTTACCATGAAGGAAAACAGGCACCTCTCTGAACAGTGTCTAGGAGGTTGTGGTTGCTGCTGCACAAAAAGTTGATCAACAGATAAGGAAATTGACAGACTAGAATTAATGCAAGGCTTGTGACAGTTATTGAAAAGAAGGCTGGCTATACTGGTCACTGATTATGATATTGTGGAAATTTTAGAGATGTTCATTTGTAAATTTCCAGTTGTTTGTTCATTATTTTCACTTTAACAGATGAAAATAAATAAGTGAAATGGGAAAATATTCATTTTCTATTTAGTTTCCTAATAATTCTGCACACCAATATTTGCCTAATAATTGTGCACACTGAGATATTCTCTTAAGAAAGACAAAACCTGACTTTTACCTTCTTAAAAATTCAGGTTTGGGCTTTATTAACATTTGGATGGTGTGAGAGAGCTGTAGTTGATAAAATATCAAATGAATCGACAAAAATATAACTTGCTTAATAATTGTGCACGCAGTGTTTACTACACTTGTTTATAAGGGTGTAAATCACACAGCCACACAATACAGTTTGATTCCAGTTCACAAGGAAACGATTTAATATTTGCCGATATGACTGAATCTGCTTCGGTGTAATTGAACATGATTTGATTTAGTAGCCTCTGATCGATATGGACAACTTGATTTAGGATCTGAGACAGGCTTATTGCAAATCAGCAAATGATTTTAACATAAAGAAGGACAATTTTACAGTATCGATAGTATTAGCAGTACAAGCGTATCATATGCTTAGCCTATTTATTCATCAGCCTAAGAATTTCTTGTATTACCTCAATTAATACAATCATTGGATTTTGGAGCAATAGCAATTTCCACTCTAAAATATGTGGACGCCTATACTTACTGGTCTACACTTGACTGATCTTGACTCGTGGGGAAAAAAACAGCCCAATATATTTATAATATTTCACAGGCGGCATGGTGGTGTAGTAGTTAGCATGTCTTCCTCCAAGCAAGAAGGTCCGGGGTTTGATCCCAGACTCGGCGAGAGCATTTCTTTGTGGAATTTTCATGTTCTCCCTGTGCTTGCATGGGCTTCCTCCAGCTACTCCAGTTTCCTTCTTAAGTCCAAGGACATGTACATTAGGCTGACTGGTTGTTTAAAATTGCCCCTAGGTCTAAGTGGGAGTTTAAATGGTTGTGAGTGTGTGTGTTGGCCCAGAGTTGGCTGAGATAGGCTCCAGCCATCAGTGACCCTAGTAGGATTAAATGGTTCGGCAAACGAGTAAAAGAGAGGGTGAATAATATCTTAGCTTTGCTCCACATTGTATTTAACCTGAGTTTTCTTTTTGAAAAGATCTGATTTTTGGGATTTGGCATGGCCCTGTTCACACCTGACAGTACTGTATGATCCAGTCGTAACTGGTTAGTGCTAAGTGCAGATGTGACGACAGTCAAATAAGTGCCACATTACATTTGTAACATGAACATGAAAGAGACTCAACGCGTCCCAGACAAAGTATTACCACCTATCCGACTGTGTCGTTGCCCAGAACATGATGTCATTTCAAGTTTCCATGCATTAGAAAGTTCTGTTAGCTGGCCAAGCATTTGAAAGATTCCACATACTCTCGCACTTAGGTGTTGAATCACTTAATTGCACCCAGATCGCAGGGGAGGCTGAAGCCTATCTCAGCCGACACTGGGTGGAAGGCGAGGTATATCCTGAACAGCTCACTAGACCATCACAGGGCCATCACACACACAACCATTCACACTCATACTCACCTCGGGCAATTTGGAACAGCCAGTTAGCCTAATGGTCATGTCTTTTGGACTGTAGGAGAAACTCGGTGTACTCCCAGGGTACTCAGTGGAAGTCCACGCAAGCACTGAGAGAACATGCAAGCTCCACACAGAAACGCCAAAGCCTGGGACTTAAACCCAGGACCTTCTTGCCGTGAGGCCAACGTGGCGTCCAAAAATCCACATATATTGGTAAAATAGGATTCATGGGACATTTTCGCAGAAACACACGTACAGTGGAAGGCTGATGCTATGTACATGCATTACACCTTGTTACCTCAGGTGTAAGTGATGTATGAAATCGGAATGCAAGCGGTCACAGCATATTCATTCATAAAACCAGGTGTGAACAACTATACATCTGGACTGTCCAAATATAATTAGATCACATGAGATGGATGTTCGTGTCAAAATTTTTCACCTTTTCATCCACAGATATCTGATGAGACCAACTCCAAGTACACAGAGTATACATCAACAAAGGTGCACGATGAATGTGCTTGAATGCCTTGCCTTCATTCATTCATTCATTCATTCATTATTTTATTTCTTTGCAGAAGGGTCACGGGGAGGCTGGAACCTATCTCAACCAACTGGCTGATGGCGGGGTAAAGCCAGAACAGTTCACCAGTCCAATGCCGGGCAACACATACCCATTCACCCTCACACTCACACCTAGGGGCAGTTTGGAACAGCTAATATACCTAATGCCCATGTCCTAAGACCGTGGAAGGAAACCAGAGTACCCAGAGGAAACCCACGCAAGCACAGGGAGAAACTCCACGCAGAAATGCCATCGCCGAGCACTTAAACCCAAGACCTTCCTGCTGTGAGGTGGGCATGCTAACCACTACGCCACCATGCCGCCTTGCCCTTCCTTTACTCAAACCGTTTATTCAGTAATTGGGAAGCTGTTCAGGAATAACTCGTAATTGGGAATTGTTGTAAGCGTGAAGCCAATGTGGCAAGTCTCATTTGGAGGAAGTTACTTTTCCAATTCCCAAATTCACTCAAAACAGATTGAAACATCAAAGGAGTTAATGAAGGCCTGCAACACAACAGCGGAACAGGTATACCTGACTACAACCAATGAAGTGGAACCAATAACTGTTCCATTTGTGGTGTGCAACTGAGCCTGAAATTAATACAAATCCCTTTTATTTCAAACCACAGGCAGACTGACGTTGCAGCCGTGCCTGCAGGTAATCTTACTGTATCGTAATTAAACACTGGCTCTGAGTAGCTGGGACTTTGATTGATGTCTGACCTCTTGGGGATGAGTGAAAAGCCAAATCAGCTTGCTTTAAATCAGCTTCCCACGAGATCCTGTTGAATGGCGAGTCAAAGAAATGAAATTGTTTATCGTCGCCTTATCAAATTAACCACTCTATTGCACCCTTAATTGTTTATTAAAGGTCTTAAGATGGAATCACATAATGAACCTGTTACCCCTTTTTAAGCCTTTTTTCCAATTAGGAAGCGCACTGACTCATGTCGTTGGCACGATGTCATTCCATACGAAAGTAGAGATTTGAGAAAGTTTTTTTTTTTTCCTCAAAGGAAAAAGGAGCACAAAACCCACTCTTGGTGTTTTCATCTTTTGTATTAAGATGACCACAGCACCCCCTATTGCTTATTTATGGCTAAAACAGTCATCCAGAATAAACAGAGGATAAAACTGGACTTAAATTAAATGGAAAATATGCCCTGACTTATAAATGCACTGACGTTTACAGCCCCTAGGTACTATATGTGTATTTCTATATAACTGCAGTATATAATACTTCTCATGCAGCCATGAGAAATTCATATAATATCATATAAACAACCTTAAACCTAAATATGCTGTTTGCTGACAAAAATATATATAGACACAGATAGAGATCCAGTTATATTACAGTGCAAAAGCTAGCAAAGCCTCGCATTTTGAAAGGAAAGCTGCACAAGCTTGCATTAAATAAGCTTCCCACGAGGCCCTTGATAATATAACGACTCCACCATCTGCAGTCTAATTAAAAAGGCAATCACTGAGCTGGGTTCATGCTAAATAAGAGATGAAATAACTCATCAAGGTGCTTATGTCTTTAACAACCCCGATGCTCATTAAGACCCTGCCTCCTCACAGAATTACCATTACAGTGTACGGTTCTACAGTGGGCTCTTTCCGGAAACTGGATCCAAACAAAAACATCTCACTACTCTTCATCTGCCATGTTATGCTTGCCTAAAAGAGAACAAAAATAAATAGTAATGACATAGGTTATAAATATAATTTGTCTCCTGGGAGAATGTTTCTAAGTAGTATCCCACAATGGTATTTTCCAGTAAAACAGAATGCGGTCTTAATCTTAATTATTTAGAAGTGTAGTAAAAAGTAAAGATTAAACCATGATGATGCATGCTGTTTTGTTCTGTTTTTGGGGGTGGTGTGATATGATGAGTGTCTGTAAAAGCTTATACCTAAAACTTTTCTCTGGTTCACTTCTTTGAAAATGTTTCAGACATCACAATATATAAAGACAAATAACTGGTTTAGTATATACTACACAGAAACATAAGAAAAAACACTAAAACTAGAATTTTGTGGGTTGTTTTTTTCATTTTTTAAAGCATGTCCATGGTCGCGTGCACTCCATCACAAATGGTTATTCCAAGTTTTGGTAAATACTGCACAGAAACTTAAGAAAAGCAAACTAAAGTCTAGATTTTTAAACATGAAAGTGAAACTCATATGATCCACAGGCAAGCGCAATCCTGAGCTAGTAGGATGAATAATGTCTATTATCCAGAGAAACTGAACCAATCAGATTGTGCCATTCCCATGTAGTCAATGATAAAAACAATTACACATTTAAAAAGCAAATTTGCATGTCCTTACATGGAGTCTCCAAGTCACGTAAATGTAAACTGCCACACCAGAAATGGTAAAGTATTAGAATATGTCTTGCAACTGGAACTACTATATAAGCCATTCTGTTATAGAACATTAATCTGTCCAATCAGCATTCAGCACCTCTGAGGTAGACAGGGTTTTTATTGCTGAATAATTCAATAATTTCTTTTTCAAAGAGTTACTTTAAAGGGCTAGCTAGATTTATGGGCAATTTTCCTATTTAAAGTAATCTGGCCAGCTAGCTACCAAGATAGAAAACAAACTTACATTAAAAATATTATTTTAAAAGTTTATAATAAAGATACATCTTAAACTTAGCTATTTTTCTGGGCAGTTTTCTAGTACAATGTAAACACTCTATATCAAGCATGCTAGTTATTAAGAAGGTGTCAAATGAAGAGCATATAGCAAGCTCATTACCAAGCTATTTATTAATTAACAGAAATTATACTAAAAAAAAGTTTTACAATGTTTATGCTTTATACATATTATAATGCGGGCTCGGATTCTGAACTTTTCTGATTTAAAAATACCTACTACAAAGCAAACAAACATGCTAGTTACAAAGAAACTTTCAAGCTAATACCAACTAGGCTCTTAGCTACTAAGCAGGCTAAAAAACAAACAAACAAATTTGTTTTTATAAATTATTAAAATACTGTTTGGATTTCCTGTTTCTTGTTTAACATAATGTTTATAAATCAGAAATATAAATGTTTATAAATCAGAAATATAAGTGCCTGTTATTAAAAAAAAGTTTCAAGCTCACACAAGCTAGCCAGCTAGCTACCAATATAGCTTAAAAGATTATAAAAAAAGAGTATTTTTTTATACATATATAGTGCTAGATTTACTAAAATAAAACAAAAGGACACATTTCTGCTAACACCATATAAAAAAGGAGCTTATTCATTTTATAGCTGCGCTCTCACAGCACTCCATACCTAACCTAATAGTCTCTGGACAACCTGCTGGAGCTGGATTTTTTTGGTGTGTACAGTTCTGTGTGGCGTACGTTTCTGTGTTGTGTCTACTTAACACAATCAACCCAATCTATGGCAACAAAACAATAATTAATCCAAGCATTTTTATGCAAGGGATTTTTTTAAAAGAGAAAACATACTGGATAACTTAAACAAGATTGTCTTTTTATCAACAGAGACATCAACTTAGACATCAGCTTAGATTTTATGCAGAGCCTAACTCCATCTATTTGTGACTCAAAATGAAATATCTTATGAAAGGGAAGACAGTTTGCCATGCAACAAATCTAGCAAATAACCCCGGAGAGATTGTCAGTAGCCTAGGGATTAAACTAAACATCAACCTTTTGGCAGTTTAAACTGATGGTTGTGAACTGCCTCCAAAGTCCTCCAGGATCATCTGTTTTTTTAATTCAGATATTTACACATACATGGTCTTTTTTTTCCTGCCATGTACAAATGCAATCCTCCTCCAATGAACCTGTGGACACCATCAATTTAAGCCGTTTCCTGCCAATACATTATTGTCTATTGCTTTCTGTCTGTTCTGCCATCCTATTTATTCCTCTTGTAATTACAGGTCCACATTTCAAATGATGTCCAGAAAATAGAGCCCCTACATCTTGGCTGGCTAAAAGCCCAACAGGGTAGACCTTCATGCTAAGCTGCCCTTAATGACTTTTTAATGGGCCTTTTATGCTTTCGGTTTTAACGATGTACTTACAACAGCTCTAATCATTTTATTGGAAATGATGAATGATTGAGAAAAGGCTAACATTAATTTAATTTACCGCTCAGTCTTCCTGTGTTAAGAGCCTAAGAAAGCATTGTGAAGAGAGAAAGGAAAAAGAGGGCGCAGAAAGACGGTATGTATGCTACGCTAGAGAGCAGCGGGGGTAATTTATGATAGCAGCAGTGTTGTTTTCCCTTATCACTAATTAGACCCTTTTTGTTGAGCTTACTGATTTCAGCTTTGAAGCAACAAGCCCTGGTTAACAAGACAAGCAGGCAGTGGAAACACACAGCCTTCTAGGCTTTCACATCATTCATCATTCACACACACACACACACACACACACACACACACACAGAAAGAGAGAGAGAGAGAGAGACAGACTCTTTGTAGATCGGCACATGGCTGAGTTCTTACGGTTCCTGAATGTCCAAATACTTACCAGCCAAAATGCTTAATTGTAGACTGTTCAGTTATGAGAGAGAAATTATTTTCTCATTGAAAACGCTAGCATGCTGCTACTAGCACCAGCCTGGTTCACAAGGCAGATTAAGTGCTATTAAATTGGGGATGATGAAAGGAAGTCATTGAATTTATAAAGGTGCACCAATTCGCGACACTGTAAGTCCTTTTCATAGCAAAAGATTACACTCACCATATGGAAGCAGCACTAAAGATAAAATCTTCACGTAATGTTCACATAAAACATCAGAATGTGGAACACTGGGCGAAGGTGGTGTACACCCTGTACAGCTTGTCAGACCTTATGGGCATTATGGTATTCAGTGGTCTGTTATTTCTTTATAAAAGTTTGTTGCTATGGGCGTTTCATAAGCAGAAATACCTTCAAAATTAATATTTTGTAAGAAGCCATGTAATAAGGAGGATACTTTGCAGTGACCTGGTCATTATCCTAAAATAAGCTTCTATTCAGGGAGATGCAAGTCTCCTTCGGTGTGCGATGAGATCCTGATCCAGCCATCTGGTTTATTTTGCCAGATCGCTCTACATTATCCCTTACATATAGAACTTTACAGTAGTCAAAGCATAACCACACATTATACACTATAGGGAGCCAAGACAGAAAAATTCTTCACTTTTATTTAGCAGTTATTTAAGTACAAGGCCGATATAAAAAGAGTGGAAAGTTAAGAAACCTTTGGGGGATCGTTAAATGCCTTAGAGGTATCATGCAGCTCTACAGTACTACGCCAGGGAATTAACTAGCATGTCAGCCTAGTGGAAATCATACGCCCCAAAAAGGTCTGTGATCAGCAGATTCACCACCACAGGAGGCATGGCCAAACACTCAGCAGCAAGCCAGCATTTCGCCAGAAATTAGTCCAACAACTGCCAAAGAAACACTTGCCAAAACCCAACTGTAGCCAATAACAGCGCATTAAGGAAGGACCCAGTAGGCAGGTGAGGCTTGTGGTGGGTCTCCGACCTCCAGCTCGGTCTACCAGCCGTGACTTGAATGAAATGAAATTAGTTAGAATTGGACTATAATGTGTAGGATGACTCCACATTTGCTGTACTGTTTGTGTCCCACTGATGCCCCCCCTCCCACTTTTATACTTTTTATAATTTTTATCCATCCTGTACCTTCACTTAAAATCGGTCCAAACATTGCACTTCACTGACTATCTCATTACACTTGTACTCCCTAATCTTTATTCTGCTGCTGTACCCAGCCTTGTCCTTGTGTTTACGCTAATCTTTTGTTAGTCCCATCATTACCGTCCCGTGCTGTTATTGTTACTGTCTATTGTTCTGTTAATTGTGTGTGTACATGCACCACACAATTCAACATTTCTTTACACTACATACCCTGCATGTGAATAAATGACATTAAAGTCGAGTTCTTGATTTTGTTGCTACAGGAACAATTTTTTTATAAAAATAAAAGACTTTTTAAACACAATTACAACCAAATAACTGACAAATTATGAATAAAAACTTTTTTTGCATTTTTGCACGTCCCAGCCCAATATAACCACTTTATCTTCAAATATCATTACTGGAATATGCAGTCAGTAAAGTGTAAATGTAAATGAATTGATCTTGCACTTGGGATGTGTTTTTCATGATTCCACCATTACAGTTTATGAAAAAAGGACATTTTAACTGCCGAACATTCACTCAGTTCTGTTCTCCTGAAAACATTCCCCTCTATGAAAGGTTACCTGAAGATCATAAAAAAAAAACCTGTATATTTTTGTGATATTGACTTCTCTGACATCTCCGTCCTGAAGTTAGACACAGCATGCGTGTGTCCGCGTACCCATGACGCGTGAAAGGTCAGTAAACCCGTGCGTTCTCACCACCAGTCATTTAATTAGTCATTATCACAATATTACAAAAATATCCATGCGAACTCTACACAGAAATACTGAAAGCCCAGGAATCAAACCCAGGCCTTCTTGCTGTGAGGCGGTCGTGCTAAGCACTACGCCACCGCACCACCATTAAATTTTAATTTAAAAGTAATTTTGATGTATAGTCATAGTACATGCTGGGAAATAAAAAATAAGGGTACAAATTAAGGTATATTACTGTTTTATCTTAAAGTCTGTAAGATTGACAGGGTTGTATGCACCTGCCTGCAGGTCACCCCCACCCTCCCACCAACCATCACACCCCTGCTCCTGAGTGCTAAGTAATAATTCAAGAGGGGAGAGAAAGAAAAGTGAGAGGCCTATTCATTAAAGACTGATGTCACATCTAATGCATTTTGCACTTCAGACCTTGGCGGGAAGTCCATTACGTTCTTTCTACCAGAATGCTGCATGCTGCGTAGGACAGAAATTCATTATTCTACAACATGACTACATTAGCTTCATAGTAACCACCTGCACCGTCGAACCAGCAGGATAACTCCTTTACTTTCTCATCCCTCTAATTTATGCTCCTGACTTCACCACCCATAACATTTGTTTTTGGTTGTTCGTTCTTTCCTCTAGTCTATTCTTTCATGTCTTCATCATCAACTTCTTCTTCTTCTTCTCAGCCTCATGTTGGGTTTTAGTCACTGGACAACAATGCATGTGATTGAAGCAAACTCTTGACATTTATCACAAATGCCACGGCTGTTAATTAGGAGCCGGAGAGCCCTTTAGAATTCGAATCGCTTCACGAGCAGACCACTGAGCTGACTGGTTTACTCCAAACCAGTGTAAAACCTGAGTGGTTCCCAGCTATCGTTAACCATCAATGAAAAACCCGTCTATGCTTTCTGACATGGTGAAGCTGTGAAAAGATTCATCACTACGCATATGCAAATATTATCCTCAGAGACGATAGTATAGTATTCATATTAGATGCAGATTATTTGCAAATGATAATTTTATTGCTTTATGTTTGAGGAAAAAAAAAAGCAAGCATCATTCTGCACTGAAGCTCAGCAATGAATATTTCATGACTTAACCTTTGTGATTCAAAGCACTCCCCTGGCTGGACTTGACCAAAAAAGAGAAGGGGGGAAAAAAAGCAATTAAAAGGACACCATGTTCCTCTAAAGCAAAGAAGCAACCCATGTTAGAGATGAAAGAAATCACCTTCATGCTGAATTGATTTCAAATTGATTATGTATAGTGTTGTGAAATGGAAAATGTTGAAGCTTACAACACTTATCCATTCCCTTTCTACTTCATCAACTCATTTCATAAAAGCCCCTAACATGTCTTTCTTTTCACCATTACTGCTGTTCTGCCACACAAGGACAATTAGCATGTGGCTTAATTTCTTGTAGCTTTATATGAGAAATAGATTCGAGCAATGCAATGATCAGGTGCTCCCATGCAGAGTTTGTATGGAGACACTGACCTCTGCTGGCGGCAGTCGGAATTGCAGTTTAATTCTCTGGGGATTGGTAGCATTAAGATGTTTAATTTCATCTCAAAAATGAAATGTTCTGTAGCTTTAAATAATCAATAATTTGGCGTACACATGCGGACCATGACGACAAATGGTGTACTTTTAATTATTTTGGACTACTATGGGTTGTCAAGGGGGTATCAGCATGTTTCTGGTAGGCTCTCAAGAATGTAACTCAACTGCAAGTCAAAAATGTATAGGGCGTACTCAAATTTTTAAGTGCATATGCAATTTTATATATTACCTAATTAACTATTTTACTAACTCACAGATCTTGTATTAGGTTTGACGACTGGATGTTTTATAACCCTTCTGAAAGTAGCATTAGCAACAAAACACAAAATTAGCTAACCGATTTCTATTTCTTTTTCTTGTTGATTCGCCAGCATTTGTTGCTTTCATTTGGAGCATTACCGCCACCACCTGTTTTGGGTTGTGGAGACCAATGCAGATCAAAAAATGTGGCTTTCGAAGGTCTTAGGGTTTCCTCGGGGTACTCCGGTTTTCCTCCCAGAGTGTAAAGATGTGCAGAGCAGGCAAATTAACTGGATAAGCTGTGATTGCTTTCCCCTTGATCCTGATGGATAAATGTTATATATAATGGATGGATGGACAGTTGGTTCCAGTCCACTAACTTGATTGGTTGTGGAGTGGTAGGCTTTTGTATAACAGCACTGGGATGTGCCACTGTGTGCATCACTCTTCTCATCTGCGTACCGCATTACTCACCTTAATGGCGTGATGCAACGGCCATTTTTCTGCTTCATCTTCTCAGCTCTGTCAACTTCTCACCTCATCATCTCTGCACCACACCTGATTATCTGCACTGAACCATGTAACTTTTAGATGTACAGTACATTTGCCCCGAGGGTCTCCGCTATGTTTGTAATCTTATGGGCAGTGGTGGCCCAGCGGTCAAGGCTCTGGGTAAGCGATCAGAAGGTCATCAGTTTGGGCCCCAGTACTACCAAATTGCCACTTTGGGGCCCTCATGCAAGGCCCTGCTGAGCTGCATAAATACAATAAAAATTGTAAGTCGCTGTGGATAAGGGCGTCTGCTAAATTCTGTGAATGTAAAAACAAGAAATAAAGCGCTCAGACTTTTGCCTAAGAGGTAACGAAATGCTTACCTTTATTATTTATGGTATGTCAGAAATCGTTTATACTTTTACCGCTGTTAAGTATCATTATACAGTACAATCGCTAGCAACGACGTCCAACAGGAATAATTCAAATACTGTCCGGATTAGTCCTTTTATTATATTTCAGTATAAGCTTAAGCTTAGTTCTGTTTACTGAAGTAGTTATCATTAAAATAGCACGATTAATCATTTTTCCTTAAATTTTTGAACGCCTGTCTACCGCGTAGTGGTTAGCACGTCCTCCTCACAGCAGGATGATCCTGTGTTCGATTGCCGAGCTTGTTTGTTTCTGCGTGGAATCTGCGTGTTCTCTTCATGCTTGCGTGGGTTTTCTCTGGGTGCTCCGGTTTCCTCCCACAGTTCATAGACATGCACATTAGGCTAATTAGCTGTTCTTAAGTTTTGGTTTATTTTTAACCGTAGGTGTGAATGGTTTTGTGTGTTACCCCACCTTCACCTGTCAGCTGAGATTGGTTCCAGTCTCCCAGCAGGATTATAGTGCAACCCAGTGGCATGTTGTGTGTACAACAGCATATTTAGACATCCTAATTTGTGACTTATTTTGACGTTCGTATTTATTTTATTGGCTCTACTTACCGATTATAAACATTGACTGATAGACACACACCAGAGTCACGTTTTGCTTTGTTGTTAAAGTCACAGATATTCATTCATTTTCTGAACCGCTTAACCCTAATTAGGGTCGCGGGGAAGGCTGGCGCCCATCTCAGCCGCCTCTGGGCGAGGGCAGAGTACACCCTGGACAGCTCGCCAGGCCATCGCAGGGCAGAAACACGCTGACGGCTATGCAG
>JAOUQZ010000019.1:9415084-9425729 GCA_028564935.1 Neosilurus hyrtlii
TAGTGCTGGGTGCAAGCAGGGACTCCGGCATGACTAACTATGGCAGCATAACTAAAAAGAGAAAAACCAGAAGGAAGTTGGTTAGCAGGTTTACGCAAAAGGTTATGTGCAGATATTCATTAAAAAATGCTTCAATTGGTGATATTTTAGACAAGTAAAGCTCCATTACATTTTGGAAATAATATAGATCCATTTTTTAAAAGGATTCTTTGACATTGTGAGATAACATGATTTTTGGAAGTGTGGTATTGCAGCAGGCCCAGTAGAGGGTGCTGTGTACTTTCTGTTAGCCAGCTAGCTAGCTAGCTATCTGTCCATCCATCCATCCATCCATCCATCCATCCATCCATCTTGCTTGCTTGGCCTGGCTGAGTTTGTGCTCTCCAAATGCTCTTGCACCTTTTTCCCTTTACAAAAAAAGCGTATTTAAAATTTTTAGTACTTCCAACAAATATATTACACAAAAGTCAGATAACTGGGTGTGGCAGAAAACAAAAATAAAGATTTGTTCTGTTCCTTATGTGCAAATAAGCAGTTTTTTTGTTTGTTTGTTTGTCTTTTTTAATCATGATTTTTAATTATTATTTTTTGCACATTAGGCTAATTGGCTGTTCCAAAGTGCCCCTTGGTGTGAATAAGTATGCATAAATGGTTGTGTGTGTTTGCCCTGCTGCTCAGGGTGTACCCTGCCTTCGCCCAGTGCTGGCTGAGATAGGCTTCAGCCTCTCCGCATCCCTTGTAGGATTAAGTGGTTCAGCAAATGAGTGAGTGAGTAGATGCATTAGACATACTGTATATACACAAAGTATTTAAAACTTACTCTTATTGAAATAGTCTGCAGTCGGTTGCATTTCCATAAACATCCTACAGATGGCAGCACATACCACTATATAATATTGATCACTTGTTTTCTCTGTTTGTTTGAAAATATGGTCTGTTTCTCCATTTTAAACCAAACCAGTAGTTATTTGTTTCTCCTAAATATCACTTGAACAGCTCTAGGTAATAAAAGTTGCTCAGATGAGTTAAAAGGATTAAAATAAAAAAATTAATTATTTAACTGTATTGAAGCCTGAGCTGAGGTCTATGGTAGGTCTGTAAAATAGATTTCCTCTCTGCAAGCTTGTTATTTGGTCACATTGGTTTGTTCTTTTGTCAGATATGTCCTCGAGGACAATGTCTCGTTCTCAGACTTAAGGTTCCAGATTCAGTTCCTGTCCACTAGAAAGAGAAAAGTGTTGCATTCAACCAGCGTGTAAGAAATGTGTTGCTCTCGTACGTCTGCGCATGCACTATTTCAGAGATGCCTTTTGTTCAGAGTGTGTACTGCACTAATTACAGTGATCATTCTGAGCCAAGTTGCGCTCATGCTCATCACCTCCCACACACAAACACACACACACACACACACACACACACATACACACAGACACACACACACTTAAAAACAATCCTCGCACAGCCACAAGGGCAGTCTGTGTGGTTATTCCTCAGGCACTTTCCACGTGATCTAATGATCGAGAAGCAGTAAACATCCAAACATTGTCATAATTGGGCCAAGTTTTCAAAGTCAGCCAAATGGTTGCGCTAATCAATCTTCATCCTGGTCTTCAGTGACTCGGATGACACCCAGACGAGAGCTGGTTTAATTATCGCCACTATTCGCCTTGAATTTGGGTATGCTTCGGTAGCGTTCATCATAGACTCAGTTTACTTAAACCATGGAGCGACTGAATTCTCACAGCTGGTTGGTGAGAAAGTGTTACATCTACAACACCAGTACCTCATTCTCTGATAGTTTCTATAGTAACAGTAAAGTTGTCATTGTCACCTCACAGTGAGTAAGTTCTGGGTTCGAATCTCACAGTCATGTGTGTGCATGTCCTCCTTGTGCTTGTGCAGGTTTCTTCTGGGTGCTCTGGTTTTCTCCCATAACCCAAAGACAATGTGGAATATGTCAACTTGCTCCCCAAAATTACCCGTAGGTGTGCATGTGAGTGGAAATGGTTGGCCATCTTTGTGTTACCCCAGCAACAGATTGGCAACTTGTTCCGGGTGTACCCTGCTTCTCGCCTGAGTCGCCTGAGCAGTACAGATAATGAATGGCTGGAAAGTTTACAAGGTGCCACATAACCAGACTCCATCACCATTATGATACAAATAATCGGACACCAACACAAAACTTTACACACTGCCGCTGTTGTAGTTTAAAGTTTGACAGCTCTCGGGGGCCCCTACTGGCCTGGTGCCCCAAGCAGTTGCCTGCTTTGTCTGTTCGCAAGCGGCACCACTGTGTAAGAATAATAATAAACAACTTAAAACATTTATTTAGAAAATCATTAGGTACATATTTAACATTTAACATGGAAGATGTCTCCAATGTCAGAAAGTTTTTTGCCAAAGGAACATCCATCATTTTTTACACAGTTTATTATTATTATTATTATTATTACACCAATTTTAAGGCTTCTCTCTTTGACATCTTCACAGATTTATATATATACTGTATTAATCCCACAAGGGAAATTATTGCCTCTGCATTTGACCCATCCAAAGTGAGCAGACACCCACTCAGAGCAGTGGGCTACCAGACACAATGGGGCTCCAGGAGAGCAGTTGGGGGTTAGGTACCTTGCTCAAGGGCACTTCAACCATGAAGGTGGAGGAAGGGAAGGTGCAGCTCACCTTCCCAACACCACACATTTTTCCTGCTGGTTTGGGAATCAAACCAGCAACCTTTTGGTCCTAAAGCTGCTTCTTTAACCATTATGCTATGGCTGCCCCATCATTACTCATCATCACTCCTCTTCATCACCATCACTCCTCTTCCTCGTTATCACTCCTATTTATCATCACTCCTCTTCCTCTTTAGTACTACTCTTCATTCACCATCCCCGTCACTCCTCTGCATCACCATTCCTCTTCCTCCAGTGTTTATCACTCCTTTTCATCATCACTCCTCTTCCTCTTCAGTACTACTCTTCATCACCACTCTTCTTCCTTTTCATCACCAGTCTTTATTAATCTCTTTGCGAAGAACCCAGAAATCAATGCTGGCAGCTATTTTTTCTTGTTTCCCTTCTGTGTGTTTATGTTTGATTATCTTTGAGAGGGAAAAAAGCTGATAATGTAATGACTGAACATGATCACAGGAAGTAACCCGTCTGATGGATATTCATCAACAATAAATATATTCATTATTCAACTACAAGAAAGAAAAACAAAAAAGAAAAAGGGAGTTTGCTATGAACAACGGTCTATAATGTAAGTAACAATAACTAACTTCTCTTATGGAAGTTCCATTAAATAGAACTATATACATATTTAAATGAGAAATAAACTCTCAATAAACTCCACACATACCCTGATTATTAGCACCTCAGATAGATTACGTAAGCTCACAGGTTATGATCAAATCTTATCAACAAATCTTCTTCAACTGAGTATGTGGTGAAAACATTACCAAAACGATTAAAATCCAACAGTCCGACCAGAGATACACCAGGTGATCATGGGTGAAAGTACAACTGCAGCTGTTTCCTTACCAGCATGAATGGACTGCAGTACAGCTGCCCTGTTTTAACTAACAGGAAGCTCGAGATGTGCCACTGCACCACTCCAAAGTTGAAGGCAAAGCAGTGTAATGGCTGGGGTTGGCATGGCAACTGTTTTGGGAGAACTGAAAAAGGAATAAAAAAAGAGCAAATGGGAGGACGGGCATTCTGCTTTCGGAACAGCAAAGTTACTGGCAAATTGGGAGGGCAGTTAAAGAGCAACGTCTCTTTTGAGCTGTATAGAGAGCAAAGAGAGCTTTCCATCGAGTGTCTGAGCGGCTGTGAAGGAGCACGGCATTCTGCGGCACACAGTATGGAGGGGGGGAATGTTAGGGAAAGCTTGACAGTATTGTGCTGTGACTCAATGGTGACAGAAGGAGAGGAGCAGGAAGATGATGATGATGTTGCTATTGGCTCATATCTCTGTAAGGGGAGAAAAGAAATAAGCTCTGCACACACACACACACACACATACACACACACACACACACACACACACACACACACACACACAGCTGTCCAGTGATCTTCCTACAGTAAAGACCAGGGGATTTGACTTTAATGTGTCAATCACAGTGTGGGATTTTTTGTCCCCCATATGTCGGATTGTGTATCATTTGTGCAACTGGAGTTCAAATAATTAGATTTTAAAAAAGAGAGTCAGAGGATAGTGATCGTCATGAGAAGGCTGGCGCCCATCTCAGCCTATTCTGGGCGAGGACGGGGTACACCCTGAACAGCTTACCAGGCCATCGCAGGATCAACAGTTACACAACCATACACCTAGGGGTGATTTGGAACAGCCAATGAACCTCCTGTGCATGTTTTTGGACCGTGGGAGGAAACCGGAGTACCCGGAAGAAACCTGCGCAAACACAGGGAGAATATGGAAACTCTAAACAGAAACATCCGAGCTCGGGAATCTAACCCATGCACCGAACTTCATGCTGTGAGGCGAACATTGTAGCCACTACGCCACCATGCTGCCTAGTTGTAAACACTTACCTTCAATATACAATGCCATAACTGCTCAGTACCTTACCCAGGAGAGCGCAAACCCGTGTTTAAAAAAGTCCTGGAACCAGAACTTGATCCATATCTTCCTCAAAATCCAATGGAGTCTTCCTTGTCCAAAGCCCCAACTCTGATACACACAGTGAAGTTTCTGTGTATTTAAAGACACAAACCTAACCAAACACATAACTTTGGGGGAGGTAAATAAAAAACGAGGGGATTAATATATTATATTATTATACAGAATATTATTACATTTATAGCATTTTAGCAACTCCCCACTTTGGCAGGTTGAAGCAAAATTCATGAAAAAAAATGTTGTGCAGTTATTATGTTTGGCTCATGAAAGCCACAGCAGAACCGTCAAACACTGGAGAAACTTTCACAGCTTTGTTCTAATTGCTCTGCTCTTCACTCACTGTGCCGCAATAAAAGCAGCGTAGATGACTTCGAACAAAACATCAAGCACATCTCCCTTCATTTTGGGACCCACGGTGAATATCAATCACCAAGTAGTGTTGTGTGACAGTGAACGCACAGTGAAGATGAGATGACGGGCATATGGAGGAGCATGCTGCTCTGTGAGTGTTTTCATCAGCCCCAGCATGGGGGGGTGTGGGTGGGGGGTAGTTGTGCAGCCATTTGCTGGGTTCAGTATCTCCTCAGGCTTCACATGAAGTGTTTCCTCTTGCTTGCTGATAAACTTAATCCAACACCCTGCTGTATCATTCATCCAGCTGGTAAGACAGACTCACCTAATGCCATTTATGGATTCGGTTATTGCTGCTACGTCTGAAACGTATTAACTTTGTTTTTACTTTGGAAATGATTCTGAAAGGCTGGATGTTGTGGCCCACTGTGTATGCAACAGGGCGTAAAAACAGTCGAACAGGGCTCACAAAGCACTTCACAATGGTCGAGCGGTTTATTTCCAGAGCTCCTTTTACAGTAACTATGGAGACCATGGGTCAGCTGATTGCAGAGAAATGCAGCAATGAACCATAGTTACAGCTACTTGGGTTTTTTTTTTTCCCAAAGCTCTTTCTGTGTGATCATACAATACATTTTGGCTACTCCAATTTTTTTTTAAATCTCAATTCTTTATAGACAAATAACATCCTGAATATTTTTAGCAGTTGTTTTTGTCTCATTTGATCCGGTACAGGTAGTGGTATATCCTCTCTTGTCCTCTTTGTGGCACGATGGAAGCGGTTTGTGAAGTTTTTAATGAAAGAACCGGGTGTGTAATGAAAGGATGGGGCTTAATTACTTTATCATTATAACTCCTGCACAGCACGGCTCTGTGGAGTACAGCCACCAATTACACCACACATTATGACTCTTTCAACTTGACCCTAGATGATATACAGGAAGGCTCTTGTGGTTCTGTGGCTTTCAACACATAAATTACATACTAGTGCCATGTACTACACATTATACTATATATATATACTGCACAGTTGTGGCACAATCTGATTGGCTCTCCTCTCAGGGGATTAAAAAAAAATAAACATTACGCCAAGTGGATTCACTCATTCATTTTCTGAACCGTTTAATCCGAATTAGGGTCGTGGGGAGACTGGCACTCATCTCTGCAGTCTCTGGGCAAGGGCAGAGTACACCCTGGACAGCTCACCAGGCCACCGCAGGGCAGAAACATGCTGATGGCAATACCACCTTCTCTTTTCGAAAGTCAGCAATGGTTCTTTTACATGCCTCTCACCACAGACAGTAAGAGACATGGCCGGCCTTTGATAACCCAGTTAGCTGCACTGGGAGCCCAAGTGGATAACGCTTAAATCAAAATGACGAACACTTACAATTTGTCACGTTCTCTTGTAGCAGGCGACGTCATTAGTGTCCTGCTTTAAAATTGGAAAAATAAAACATGAAAAATTTGTTTCAGTTTGTTTTTATTGTGTTTTCATGTAGTACATACTAAAAGTTTGAATGATCCCAAAATACCTTTAAAGAACGCACTTTTCTTACATTTCTGTGTAGTATCAACTAAACTATAAATGAGTAGGCTATAAAAACAGTGTCAGCTACACAACACTCAATTTTTACCTGCCTCTGTCATGGTAACAATATGTAAAAAATAAACTATAAAATTCTTGTTGTTTTCATGTAGTAAATTCACTGCCAGGCCGAAAAAAAAGTCACACACTCAATCTTCATGGAGTGCATTTAGATGTGGTCATGGCATGTAATCGTCATGGCATTGTTGCTCCAGTTGGTCGGGTCGAGGCTCAGCAACATTAATGTGGCAACAAAATGAAGTCAGCTGATGATCTGAATGTGAATGAGCAGGTTATCACATCTATGGACTTTTTCTTCCCTGACGGCATAAAATGGGGACTCAAATAATGAGCGAGTGGTTCAGGGAGCATGAGGAATCATTTTCACATATGTATCAGCACCCCAGAGTCCTGACCTTAACCTTATTAAAAGGTTTCGGGATGTGCTGAAGAAGACTTTGTGGAGTGGTTCAGTTTTTCCCTCATCGAACAAAAATACATAAACATCTTATTTTAGTGTGCTTTTTTTGCTGACGTTCCTGTGTAGTATATACTAAAACTGTTATGCACCTCAGGCTTGGTGGATGTCGGTGAATTGACACTGCTGCCATTTGGTCTCTGGAACCAGCAACATCCACCTCACCTTCAGCAGATAATTATTCATTATTTAACAAAGCAATAAAATACTGATACATCATGTGATGTTCTCCACAAGGATTTCCTTTTGATTCATTAATTTCATCTTTTTTTATTGGTGAATACATAAGAACAAGTTTGGCCACCCCAATACATTTTGCTACAAATGTTAACACACCATTACTAAGTATTTGTTAAAATTTATTAAAAAAAGAAATGTGCAAAAGTTTGGACACCCACCATGTCAGTACGCCCCTTTAAAACGTATTAAAATATATGCCAGTTTTATCGCCAGCCAGGATTTATTCCATTTTAGGAATTTTAACACACTCTTCCATGTTGAAATTTTTTAATTCTGAGATATTCTCAGGCCATCTTGCATGCACACCATGTTTAAGATCTAAACACACACACACACACACACACACACACACACACACACACACACATTTTCAATGCTGTTCAAGTCAGAGGGCTTTCAGGACCATTCCGAACGCTTGAACTTGCATTTGCTGAAGTAGTTCATGGTGTATTTCGAGAGGTTACGGATCATTGTCCTGTTGTAGAAGCAAGGCTCTTTTCATCATCATTCTCCTAACATTAGCTTTCAGAATTAGCTGTTATTTACTGGAACTCAAGCTGGGATTGCTCCCTGCAGCGTCCCCTGTGACCCTGATGGATAAGCTGTATAGATAATGGATGGATGGATGGATACCGGAATCTATTCCTCTAACTATCCATGAAATGTCTCCTGTGCCACTGGCTGTCACACAACCCTCAAGCATAACAGATGTACTCCCATGCCTAACGGTTGACACAATGTTCTTTTCTTTATATGCTGCTCGTTTTTCCTCTAAACCTTCCGGTGGTGGTTGTGACCAAAATAAAAATTCCATTTTTAAATCATCAGTCCACATCCATAGTGCTTGTTTGCAAAATGCCTCTGGCTTATCTAATTATTTTGCATGTATCACACATCCACTTTTTACTTGCAGGTAAGTTTCCCTTCTGATGATTTTTCCATGCAGATCATGTTTGTGTAAGCGATGCTACGGAGCAGAACAGTGCACCACCTCTCAGGTGTCTGCTACACTTTCTTGCAGGTTTAATGAGATAGCCTTTCAGCTACCAGATAATTCTATACACACATTTTTTTTCTCTTCTAAGAGCAAACAGTGAGCTGGAAGTGCTTTGATATCTTTATTATTATTTTATTATTATTATATTCACACCCACGGGATATGAGCAATTGTGTGTTCTGATTGGCTCTTCTATTACTAGGATATCAGCTCATATACCATGAGTACAGAAAAAAAAAACAGTGTAGCAAGTTGCTGAACCTATTCCACTTTAAAAATAAAAAATACTAGTGAAGCAACAAAATTCAAAATGAAAGTAGTTGATGGGGGAGGCACGGCAGCATACTGGTTAACAAGTACACCTCAAAGCAAGAAGGTCCATGGTTCCAGGCTTGGTGAAGGAGTTTCTGTGTAGAGTTTGCATGTTCACCCCATGCTTGTGTAGGTTTCCTCCTGGTACTTTGGTTTCCTTCTACAGTCCAAATACATGCACAGTAGGCTAATCGGCTATTACAAATTGCCCCTAGGTGTGAGTGTGAGTGAGAATGGTTGTGTGTTTGTTGGTCCTGCGATGGTCGGGTGAGCTATTCAGGGTGTACCCCGCCTTCGCCCAGTTTCAGATGAGCTTCAGCCTCCCCACGATTCATTTAGAAGAATAAAGCAAATGAGTGAGTGATGATGAGTATCCGATGGAAAGAGCATGGTTAAATTTTTATTGTATTTATTTAAAGAATTATTATTTTACTTTTCACCAAAGAAATTTTTACTGTCAGTTTGTTTATGCAACAAAGTGGAAATTATTCTATTTCATTTAAAATTTAGATAAAATAATAAAAAAAAAATAAAATCTAGCTACACTGCACACCTCAAAGGTTATAAGGTTGTGTACGTCTCAGTTTTGAGGAATAACTTCTAAACAAATTTCCTCCTCATTGTTTATTCTACAATTTATTTACAAATCTATAATTATTACCTTCATTTTAGGATGCTGAATCAGCTGTTAGAGGAGCTTATAATGGCCAAGTGTTAGTACAAGGTTTAAAATCCAGATAATTTATTGCACTTTGTATTTTCCTAATGACAATCCTTGAACCATCCTAAACCATCAATTTAATTACCTTCTGAAGCTGTACAACTGAAAGGATATCCAAAATGTACCATGACTAAAAATTACTATCTTTAAAAAAAATAATAACAAAATTGATTAAATATAAAGTATTCAAAAATAATATATTTTACTAGGGTTGTGGGGTGGCTGGAGCCTCCCTTAGCTGGCTGTGGGGGAAGGCGGGTTACACTCTAAACAGCTTGCAAATCCACTTTAGGGCCAAACATTCACACTCACACCCAGGGTCAATGTGAAACAGCCAATTAGCCTAATGTGCATGTCTTTTCATTGAGGGAGGAAACCAGAGTACCTGGAGGAAACCTATGCACGATGAGAACATGCAAACTCCACACAGAAACCAGCTTGCTGAACCCAGGACCTTCTTGCTGTGAGGCGGATGTTATAACACTACACCATTTTGTTCTATCCATCTATGATACCTCATCTGACACTGGGCAACATACACATGTCTTTGGACTGTAGGAGGAAACCAGACTACCCAGAGGAAACCCATGCAAGCATGGGGAGAACATGCAAATCCACTCAGAAATGTCTGAGCCTGGGACTCAAACCCAGGACCTTCTTGCTGTAAGGCAGATGTGCTAAGCACTACACCATCTTTATATGTATTTTTATTTGTATATATTCTGACCATATATAAATTTATATACATTTCTGTGGTTTGATTGAAATAAAACACTCACTTTTAATTTAGGAAATAACAAACTGTGGTGTGGTAATGTCCTTGTGCTTCATGTTCATGACACCTTGCCAATTATTTTCCTGGAACATCGCGTCCTGTTGAGTTTTATTTCTTCCAGGTGTCGGATGACTTTTCCCCCCATGACTAGTTTGACACATTTCTCTTGAGTGTAATGGAATGAGAGGGCTGTGTGTAGTTGAAGAAATATCATTTTAACAATCAGATTCTACACCTTCATGAACCCCACACTAGTGAAGCAAAACAAAAAAAAAACATTAAAAAAAGAAAAAAAAAAGAAAAGGAAAAAAAAGACGTTCATTCGTTAGCTTCAGGCAGAGCAATAGAGCAGGTGTGTAAAAGCAGCAGTATTTCCAAGTATATTCATGTACTGTGTGGTAAATGCACATCCACAGGCAGGACTTTAGTTCCAGCAGACAGCGCAGCGTTATTGAACACTGAAACACATGAAAGCCACGGGCACTATTTGTTGATTGACTTTGAGGGAAGGCGGGGGGGGGGGGGGGGGGGGGGGG
>JAOUQZ010000019.1:9426453-9436744 GCA_028564935.1 Neosilurus hyrtlii
GGTGGGAGAAAGAGAGAGAGAGGTAGAGAGGGAGAGAAAGAGAGAGAGAGAAAGAGATGGGGAAAAAGAGAGGAAGAAAGAGGGGGAGAAAGAGAAAGAAAGAGAGAGGGGAGAAAGAGAAAGGGAGAGAGAGGGGAAAGAGAGAGAGAGAAAGAGACGGGGAAAAAAAGAGGAAGAAAGAGGGGGAGAAAGAGAGAGGGAGAGAGAGAGAGAAAGAGATGGGGAAAAAGAGAGGAAGAAAGAGGGGGAGAAAGAGAGAGGGAGAAAGAGGGGAGAGAGAGAGAGAGAGAGAGAGAGAGAGAGAAGGAGAGAAAGAGACAGAAATCTGGCTACTTTTTGCTGAGCGGCGTGTCTGGAAAGGCCAGGTCTGTGGGGGAAATGAAAAAGAGAGAACAAATGTGGCATTTGTTGAGATCAATAGCGCATTGCGAGAGGCATCAGAAAGAACTCCACAGCGCAAAGGTCCCGTAAATAGTTATTTTATATGAATGCATCTCAGTGGTGGGGATGAATTCATGTGTTTCCACTGTTAGTGAGCTGTTGGGAAGGAGGAGGTAAAACACAACGCCACAATAGGGAGTAAATGAGCCCGAGTGAACCGCATAACCCTGAGCACCCGAGCACAATCCAATCTAGAATGAGGATTTGAAGAAGCAATTGTGAAAGAATTACCACTTTAAATTCGATTCACCTCACTTGTGAAAATATGTGAGAGAGAAAGAAGGAGAGACAGGGGCAGGAGAGCGAGAGAGAGAGAGAGAGAGAGAGAGAGAGAGAGAGAGAGAGAATAAATGTGGGGGGGTAGCGATGATCCACAAACCCACGTTGTGCTTAGAAAATTTTATTTCTGAGCAACAGTTGTCAACATGGTTTTCGCTTGAACAGTTTCAGAATTCAGACTCACCTGCATGTTTTTTTTTATTTTTTCTTCTGAAAGCTATTTTGTAACACTGACATGTTGTAAAAAGTTACAAGACAGCCCTGAAAGGATTTAAAAAGTAACCTACTGCGTCCAAACGAAAACAGAAAACGAAACGGAAACAAAAAACAGAAACGATATACAAGGAGGAGGGGGGGAATGCACCATAAAATACAGGAGCAAAAGTAAATGAAAACAATCTATCAAACCACCACGAATGTACGACATCATATCATTTTTCTTGTTAATGGAAACGTGTATATTTATACGTGTATTTCTTTTCTTTCTTTTTTAAAAATCAATGTATAAAAAAAAAAAAAAAAGCAAAACAAACTATTCTACAGGTATCGTAAGCACTCCGCCTCCACTGTGTTGTGGCTACAGTGTACCGTCGGGTTTATTGAGGAAATATATAGGTTAGCGATGCGCAAGCCCCAACAAATATGCTTAGCTGAACGGGTGATGTGACGGTTCTGCTGTGCAAAATGTACTCTTGTGCTTTATATTGTCAATCTGAATCCCTTCTAGCGTTACAACAGAGACAGTACACGGCAGCGTGTTTCTCTGGCTGGATCAGCTAGCATCGCGTGGCCTGTTTGGAACACAGGAATTCTTTGATCACGAGCCATCAAAATTCCTAAACTCTTAGAACATGGCTACGTTCTAGAGTAATTTAGAACTCTTTAAGCTCAAACAATTTGACATCATCATGCATTTGGTTTGAAGTTTTAAAGAATACAAGGCTAGGGTGCGCAATGGAGACTTGGTGGTTAATACTCTGGTTAATGCTTACTGATCAGAAGGTCATAGGTTCAGAACCCAGTACTACCAAGCTGCCATCGTTGGGCCCTTGAGCAAGGCCCTTAATCCTTAACTGCTCAGGTGTATAAATGAGATAAAAAAGAAATGTCGCTCAGGATAAGGGCATCTGCCAAGTGCCTTCAGTGTAAATTCATATATTTTCTAAGCCGCTTAATTCTAATTAGGGTTAGGCTGCAGCTCATCTCAGCTGACTCTGGGCGAGGGCGGGGTACACCCTGGACAGCTCGCCAGGCCATCACAGGGAAACACACATACAACCATTCACACTCACACTCACACTGAGGGTTGATTTGGAACAGAAAAGCCTACTGTGCATGATTTTGGGCTGTGGGAGGAAACTGGAGTACCTGGAGGAGACCCACTGAAGCACAGAAACGCCCCAAGACCGGTGATCATTTCTAGTGATCATTTTTGTGGGAGGGCTGTCGCAAAAGTATGGGTGGGGTAAATATTTACTTGCCTGGGAAAATGGGAGCATGTGCAATACATACATCGCAGCCATCATGTCTACCACTACATACGTGGCAGTCACTATTCCAGGTACATTGTTGCCAAGGAAATTTACGGTGACATCCGAGAGGTCATTTATGCCTCACAGATGCCTTCATGGTAGCAATGGTTGAACTGAATCAGCGCTCATCAAATTTCAACTTTTCATGAATGGAAGCCACGCCCTCCTGGTTCTCAAATTAGCTTCCAGGTATTCTGATAGAACACTTCTGGGATAATGCCAGTTGACCTACGGAAGGCAAAAAAAAGGTCTTCCATAAAGTAATTTTGCCTCTATGAGACCGAGGCTTTAGTGTTTCTGTCCACTTATATTCATGACATAAAATCCTAAGTGTGAGTGAGCTACTTTCCAACGTTCCTTACATCAATCATGATTACTGGTGTTGCAAAAGGCAATATTTCCTAATGTGTTTTCAGGGTATTGCATCAACACTGTACAACTTAACGCGTTTCCTTCATTGTTTTCCGCGGGTCTCCAGTGTATGCGCCATTGTTTCCCAATAGATTACAGCGCTCTCTTGAACACACACACGTAAACTTTTGTTCACACATGAGGAAATGAAACACGTGGAAGACGGAGCGAGATGACAACGTTCGAACTCGAACGCTCTTTGTTTGTGTATAATGTGTTTTTTCTTTTTTTTTCCTTCCTGCTTTGTCTTAACTCGAGCTCTTGCTCTGGCTCTCCCACGCTTTCGCGCACTCTCTAGATTGCTCTTTCTCTGGGATCTAATCACAGCTCAGAGACTCCGAGCAGGTGATTCATCATGTACGCTAGGGCAGAAGGAGACAGAGCGCAGGATATGACATGTGTGAACGATCAGCTCCTGTTTTTTTTTTTCCCCTCTTCAGAAGGTCTTATTGGGACGCTTCAGGTGCTTGGAGGAGGGCTGGCTGGTGAGTGAGTTTAATGAGTGGAATGAAGCAAACAAATGCATCATACATACTTCATCAGCATTGGAGACACAGCATGGGGAATGGGTTTGGGGGAGGAAATATACATGAGCAGGTAAACAAGTATCAAAATAACAACAGGTTTGTCGTCATCAAGACACTGACGAAGCAAACAAGACCAAACAAAATACAGAGTCATAGTCATAGTGCAAGTGTCACTATCTTTCCGGCCTCGGCTTTATAGTCCAGAAAAAAACGATGCTTCATACAAAAACCTCGATCCAGGCTCCTTATTGCACCAGATAACCAAAAAAAAAAACCTCATCAAATGTCTATTAGAAAAAGGATTTCAGAGCCTTCTGTTCTCTCATCATGAGTCCAGAGTGTGTAACGAAAAAGTCCTTTTGGCTGAAGTTCACATCAATTTTTATGCGTCTTCCTCATTTTTTGCTGTGTCCATCAGCATGGCAGGGCCGTCTACATGCCACTGGTGTTGATTCCCATGCCTGCTGCTTGACCCATGCAGGGCAGAGTCTGTGCCGCTTTGGGAAAATCGTGAGCCACCACACGGCCGTTCTCCCCTCCGCTGCCCATGCGGCTCAGGCTGGAACCCAGCATTGCTGCATCGATGATTTGCTACAAGAGACAAACCACAAGCACGGTTTTTACACCAAACCCAGATTTATCATTCCGTTAAAGTGAATGCGGCATATATATCGGTTGAAATAAAAAAGAAAACAAGGTCTAAACCAGGGTCAATTGTCACTTGAAGCTGTATATCCACAACCTCCGGTGGAAATTTATGCCTCACTTGAGTTGTGTATGTATGTCAATATGGCAGCCTTGTGCAATAATTCAGCAGTCAGAAAAATAATTAGGACAATAAAAGAAACTGGCTGGGAAGCTACTCACTCCGGCATCCGTTTCACATAATGAAACCCTGTAGGCTTCAAACAGGAGCTAATGATGGGGCTGTTGGGCCTCAGATTCAAATCCAGCACGCTTCACTGCATCATTGAGGATAATGTCTCCCCAGATGATGCAGTCCGATCAGCCTTCCGGCAACAGTGATTTCTGAGTGCGATAATCTAAACTTATTCCATACAGTCTTAATCCTGATTGAGCAACAGGTATTGATTCATTTCCTGCAACAGCACGGATCCGACAATAATTCCAGCTGTGAGGCAAATCACAGATTTATATAAATAAATGTACTTATTCTAATGCGTTACTGTTTCTATGGTAACAACTGATAGCTTTGATTATATGGTATGTAAATTTTTGATAGATGCCCTGTTACATAATATGTAACTATAAATGAACACAAAGTGGCACGATGTCCTTTAATAAAAAATAATTTCTTGTGCTGATATACCACTATGATTGCTGGAGAATATACAGGAATAAAGGACTATGAGAAATGTTCTTATTCAAAACAAATTCCTCTTAATAGTCTGCTTACCCTGGGTTTAACACTGGGGCACGATTGTCGCGAGTTCCATGATTTGAGAAAATCGTGATGAGCATGGGCGGGGGGCGTCGTCCGTGGGACGAGTCATGATGATCTTGAGGAACCATGTGGATTTGTGATGATTGCGCTGATCGTAGCAAAAATGTTTGACTGTCAAACACTTTGGAACCATTATTATGATGTATTACAATTTGATGCCAATCGCGATAGAGCATGGGAAGCGCGGTAGAGCGCACTAGAGCTTAACAGACCTTAACAGAGCGTGACAGACCTTGATGCACCATCGTAGGGGATCTTGATGAACTTGGCAATGGTCGTGGACACCGAGCCACAGAGTAAACCCCGGGTTAGTTTATTTTCGTATAACAGTACACCCAACATATGTTATTATTATTTATGTGGCAGTTATGTGGATGTTGGGTTCAAATAAAGTGCATCCTACAGACTCGGGGTATGATAAAGGTATCTGACAACATGCTAGTTAATGATAGAGCATAGTAATTAAATTCCCCAAATTAAAACTCATTAAAATGATTGGTCGAGCACGTCACTAATGGCTGTTGCTCAATATTAGGGAATAGGAAACTTTTCTCATAAATGAACAAAACTACTTCCACAGAAAAGGGAATTTTATGGCCGAGAATAAATTCATGATTCACCACATGGTTCCACTGGTAATTGAATCTAAATTTGTCACTGTGTTTTTTTTTGCCGATGGCTGAGAAACATTTGAAAGAAAGTATGGACCATGATTAGGGGTAAAAAAAAAAAATCACAGCAGGAGGCTTTCTGTATCTCACTCGCCCACTGTTACCTCTTTCCTCCTAACACCCTGTCTTGAGAAGGAGGCGGTCACGCTCTTATATTCACGGTGTGTATTTCACACTGATGAACTTCATCCAAGATATGGATGTTGGAGGGAATCCTTATCCTGAATGTTCTCATTAGAATATCTATTCGCAATAAATAAATAAATAAATAAATATTATTTTATTTATTTGTTTACAAATAAATGAATGAACGAATGAATGAATAAACAAACAAATAAATAAATAAATGGGGAAGGAATTGCTTTTGACTTAAGAATTATTTTGGGATGATGCTCAGTGATGATAGCTGATGCTAACAGAATTTATATTCTGAGTCCTGTTGAAAATAAATTGAAATAAAATCATTAAATGAGGCTATTATACAAAGACAAATATAAAAGACAAAAGATTTGGATTCAGGCAAAAAACAGACCTATATATGACTTGGATCCTCTTTAGCAATTTCTAAGCTTAAAACTTCAGCTCTCTCTATCACATTAACTAAGAGCTCTGAGGGTTAACTACATAAATTAGCTACAGGTTTATACTTCATAGTAGCCTTATATTTATTTAGTAATTTCTAGCTTTCTATAAAACTTGGCTACTTTTCTAAATACAGAACGCAACAGTACGTTTAGTGGAACGTTTGGAAGCAACAGGCTGTAAAAGGCAACCACTGTTGTTAGCAAGTTTGCTAACAACATTATCTATATTTTTAAAATGAATAGACTAATAAAAGCAAATTTGCTAGCACAATGTCTGCTGTTTTACAAACTGTAACAGTCAGCATACTGTTAGCAACTTTGCTAAAAAATATTATCTACTGTTTTACAAATTATTACAGGCTAATCTAAGCAAGTTTGCTATTTGTGTACTGTTTTACAAATTGTTACTTGGCAAATTGTTACAGGGCAGTGGTGGCTTAGTGGTTAAAGCAATGGGCTGCTGATCCATAAGGCGATGGTCAGCGGTTCAATCCCCACTATCACTACTGTTGTGCCCTTGAGCAAGGCCCTTAACCCTAAATTGCTTAGTTGTATAACAATGTTAATTCTAAGTCGCTCTGGATAAGAGTGTCTGCCAAATGCTGTAAATGTTACAGTAGGCCTATTATTAGCAAGTTTTCTAAATAAAATATTATCTACTGTTTTAAAAATTATTACAGGTTTGCTAGCATTGCTGTGTACTGTTTTACAAATTGTAACCGTCAGCCTATTATTAGCAAGTTTGATAGCAATGTTATCTGCTTTTTTATTTTTTTTTTTTTTTTTACAAATTTTCACAATTTTCCTGTTTTGGGTACAAGAATCAAAATTATGGTCTCAAAGCTTTTAATGACTGACAGTGTACACATTTTCAGAATAGCAGGAGAGTTTGGAATGCTTGCTTTTCATTGCGTTTTAATGAAAAAAGCACTGAGGCGAGGAAATAAAGTGTCAAGAACTCTAGTCTAACTGTCCCAATTGCTCTGACATTAAAATTCCAGAGATTATGTTCAGGTTTCCTGTAAAAAAAAAAAAATCATAACACAAAGATAATATTAACCTGACATCAATAAGGTAAACATTAATATTAAAATGTATTCCCTTTCTAAATATGAAAAAGGTGATTACAGTTGCTGTCACATTACCTCTGTGTTATATTAACACATCTTGCTGTGCACACACACACACACACACACACACACACACACACACACACACACACACATTCTTAAAAGGATCCCAAGCCGATAAAGGGATTTACATAAATATCAGCTAATAATTGAGATGGTATGTGTGATGCCCTCAGAACAACCTTTGTATGACATGTATCTATTTTGTACTATATAGTACATGCATACTTATTCACCATTTTTTAGGAACACCTGTATTCATGATACAGTAATTTAGTCAGCCAATCATGTAGAAGCCTTAGGTTAAATATATATCATACAGATACAATTAAAAATCTTCAGTTAATGTTCACAAAATCATCTAAGAGTTTGTGACCATGGCTTGATGTTGGTGCCAGACGAGCTAGTTCAAGTATTTTAGAAAATGCTCGTCTTCCCAGACGAGGACAGCCTTTACGCACAGCCCTCTAAAATTTACTCAGAATGATGTGAAAAACAAACAACATCCATTAGATGTCAGTTCAGAAAGAAAGTTAAGAGAGAATGGAAAGATTACGCTGGGCTAAAATGAAGGCAACGGTAAAGTAAATAACCACTCTTTACAATCATGGTGAGCTGAAAAGCATCTCAGAATACCCAACACATCGTACCTTCAGGCAGTTGGGCAACAACAGGTTTTAGTCTTGTCAGGCCAGCATAGGAACATGACACAACAGTGGGCACAGACTCTGAAAGTGGACAGCTTTTAAAAACATTTCTGGTTCTATAATTACCTTCACCAATAAGGTTATGTTTTATCTCTGGTTTGTGTGTCTGTTTAACCATGTATAGATTTTCATGAAATTTGTATCAGGGGCAGAGCTTTGTACAAGGAGGAGCTGTTAGATTTTGGAGATGATCTTGGTCAAATTCGTAAATTCATACATTTATTCATTTTCTGAACCGCTTAATACTTATTAGGGAGGCTGGCACCCATCTCAGCTGACACTGGGTGAGGGCGGAGTACACCCTGGACAGCTCGCCAGGCCATCGCAGGGCAGAAACACGCTGACGGCAACCTTATGGCCTACTCTTTACGAACAACAGCAATGGTTCTTTTACATGCCTCACACCACAGACAGTGAGAGACATGGCTGGCCTTTAAAAACCCAGTTAGCTGCACTAGGGTGACAGCAGTGACAACTTCGACAGCAGTGACAACTTCGGCAACCGGACCTTTGTATCAGTAAGCCAGCACCCTACCACTGGGCCACCACTGCCCCTGATCAAATTGTGGATACAGGAATTTTTTAAGGATTGTTTAACAATGTAAGATTAGTGTGGTATTACAGCAGGCCCATCAGGGGGGTTCTGTGTGTTTTCTGTTATTCCCTTCAACTTCGTGAAGGTTTGCGCTGTCTGAGTGCTCTTGTTCTCCTTTTTTGCATAAAACTTGTCCAGTTTTAATAAGCCTGGGTCCACTGTGATTGCATGACATCATACATTGTTCTGCTGCCACATGATTAGCATAAATGATCAGGTGTACATGTGTTCCTAACAAAGTGCTTAGTGTACAGTGTATACAATAATGGTAAATAAATGTATCAGGTGCAGTGTTTGAAATCGAATCTGAAGTAAAATTAGTGAGGGGTTCATTCTTGGAAGAAGAACAAAAAACAGAGCTAAAATAAAGTTCACATTCAACACTTTATTGTTTACACACCTTCATTCTCCGAGACTGGATTCTGGACTTGTAACAGAACTCGACCAAGGCCACCAACATGGCCAGACCTAGTCCTCCAATCAGGATGTAGAAAACCCCTGCCACATTACTAAGGCTGAGGGCGCTGGTCTTATCCTGAACAGCACAGAGGATACAATCAAAAACAAATACATATACAACACACACTGACACGTACATGCAGAGACACCCACACATACACATACACATACACACATGCATTCACCAAATAATCCATAAACATGTAACAGGAAATCTAGTGGTATGTGGGGGGAAAAAATTACAAATAAATTTTATATACACACACACACACACACACACACACACACACACTCACACACACTCACAGAAAGTAGCAATACAATATCATACCATAAATGTTGTCTAATAATTCATACAATTAAAATTTTAAATATATAATAAAAAACTATCAACAATAAAATGATGTCATAAACACTTTCAAAAACATGCAGACAAACTCATGCACAAGTCACAGGCTGGAATAACACATATCACTCTCCAGAACACGGTCAGTAAATTTAATATTTATTCTTTCTGCATACTTAAGACTAAAAAATCTTCCACAGAACAAAAACAAGTAAAACATCTTTTTTATTTCACACTTATAAGCAGACTTTACATTTGAAGTGCATACAGGAGGTGAGAGGAATCGTTCTAAAGGACTTGGGAACTGGAAATTACAGCATACTGTAAAATGGCTCATAGGTAAGCTTTGGACTGTGAGCACGTTCTCTGTCCCCAGGATGGTGGCCATGACATTACACTGGGGCAGAAGAAATCAGTGGCATGCACGAGGTTTTTCGGACCATACTGCGGTCTCATCCATAAGCATGCATGGTGCTTTTAGAGTGGCTGGCATAAGGGTTCACCCTCCTTAAACTTTCAAAAATGTTGTAAGGGAACTAAAATGAATGCAGTTGATATTATATATCGTGAATGTATACGGAACAGCCCATAATATTTAAATAGTTGCCTCTCAGACTAATGGCCTTCTTAACCAATCTCTGATTTTTGGTAGACGGCTTTGTGCGCTCTCTTTTATATTTCATTTTAAAGGAGAAGACAGCACTTGTTGAAACTTCAATTAAAACTTTACAATAAAGTCTGTCTGTGTGCAAAATCTTAAACTGATAGCTGCTATTTGAATGATTTTTCAGGTGGTTACTTAAAAAATGAGTCTGAGAATGATGACATCATCAAGGCTTAAGTTAACACAAAGGAGTATGGCTTTAAACCTGATTTCTCACAGTATTTCAGGTATCTGTGTTTAATATATTAATCCTGGTGCAGATATAGTTTCCCACTGCACAGGCAATTATTTTAATCAGAACGTTTTGACACATCCAACACAAATCTAGTAATAAAAGTACACGTTAACTTGGGCCTTGATGACATCATCATTCTGAGACTAGGTTTTTAAATAACTGCCCATACAATCAGACTATCATTTTGCACACAAGAAAAAATTAATCTTGAGATTTGGATTAGCTTAACTTTAAACAAGTGCTGT
>JAOUQZ010000019.1:9456510-9469876 GCA_028564935.1 Neosilurus hyrtlii
TGACCACCACCAACCAGGGAGGGGCGTAAGCATACACATGCCCCCTCCGTGACATGTGACGCTGCCATCTGACTCTTTACAAACTGCTGCGCATGTGTATTTGGGGGCGGCCTAACACACTCGGAGGGAAATCGCTATCTGCCCCCTCGTACGAATGAGCTCAAAGACGCCCAGGATTGGCTGGTGACCGCTGTGAGTGACAGGGAACTGAGCGTATGCTATCCGCAAATCCGGCAAATGAGTGAGTGAGTGAGTGAGTGAGTAAGTGAGTGGGTTAGCAACAAGATAGCCAATAAACAAGAGCTATAACCATTAGCTAGAACATTGGAGATGATGCTAATTGATGATTACCTTCTTCAAACAGGGTATTTACCCAAACACTGTTCTGTATATCAACTGATCTAAAGTCGACACATTTTTCTCTTTCCATCATTTTGCCACTAGAGTGTGGAGTCAATGACAAGGTTGACCCAGTAGGATTAAGGGACTTAGCCAAGGGCCCAAAAGTGGCAGCTTACCCAGGCTGAGGCTCAAACCCTGACCCTCTGATCAGTAAATCAGAACCTTTACCCTGTAGAGCCAACACAGAACAACAAATCCAATACTACTAGAACCTAAGTTAAAAGTCAGGAAGGTGCACTTTACCCGGTTCAGTGTGAGTGATCACACTGATATGACATCATTCTGAACATGAAGAAGGAACTGGTACGTGGGAAGAATTCCATGGGATAACCCGAATGATTATTGCACAACAGACATGTGTTAGACTTTTTACTGGTAAGTCTAAAACAAGCTGAGTGACTTCAGTGGCTGCAACATTGCTTCAGACGCAGCATTAAAACTTAATTTTAAACGCACTTTGAAACTTAATTTTTTTTAAATGATACATGAACCACTGCACAAAATAATCATGATACATGACATCCAGTGAAAACGGTGCTGCGTTATCATAGAAAATCAATCTTCAGCTAGGTTTTACATTTATTACATGACTTTATTATTTCATCAAGGTCATCCCACAGCAGCCAACACTAGGTGAACGTGGGGTACACCACCGAGCAGCTCGTCAGACCATCGCAAGGCAACACACACATAACCATTTACATTCATACTCACACTCACACCTATGGGTAATTTGAAACAGCCAATTAGCCCAATGTGCATGTCTTTGGATTGGGGGAGGAAACCGGAGTATCCAGAGGAAACCCACGCAAGAACGGGGAGAACATGAAAACTCCACACGCACCTCGAACCCAGGAATTTCTTTCTGTGAGGCGGACATGCTAATGACTACTCTAATGTGCCGCCCAAAGATCAGTTCAATTAAAATTTTTTTCAAAATAAATAAAAAAATAAAAAACAAACCAAAGGGGTCCAGACACTCCCGCTGAATGAACCATTTCATAACATGCCAATATAGAACAAACATAGCCAGTTTAAAAGCCCCAGCTTCAGCACGCGGCAAGTAAATGTCTGGAAACCTAATATACAGTTTTTCCTCTCTGACCTTGAAAAGGCCAAGGTCACTCATACACAAACTCAGCCTGGCAGTCATAGTAGTGAACAAACATAGCAGGTTTGAAAGCCCGTCGTGCGACAAGTAAATGCCTGGAAACCTAATATATACACCTTTGCCTCTGTGACCAGAAACCTAATATACAGTTTTGCCTCTGTGACCTTGAAAAGTAGGTCAAGGTCACTCACACACAAACTCATCCTAGCACTCATAGTAGTATTGTATTTGCATTGTATTGCATATTTGCATATATTGCATATTTGTATTGCTCCCGAGAGGTGGGAGCTAATAAAAGCGACTACAGCGGTCAGCTTTAAGAACGTTTTTATAAAGGGATACAGAATTATATTCCTTAAGAGTTTTTATTTAGAAAACAAGTCACTCCAATAAAATCCTTTGAGGAAAGTGTTGACTCGTTTTTTTGTAACACGTGGTTGATTTTATATTTAATGAAAAACAATAGCAGCAACAACAAAGAACAGTTATCTTAAAATGGGTCATTTAACCAGAAGCTTTAACACACAGGCATATTCATGCAGGCTTACCAAACAAAGTAAAACATGGGATATCTTTTGCCTTTGAGTAGGTTAATATTATTTTTTTTTAAATGTATCTGGGTGATGCAATTCGTTCTGATGGCGCTGCTGTACACATTACTGCACACTGCACTGTAAAGATAATACCCAAGCAATACTTCACCGTGTAAAAATTTCAGAACAATCTAGATTGATAATGCAACGAATGTATGCGTACATTAGCATAAATCTCACGGCATTGTCTTTGGTCGGAATCAATAAATCATATAAATCGAGACCTTCTCTGCCACAATGGTTCCTTGTGTGTCAGCGTGCAACTGTGACATTTAAATCTGCAGGAACCGTTTTGTTTAGCACTGAAACCATTAACATCGCGCTTAGTCCATTTGCATAATCTAATATCAGCTGCATGAGCTGCAAGAACGCATGTCTGGAGAGGCTTATGAAACGAGTGCAGAGGCTTCGGCCATGTACACTGTATTTCCACATGCCAGTCGTGTGTGCAGGGACACCTGCTGTCTCGCAGTGTGTTCTGTGGCGCGCTGGTGGAGACGACAACCCGTGTGACGATGTCAGAATGTAACAGATAAGCCACAAAAAATCCCCAAGCATGAACAAAATCAAGAATGGGATGTGGAACAATCTTACACAAGTCCCTGATATAATACATCTCCATCTGTAGCGGTGTCGTACTAGCAGAACGGTGCCAGTCCTCTCTGCTGTGCTACAACAGAACTCTGCCAAAGCCTTAGCACACGCCAGCTAATCAACTCCGCCACCTTCCCACAACCTCGCATTAGAACAGCTTGGAGACAAAATGGCCCTGATTGCCTTCGTCCGTCTTCGCGGTCTGTCTCCGAAAAGGGGGAGCAAAGAGCTTGTTGTTGTTGTTGTTGTTGTTGTTTTCTTTTTAGCATTACACCTTTATCAGTGAAAGGAAAAGAAATCCATTCATGTGCCTTATCAGATGAAACAGCTGCTCTGAAAACCAGACAGGCTAACTGAAGTAACACAGCCAGAGGGAAAGGGTTTTTCTTTGACATGATAAGGCCCATGTGAGCATGAGCTGCCATGAATTACCTCACGAGTGCTGAGTGCTTTGAGTGACGGGCCTGACATTTATCAAGGACAAACACTGTTGTGCTTCAAATGGACGGTACAGATTTGCAGACTTTCAAATCTGTACAACAGATAAAATTATGGATGTGAATATTTTAAAATTACAATCATTTTCATATTATTTATTGAGATTTGCAGTCTTATCATGATACATTTCACTCACAGGATCACTTTAAGTGCTGCTAGAGGCTTGTGGAATAAAGCTCCACAATTTAACATCAGATGATGCTAGCACGAGTTATTTTACAATCCTTTTTGGTCTCTTTCTCTCTGATAAAATGGGAGATGGGGCAGTCGACATATTATACAGGGTATATATATTATTACATATAGTAATGGTGCAATCTGATTGGTCGGCCATCTGGGGATTAAAACACATTATTACTCATTCAAAAGATTTTCTTTTTGATTTTCTGAATGGTGGAAAACAATCGAATCATTCTTGGTATTGCATCATTGCCATGGGATAACTGAAGTGTTGAAACGATTCCATGGGATAACCTGAATGATTACTGCACAACAGGCACGTGCAACATAGTTAGACTGTTTACATATTTTGAATGAATAATTGAAAGCAATTATAGAATTCAGCTTTCATATGATAGAGATTTATTTGGTCTCACAAGGCAGATGAATAATTCTCTACATCATACCTTGCCTCATTCAATAATTGCTTAATATCCTGATTGGATAATGGCTGAATGAAAACTATAGGCACTCACGGTTTGTCACGGTCACTTGGTCCAGTCGGCTTCATCATTATCACATTTAAATACAGAAAAATAAACCACGAAAATCTCATTGTAGTTTGCTTTACTTGCATTTCCACAAAGCGTTGCTTGAATCAAAGCATGTGGAGCTCACCTGCCTGGCCTCTGTCATGGTTAAAATATGTAAAAATAAACTATACATTTAAAAAAATCTTTTTTTATTTAGTTTGTTCTTGTGATCCTGGGTAGTATATACTAAAACGGCTATTAAATACAGTAGCAATTCTTTTTTAATTATCATTATTATTATTATTATTATTATTATTATTATTTTTATTACTAACATTAATTGCATGTCCAACTCACAGTAAAATGTTCCTGAGTTCTCGTCCTGTGCTTGTGTGGGTTTCCTCTGGGTACTCTGGTTTCATCCCACAGCCCAAAGACATCCAAACTGCCCCTAGGTGTGAGTGTGAATTGTTGTGTGTTTTAGCCCTGTGACAGTTTGCCAAGCTGTTCAGGGAGTACCCCCAGCCTTCACCCAGTGTTTGCTGGGATTGGCTCTAGCCTTCACATGACCCTAGTAGGATTAAGCGGTTCGGCAAATGAGTGAGTGAGAGTGAGTGAGTAAGTGAGTGAGTGAGTGTTAATTATCCTCCAATGATTTATGCAGGTACTTTGGAATCTTCAATATTAACAGACACCACATGCAAGCCCCCCACCTCTTACTCCTATCTCACATGCTCACTGGGTTCTACAAAGGTAACTATAGATTATTTTGTATTAATGAAATAAGATTAATGCATAAACTATATGTTTAACTTGGTGGATGAGTCACATCCAATAATGATATTTATTTAAGATGCACTAAAAAAATTGAGCCAAAAAAAAATCAATCATAATCATGTTTTTTTTTTTGGTGTTAGGCTTCATAGAGACCTTCCAGGCATGAGGACTGAAAAGGTGAGCCAAACATCTCTGATTAGATGGCAATAAGAAATAAAGAAATTATGATGTAGAGAAGTACCAAACTGTATGCTGTATGTCAGTGTGTGATTCTGCATTTTAACCACTAGATTGCATTTTGAGTCTCTTTTTTTTTTAAACCCAAACGCTTAATAAAAATGCTGCCAACAGTGACAACATCATTGACGGCTTTCATCACAGTGTATCCATAACATTTAGTTTATGGCTCCAAAAAAAAAAAAGAAAAGAAAACACACACACACACACACACACACACACACACACACACACACACACACACACACCAAGTGTGTGGTATCTCTTTAAACGTCTTTCATTGACATATTGATCTATTTCCACTTTGGGTAACATTTCCCTACATCAACCCACAAAGCAATTCAGTTGGTGCTCAAACAAATAGGGTTTTAAAGGCTCATCTTTCAATATAATAGCTGCATTATAGCACTATTGCTATTATTGCTATTGCTATTAGGCACATCTTAATAGCACTGTTGCGCTTTTGCATGTACCGTATATCTAGATCATGACTATGTAGCAGATATTGGCTTGGGATTAGCTCGTTTAATGAATATTCTCCTAAGTGCCAGGCACAGCAAAACAATATCTGATGTTTTTTCTTTCAGTCTTACAATAAAGTAATAGTGTCAGGGTAATGTTAGTTGGGTGTTTATTACTCTTAATAGGTATTTTTTATGTTCATAGTAGTTTATCGTATATGAAGAAGCATACGGTTGATGCATTTCTTCAGGTTTTTAGAGGGAGCTTCGCAAGTATGTGTATTATTAACTGCTCTGTGGTTCAGTTTCTGGAGATTTTAAAGACACTTGGAACAGAGCCACACCAATGTTATTATTGTGTATTATAGTAGCAAAAGCACTGTATTGGCTATAATGCAGACGTGTTTGGTCAAGTAGCCCATTGCTTCATAAACATACAGTATCCGTAGTCCCTTAATGCCCACCGTGGCGTTAGGCTGCTGGTGGCACTAGGGACGGCAATAGTGTGTTAGCTACCACACTGTGTTATCATTCCTGGTTGGCGGCTAACGAGGGAGTGTCGAGATGTAGTAGACTGAATGCATCAACTATGACCAATATTAAAGAGGCCTATTTACTTCCTAGGCATATTAAATAGACATGAAATACAGTGCTATTCCTTGGAAATAAAATTTAATCAGCCATGATCTGTCCATCCATCCCTCCATCTAGTTGTTTCAGCTTATCAGAATCAGTATACTTTATATTGATCCTGGAGGAAACTGTGTAATTTCCTCAGGTTGTTATCCGTCAGGCCGCAAAGGCAAAAGGAGAACCCATGCATCTCTCCTCCCACTCTCTAACTCCTCCAGGGAGATACCAAGGCATTCTCAGGCCAGTTAGGATATAAAATCCCTCCAGCAAGTCCTTGGTCTACCCCGGGGCCTCTTCCCAGTTAGACATGCCCAAAAATCCTCTAAAAGGAGGCAACCGGGAAGCATTCCAATCAGATACCCGAACCACCTCAAATGACACCGTTCCAAGGTGGAGATGTCTTACTAAAACCATGTTTTACATTCACATACTCCTGTATGTGAGTGTCCATTAGCCCTTCACAAGGCTTGATGATATTAGTCAATGACGGCAACTTGAGATGAGTCAGAACTCAGAACACTTGATGTCAGACTTCCTATGAATATGTGTTGTGCTGCCAAGTTATCACGCATGTGCAAGATCATTCCCCAGCTCAGCTTATTGTTATTTTAAACAGACACAGAATGAAAACAGGATATAAAACAGGCGAATAAGAGATACTAAGGCAGTGAACTGGGGTGGTTTTGTGGGAAAACTTTGAATAGAGCTAAAATGAACTGATAATAGAAAACAAAACACATCGGATATTCAGTAGTGAATGGGTCCCTTTAAATCTTTAATCTGCGCTACACTTGACATGCAACTACATTCTGATAAGTTTCGCTCTTCCTGAAAACGACTTCTGACTTCTTCAGAGCCGAATTTTTCCCAACCACCCTTTTCTTTCCTCTTCTTTTCACATGATGTAATTTATGCAAATATCCTTTGTACAATCCCCCTCAGCACGCATAATTCATCTGATTACGCATGCAAATTAGCGCTCTTTATTTGGGATCTTGGTAAATCAGGGCTCTAGAGTGTTGATGACTCCATACATACAGCATTATCCTGCTTGAACTGTAAAAACAACACAACAGACTTGCAGAATATGTAGACAGCCTGATTTAGGATATTCATAACCAGCTGCAGCAGCTTTGCAAATCATCCTTTTAGACCACCGCAGAGAGTTTGTGCTGAGATTTCCATTAAAAAAAAGAAAGAAAGAAAATGATTCGTGTCACCCTGCTCTATAGTCTCTCATTCCCTCAGATATACCTCACGTAACACAGGTCTCTATGGGTCACATGGGGCCAGGACACAATCCATCCCCCTTCTCCATGTGCTCCTCGGTGTAATTGCCCGATAAGTGTAGATCAATGGCCTCTTTGAAGATTTTTGTAAGGACCTTCTGGTTGGCGCCGAGTCCAACCTTAATTAGCCAGTCAGAGACGGACAGTGGAAACATCTTCTGCAGCTGTTGAGCTCACACAGCGAGGGGAACGACGGCAGCCCAAGTCCCTGACTGAGAGCGGAATCTAATTTGAGTCGCGCCAGCTCTTCCCTCAAGCCAAGGATATATATATATGTCGTATCTAAATGTCAAGCGACAGTTGAGGAGCCGGAACTTCCAGAGGCTCAGAGACCATCTCAGTATAATGAGGAGAGGAATCAGACAATCGAGCAATGCAGCAGCCATACAACACGCTAATGCTCTCCATGATGACTAACGGCAAGAGAAAATAGTACGACAAGTGTCAGTTCAGCCAAAGGGACGAGACAGCTTCAGTGGAAAGAGAAAGGTCAGGGAATACATAGCTGCAGTAAGACATGCACCGATATACAGTATTGGGTCGGATCTGCCATCTCTTTCCAGAACCTGTTATGGATTCACGTCATTAAAACCTAAAAAACACTACAGCTTAAACCCTATTCGGGTTGGGTTTGTTTCACACTGTGGTACGAGGGAATGTAATTATTAACAGAGAACCTCTGGGATTTTAGTCCTATTCAGATTTGTCAGGGAAAAAAAACATCCGAAAAGACCTAATCTTTCATAAATTGAGCAATAGAACATAAACTCATCTAATATAGCCACCCATCCATTTATTCATTTATTCACCCACCCACACATTCATCCATCCAAATCCACCCACCCAACCATTCATTTACACATTCTTCAATCCATCCATCCATCCATCCATCCATCTAAATCCACCCACACTCCCACCCAACCATCCATCCATCCATTTATTCATACAAATCCTCCGACCAAACAAACCATCCATCCACCCATCTACACATTCCTCCATCTATCCAAAACACCATCCATCTACCCATCCACACATTCATCCATCCAAATCCACCCACCCAACCACCCATTTACACATTCTTCAATCCAGCCACCCATCCATTCAAATCCACCCACACTTCCACCCAACCATCCATCCATCCATTTATCCATACAAATCCTCTGACCAAACAAACCATCCATCCACCCATCTACACATTCCTCCATCCATCCAAAACACCATCCATCTACCCATCCACACATTCATCCAACCAACCACCATCCACCCAACCATCCATTCATCCATCCAAATCATTCACCCAACCATCTACCATCCACACATTCATCCATTCATCCATCCAAATTCGACACACACACCCACACACCTATCCATCTATACACCCATCCACGCATTCATTCATCCATCCACCCATCCAAATCCAACACACACACAACCACACAGCAATCCATCTATCCACCCATCCACAAATTAATCCATCCATCCAAATCCAACACACATACACCCACACTCCAATCCATCCAACCACCCATTCATCCATCCATCCATCCATCCAAATTCAACACAAACACCCACACAGCCATCCTTCTATCCACCCGTCCACACATTCATCCATCCAAATCCAACACACACACCCACACAGCCATCCTTCTATCCACCCATCCACACATTCATCCATCCAAATCCAACACACACACCCACACAGCCATCCTTCTATCCACCCATCCACACATTTATTCATTCCAAATCCAACACATACACCCATCCATCTATCCACCCATCCACACATTCATCCATCTAAATCCAACACACACACCCACACATTCATCCATCCCTCCACCCATCCAAATCCAACACACACACCCATCCATCTATCCACCCATCCACACATTCATCCATCTAAATCCAACACACACACCCACACATTCATCCATCTATCCACCCATCCAGACATTCATCCACCCAAACCCAACACCCACACTCACACAGCCATCCTTTTGTCCACCCATCCACACATTTAGCCATCCAAATCCAACACACACACCCACACATTCATCCATCCATCCACCCATCCAAATCCAATACATACACCCATACACCCATCTATCCACCCATCCACACATTCATTCATCCATCCACCCATCAAAATCCAACACCCACACCCACACACCCATCCGTCTATACACCTATCCACGCATTTATCCATCCATCCAAATCCAACACACGCACCCATACACCCATTCATCTATACACCCATCCACACATTCATCCATACATCCATCCAAATCCAACACACACACCCACACAGCCGCCCTTCTATTCACCCATCCACACATTCATCTATCCAAATCCAACACACGCACCCATACAGCCATCCTTCTATCCACCCATCCACACATTCATCTATCCAAATCCAACACACGCACCCATATACCCATCTGTCTATACACCCATCCACACATTTAGCCATCCAAATCCAACATACACACCCACACATTCATCCATCTATCCACCCATCCAAATCCAACACACACAACCACACAGCCATCCATCTATCCACCCATCCACACATTCATCCATCCATCCATCCAAATCCAACACCCACACCCACACATCCATCCACCCATTCATCCATCCATCCATCCATCCATCCATCCAAATCCAAAACACACACTCACACAGCCATCCTTCTGTCCACCCATCCACACATTTAGCCATCCAAATCCAACACACCCACCCACACATTCATCCATCCATCCATCCATCCAAATCCAAAACATACACCCACACACACATCCATTTTTTCTTCCATTCACACATTCATCATTATAATGATGATGTCAGTCGGCTGCTCCAAGTGACCGTGACAAACTGCAAGTGTCCATCATTGTAATTCAAGCAATATTCACTCTGGATAATGTTCTTTAATCCTCTGAGAGTGGACCAAATAAACCGTGACATTCCCATAAAGTATATACTTATTACAATAACACTATGGGTGTGTGGTAAAGAACATCAAATGGACCCTTTTGAACAACATGCATTTCCTCGTCCAACACTTCAAACTGCTCAGTATTCAAGCAGAATATTCCAGAATCTCATACTTGTTTAAGGGTTTGGTGGAACCCAAATTTGAATATAACACAAGAGTATTTTTCCCATACTGTATGTTGCCAGAAATGTTATAAATCCTCAAAGCTTTGTCTCGTCCCCAGGTGATTCTCATGCTTCAAATGTGGAATACGGTCTCTGCTTATGATTCATAAATCTTTCATTACCTTCGCTTGCAACTGCGCCAGCTTCCTAATTTCCCCTTATTATGCGATCTGCTGTTTCTTTTTCACTTGCCTTTGTTTTACTTATGTTTCTCTTTCAACTAAAAATTGACTTGGATTTACTGGTCTGAGGTTTTAAAATTATTACCTTGACATTACTCTGCTTTATCTTCAGTAACTGTGTAATTTTAAAACAATTTAATTGAGCTTGACTGCCACAGAAATTCAAAGAACTTACCTGGGTGAAATATCGCAGCCTTGTTGCATGAAGGCACCCAGGGAGAACCACAGGCTGTTAAAGATGCCGAACTCATTGGTGTGCTCTGGTGGTTTCTCCTGCTTGTCCTGCTGGCTCGGGCTCTGGCCACGCTGTCCCTGCGACTGTGATTGTCCAGCTTCTGGAGATGGTGTCCGATTCTGGCTCTGCTGCTCGCCGCCGTCCTCTGATTCGTCGTTGTGCCACTCGTATGGGCTGAAGCGGCTCACCAGGAACAGGACCACGCTGACACCGATGTACGCAAACACTATACACATCCAGATCTCATACGCCAGTGGGTCCAGGAAGGAGAAGACGCCCGGCTTGGATTTGGTCGGCTTCTTGATCATGATAGAGATACCCAAGCTCATGAAAGGCTTGGAGAAGTCGATGACCTCTTCTCGGACAAGGGTGATGGTCAGAGGAGCTACGGCTACATCAGCTTTCTGTACGGCAAATATAAAATGGCATACACACAGTATCAGTACCCAAGCTGAGGTCTTGGGTTTGTCTTCAAAAATCTAATTACATATCCTGAACAAAAATAAAATTCAGGACAATTTATTCATTTTGGCTGCTTGCTCAAGCCGGTGAAGTCGTGGTTAGCACATCCGCCTCACAGCAAGATGGTCCTGGGTTCGAGTCCCGGGCTTGGGTGTTTCTGTGTGGAGTTTTCCCTGCGCTTGTGTGGGTTTCCTCCCACAGTCCAAAGACATATTTGGCTGTTCCAAATGGCCCCTAGGTGTGGAGGTGAGTGTGAATAGTTTTGAGTGTGTTGCCCTATGATGGTTTGGCGAGCTCGTCAGGGTGTACATCACTTTTGCCCGGTGTCGGCCGAGATAGGCTGCAGCCTATAAAATAATCATTGTTTGTAGGAACAATGTTTTATACATACATATATACCCTTCATATAGACCACTGACTGTCGCACTGCATTAAGAACGATTTATGTGTGTGTAAGTGTGTGTGTGTGCGCGTACAAGTTCCTCTTATAGCACTGCTGTCCAGCTTGAGTAATAACACCACATAATATTTAGATTACTTAAAGAAAAATCCATACAGCGCTATACATGATTCAGATTCAGCCTCACTCACGGTCATTAAAGAGATATACTGCATATATGAACTCTGGACACCTTTCTAGGCCCTTTCACAAACTACCTGCAATTGTTTTATTGTAAAAAAATAAATCTAGCAGAGCTGTGACAAAAGGGATTGATGTATGTTTGAGCAAGGTGTGTTTGAAAGCTGTGGAGTTGTGTTCACATATAAAACACGTGTTGTACGTCTGTCACGGGGGAAAATAAGGCAGGTCTGTACGTCAAATTGTACAAAGTTCATACAGTTATTGCAAGACAATAAATTCTGGTATGATATTTTTGGGGTGCACGGTGGTGAAGTAATCAGTATGTCCGCCTCACAGCAAGAAGGTCCTGGGTTTGTGTCCCGGGGCTCGGCGAGGGGGCAGTTCTATGTGGAGTTTGCATGTTCTTCTCGTGCTTGTATGGGCTTCCTCTGGGTACTGTGGTTTTCTTCCCACAGTCCAAAGACATGCACGTTAGGGTAATTATCTGTTCCAAATGCCCCTAGAGTAAGTGTGAGTGTCAACGGATATGAGTGTGATGGCCCTGCAATGGTCTGGCAAGCTGTTCAGGGTGTACCCTGACTCCGCTCCCCACGACCCTAATAGGATTAAGCAGTACAGCAAATGACTGAGAAAGTAAGTCTGTTGGGCTTTTATCATGTACATCATATACATCACCGCCGGTCTCTGTAATGTGAAGTGATTAGAAGTTCAACTCCTCCTGGTTGAGACTCTAGTCCATTACAGGTACCATCCCAATATTTATACTGGTACCCATTACCCAGTGTACCTGAAGCTGAGAATCACAGATGAATATGCTCAAAACTCGACATCAACCTCATCATCATCATTCCCATAAGTCACATCACTGGCGTCGGGGTGCTCCTGATGGGGTTAACCTCACATCACCCAGTAGCATCATAGCTGTTTTGCCCATCATAAGTCTCCATGCTTGCAGTGTGTTAATTCCCACAACAAGAGTCTACAATAGAATTTTCTGTTGCACTATAGGTGAGTTTCGCACAACCCTCCCGCAACTGTCCTCGGAATGTGTCAGATTCAGGTTGTAGTATACCTGTTGTGTGATGCATGTGACAGGGATTTTAGAGAAAGCGCTTTGTTCTCCTCAAGATTAGCCCGAACGATTGCTATGATCATGAAACTTACAAAACCTGTCTGTTTTAAAACCCTCAAATCATTCACATTCTTATTTCTGTCATTAACAAAGGGATGGCACTGCTGAAGAGCTTACAGGTCTGAGATGTCTGGAATGTGGAGGGAAACTACACAATGAGCAGTTAGAGAAATTCAAATCTTTGACAGGAGGCTGGCTTTAAAGCTCGGACATGGCACGGACTGTTCCTAGGCTCATTCTGGCCCACTTTTGCAAGTGCACTGTTATCCTTTTCACAAGGGATTTGTGTCAGTGTGAGAAAGAAAAAGAGAGAGAGAGAGAGAGAGAGAGAG
>JAOUQZ010000019.1:9469976-9482350 GCA_028564935.1 Neosilurus hyrtlii
GTGCACTGTTATCCTTTTCACAAGGGATTTGTGTCAGTGTGAGAAAGAAAAAGAGAGAGAGAGAGAGAGAGAGAGAGTGAGACTGAGATGGAATGAAGAAATTCCCCCTCCAGGCAACATGAAGAGGAACATCTGAATGTACAGTACAGAACAGATGTACTTTGCTATTAGCAAACATACAAGGACGGATATAAAATACACCATGAGTCTCTATGTCTTGATTCACTTTCAGAAGTAGAGTAGTATTGTTCTTGAGGGATTATTAAGTTCTAAAGCATCACTCACTCACTCATTTGATTAACCGTTTAATCCTATTAGGGTCACGGGAGGCTGGAGCCTACTCAGCCATCACTGCACAAGGCAGGGTACACTCCAGACCACCGCAGGGCCAAAACACATACATCCATTCACACTCACACCTAGCAGAAATTAGGGCGCAAACCTACTGTGCATGTCTTGACTGTGGGAGGAAACCGGAGTACCCAGAGGAAACCCATGCAAACACTTGGAGAACCAGCAAACTCCATACAGAAACACCTGCACCTGGGAACTGAACTCTTGCTGTGAGCTGGACGTATTAACTTCTTTTAAGTATTCTTTAACATTCTGAGATAAGACAACTTTTAAATCATATGGAGGATTGCTGGGCTTGGTGGAGGTTTTGCATTCACGAGCAAACTTAAATGAGCTGAAAAAAAAAAAAATAAAAAACATTCAAATGGGCAAGTTAATTTACAATTAACAGTCTATAGAGAATTCTATAGCTTACAATGACAAATTAGCATATCTAATTGTTTTCTGCATGTTTGCCATAATATATATATGCACCTTGGGGAATATAAGTTTCACATACATTATACAAGGCGGTGTCTATGCAAACAGACTAATATAAAAGCTGGAGTGTAATTTAGCGCAGCCTGGAATGGTGACTGTTTGTGTAAATTAATACGGCCCAAGGGCAGGTATTAAATTTGAATAAGCCGGTGCCCACTATTTTCGAAGACAAAATGAAACCCTTACTTTATTAAAGTTCAAAATCACTGCAGCAATTTTTTTTCTTTACATTTCCCACCTCCGACACACAAAGAGCATTCAAATAGCCTGTGAAATGGTTTTTATGTTTTCATGTCTACTCTCATGTTTGCCATTCATATCATAGTTTTGGCTGCTGTTGTGCTTTTCTCTTCTTATAGGTTTTATACTGTCCGTAATCCTACATTACTGAGCGACTTTTACATTTCAGTTGATATGGGGAATTACTGGGCTTGGTGGAGGTTTGCGCTCACAATTACTTCAATTTTTCTTAATGTAGATCTTTTAACATTTATTTACAGGTTATTTCTAATGTGTATATGTGTGAGGGCGGTACGGTGTTGTGGTCATTGGCACGTTCGCCACACAGCAAGAAGGTCCTGGGTTCCAGTTCCGAGCTTGGGCGTTTCTGTGCGTTTCTCCTTGTGCTTGTGTATGTTTCCTCCAGGTACTCCGGTTTCCTTTCTCAGTCCAAAGACATGCACATTAGGCTAATTGGCTGTTCCAAATTGCCCCTAGGTGCAAGGTGTGGATGTGAGTGGGAATGGTTGTGTGTGTTGGCCCTGCGATGGTCTGGTGAGCTGTCCAGGGTGTACCCTCCCTTTGCACAGTGTTGTCGTGCACAGGCGCCAGAGTCCCCGCAACCCTAGAAGGATTAAGTGGTTCGGAAAACTGAGTGTGAGTGTGTATGTGTGAGTGTATGCATGTAATATTCTTTCCAGTATTCTTTTGCGAAAGGAAAACATCCAATGTGTCAATATACATTTTGTCAGATTGTACATGGAAACTTATTCACTATAAGAAATCAGGAGCTGAATATTTTATGTTTAATGTTTATAAATGTTTAAATAAAATACAACTTCATATCCAAAGAATTTCATTTCCAACAGAATACAAGATCTTTTTGTTTTTTTTAACCTACCCCATACACTAGCTCTCCAACCATGCCGTTCCACATTTTGGTATCCGAGTCTCGGGCACCGTACTTGCCGTCTGGTACAAGTTCCAGCTTGTAGGAGTAGCCGACATGCTTGGCGATCTCGGCGGCCAACTCCACGCAGTATCCCTCATACTTATCGTTTCCTACCAGCTGCTCATGGTTTTTCTTCAGCATCACATACGGAGATTCCTGAGGGTAAAGGACACAGTGAATATATGTAGATGTTCATGACCCATATCAGTTTCAGTATCAGAGAAGGATTTTAACAAGGCAGCATGAGATGTTAACATGCAATGAAGCCACTTTAGAGAGAAATAGATTTGTCAAAATGCTCACTGTGTAAAAATCAAGTAGGTTGGCCTGTTGCAAACGAGGATGTGCAATGTCCCAGAACACCAGATAAGGCCAGCAAACTGTGCTCCTAATGAGCAGAATAGCATCCTCTGTGGGCCTTGGATGGATTTGCACTCGTTATAAGGGCCATGAGAGGCTGCTTGCAAAACAAGTAGGAGAGAATACTGCTCTATCATCCTGCTGCTATCCTGTGTGTGGTGCAAAACTGTTGGCCCCTGAGTCACTCATCCAAAGCTCTCTGCTGTTCCTCAAGAGGGATGAGCCTGACTCATGGGGGTTGGTGAATAACAGCTGTGGACTGCCCTTAGAAAATGTGGTCAGCTTATTTAGAAGAAGGAAAAAAAAAAGACAGCAAGGGTTGTTCCTTTTCTCCCCTGCGAAACAGCATGGTCACCATTTCGGTCTGGAGGCACTTATCATGTGGCCTCAGACACTCAACACTCAAAAGGTGACGTAGACCAGGGCCAATTATTGTGAAGCCATGGAAGCTTGTGGTATTATATAGATATGAGCTTGTGTTCTTTTGCTAACAAAAGCAGTGCCACTTGACAGGATTCAACTACTCTTATTGGGGGGGGGGCATTAATCAAGTGCATTACATGTTTATTACAGAACAAGGAGTATAATAAGTGAGAAGGTTAATCACTTTTGATGTACAAACAAATCAGGTTATAATTGGTCATAAGTACATCAGGTTATTTTAAATGCATTTTTAATAATTATGGGCACAGATATACTAGAAAAAATATGATTATGAAACCTATTTCTGAGCAAATGAAATATTCAGATCTCGAGTAAATTATTTATTAGACTTTTATACGACTGAGTTTATTCTAATATAAATTATGCTCAAACATTTTTTTAAATCTGAAACTGTATTTATAGAAATTCCCTTTACCCAAAATCTTTTACTCAGTGCCATGATTGATATATGTAAAAATAAACAATATAAATCACATATTAGTTAGCTTTTTTATGTTTCTGTGTAGTATATACTAAACTCTGATTGAGTAGGCTGAACAGATGCTGTTAGCTATACATTGCTTACTTCAGCTTTAAGCATAAAACCATGTACTGTCGTGGTTACGGTTATGTAAATATAACCTAAAAATATATAATTTTGGTTTTCTTTTCTTAATGTTTCTATGTAATACATACTAAACTCTGAATGAAAAGGCTCCAAAGACTCTGTTAGCGACGTAGTGCTATTAGCTTGACTCGCACGGAGCTCAGCTGATCATCCTGAGTGTCATAATTAAAATATGTAAAAAAGAAAACTATAAAGACCTAATTTTAGTTTCATTATCTTATATATAGTTAAAGGGTCTCAAGAGAACCCGGGAACTATGAATGAGTGGGCTGAACAGATGGCGTTAGCGATACATTGCTCAGTTCAGCTTTAGAGCTGAATCACACAAGTGATATAGCCGTGAAATAGTGCGACATCGTTTTCAGTTGGTTTCGACCAAAAATACTGCCATTATGCACGAAATGCGATCTTTTGAAAACTTCTGAATATCTTCGAATATCTAATAATAATATCTATTAATTCTAATTTCGCACAGGTCCAAAGATTTTCACCAACACCCCCAATACGGATCATTTACCTCAAATTCGTCCGACTATTTCCCAAAATATGCGAATTGCAGTTCGAATTTATTCAATTCCCTTTGAAATAAAATTCGCTTGTACTTTCGGACAAGAGTCAGGTAATAAGGCTGATAAGCACAGAGCCCTGCATCTGTCACGGTTAAAATATGTAAACATAAGCAATAAAAACCTTGTTTTAATTTCATTCTCTTTCTTTCCATATAGTATATACTTAAAGGGTCTTAGCCTATGCAACTCATGCACTGATGTTCTCCTGTGTCAGACACGATTTAAAAGACATATACTAAAACAATTATGCACCCCAGGAGCCTTATACATGTTCCATCACAGGGACTATTCAGTGACATCCACCTTGCCTTCATGCATAATTGTAAATTATCCCATGACAACAAACCAATGAGATTCCATTCTTGTCTAGTACACAAAAATGTATACAATATTGTTCATTCCTTCATGCAGTTGCCGAGCCGCTTAATCCTACTTAAATCATGGGGAGGATGGATCCTATTTCAACCAACTCTGGAAGAAGGCAGGGTACACCCTGAACAGCTCACCAGTCCATAGCAGGGCAACACACAAAACCATTCCCACTCACACTCATGCCTAGGGGCAATTAGCAACACTTAGTTAGCCTAACGTGCATGCCTATGAACATATACACACTCCACATAGAAACGCCCTTACCAAACCGAGGACCTTCTTGCTGTGAGGAGGACGTGCTAACCGCTACTACACCGTGCCGCCCATTATACAGTATTACCCACAGAAAAATGTTTTAATGCTTTAAAAATCAAACTTTTCCCAATGTTCACTGGCAGTGTATTGGTGAGAAAGAAAGCCTTAAGCAAAACGATTCTTTCTAATGCCAATCCCAGGACTTGCAGGAGACCAGACAAAATACCGCCTTTTATCATGATTCCAACCTGCATCCTGCAATGTTATTGGCAAAGACACCAATAAAGAAAGCTGCCTTCTGCCTCTATTTCATACACACAGGCATGCTCCACACAAGCAATCTCAGCTACTAACAAACAATGTCAACTAATAAGTCCCTCAGAGGAGAGCTGTGTGCTTCAAACGGAGTGAAATCAGCGCAGTAAGACGAGAAATACTGAGAGATTTGCTTCACTGATGAGATGCAGCCACAATAAAAGGCTCTGATACCGGCATCAAAGAGAAGTAAATAGAAGCTAACAGGACAGACGTCACTGTCGTACAGCGAAATAAAATTTAGACCTGCCATGGAAAATCAGAGGCAGGAGGCTGAGACACGCTAATAGCAAGGAGCATGACCTGTGATTTGACGGAAAGACAAAACGTTGGCTGTGAAAGTTCGTCTCTGTCTATATTAAGCTCACAAATGGTACACTCTGTCTAAATCAGAAATAATGAATCAGACAAGAGTCACTTACAAGAATGGTGGTGACTATGTACGTCCTATTGTGAATGCCGAAAGTCTCATTGAGCGTGTGGGCGTACGTCGCCGTGCTCACATACTTCTCGTTTTCGTTCCAGTATCCCACCTGCAGATAGAAGAAAAGGAACAGAGCAGGAACTTTGGTGCAGTTATTTTTGGGATGATAAATATTCATATTAAAGGCTTAAGAAGAAGGGAAAGCATTTGGAAATGCACGCACACCCTTTTCACCCCTCCAGCGACTAACACTTCACTCTCGCTGTGTTCCTGCGATAAGGTAGAGGCTCTAGCTACCGCTAATCACTTGTACTGGCAAACTTTGAAACGACAGCTGAAGGAAATACATAGATATTCTGTACTGCTACAAATACGATTGCAAATGTGAGCCCAGAGTGTGGGCGTAAGTCTGAGAGTAAAATACAAAATCAAAACATATATATCTTTTGTGTAGTGTGTAACAGTTTCTGACAAGCGGAAAACACACATCAGTGTCTGGAAGTTTGGAAACTGGTCATTTACCTTCTTGGGTCCACTCCGGACAAGCTCCATGACATTGACTGTGAAGTTTGTTCGATGGCCTTTCTCGTTGAACTGCACGTGGCCTGTTAGACCTTCAAACTGCACCTGGAGAATAACATATATGACACTCAGGTGTGAAAAATTGCCTTCTGTGGTTAAACCATTCTGGCTGTTAGAAAAAAAATGTGGATGTATCTTTAAGCAAGAGGACAATCCTGTTCAGGAAGATATATGGTGGCGTAGGGACAGCAAGAAGGTCCTATGCTCGGGCATTACTGAGTGTATTGATGTAATGTTCTCCATGTGTTTGTGTGGGTTTTCTCCAGGTACTCTGGTTTCTTCTCACATTGCTGCCGTGTTACTAATAATTTGATGTTTTCTTTCGGAATGTAAATCACTGAAACCTAAAATATTGTCCTGTAATAATAGCATAAATTTTTCCAGACCTTCTCATCACTAAAGGTAACTTAATACACCATTCTGTATGCCTCATGAGTCCCGAATGATGTCTCATCAGATTGTCCAAGACCTGATTAAATTGGGTCATGAAAGAATCAATGAGGTGTGTGTGTGTGTGTGTGTGTGTGTGTGTGTGTGTGTGTGTGTGTGTTACCTGTTGGAGGGCTCTCTGGATGTCGATGCCTTGGCCCCAGGGAGCTGGGGGGTTGGCTAGACATTCGCCTGCGTTCCCCCGGCGGGAAATATCGATACGCTGCCTCCTGAGGTTTTGGAAAGCAGTGGCCATGACGCTCACACCATCATAGGTGAGCGCTCCTGTGTACTGTGGGGGATGGAGAGAGACCTGGGTGAGTGTTAGAACAACAACATGAAAAGTAAGAGTTTCTGAAAATTAGACCTTGAGTTGCGCAGTTGAGCGATATCTACACGTTATTAAAGGTAAAACTGTTGATTTGGATCAGAAAAAATGTGTAATTTAACTAAATAGTTGTATATTTAGTAATATGGCTTTAACATTGGGAAATGTTTTTAATGCACATCTCCACGGCTTTCCATGATCACATTTAAGTTTATTGCTTTATCTTTGAAATATCAGCTAGTGCGTACTCATTTCTTGCTGTCTCTGTGCCAGTACACTATATTTTACTGTATGCAACAGTTATAGCCCTATATTCCGACAGTCCTAATCCTAACCCTAACCCAACTGAACTGAGTAGGGTGCCTAATTGACTTAAGGAAGGCACCCATCTTGCATGAATAGGGCTGTCGGAACCTAGAGCCGTCCCCACATTTAGCACATAGCTAGCTGCCTTGTAAAGTAATGCAAACAGGATTGGACTTAAACATCCTGAGCCCTTAGTGTCACTGTCAGATTCTCAGCAATTTATTTAGTACATACCAAAATACTCCATAATGAAAGTCAGGAACAACTAGAAACCTTGTTAGCTAGAAGACTAGCAAGCAGATGGGTTCGGCATTCGGGACTCCCTTAGCTATTTCTGGCGCTTTCCACTATTCGAAAATGGCCTCTGGTACATTAAGCACCATTTTGGCACACAGCCATCTTGAGTTTTTGTATAAATGCGGCAGGGGATGAACCGGTTTTTGTATACAACCGATCCAGGAGGTAGTGCATGAAAATAACACATTCTTTTGGCATTTTGTGTATATGTTTGGATTTAAATAAAACATTACAGGATGATAAGGGACTCCTGTTTTTTGGGGTAGTTTCTCATTAATTCATTTATAAACAACAGTGACCCGAAGAAGCAATATGGCGGCCACTGTGGGAAACCCTCGGCGAGAGAAATAGCGTCCTGAATAGAGAGTCCTGATTGCCCCTGCTCCGGATATAAAAGTAGTAGTGCCCCAATAAAGTGCACCTGAAGAGTGGGGCCGGTGGTGTAGTGGTTAGGGTGCTGGGCTCATGATCAAGAAGTTGTGGATTCAAGTCCCCATTAGACCCCCTGTGTGCTAATATGATGGTACTATTAAATTCATATAAACCAAATTGCTAGCCAAAATGCTAAATTCCAAATGTGTTGTCGGTTCATTAATAAAATTATTTCACACACAAGCTATGTTATATACTGGGAATTCCGTGGGCACACAAACAGTGTGTTTACAAGCCCAGCTTTATATGTTCCTAGTCAATATCTGTAAGTGCTTGCTTTAAATCCTCCCCTCTCTGATAATACAGCTCTTCACCTTGAGTCTCCTCTTAGGGCTCTTCAGGTCTTTGCTGTCAAACTCCAGCCAGTCATCAATGGTCCTGCTAACTGTGGGGTCTGTGTAGTTCATTAGCTGGAAGCCTGTGATGTTGGAACCACCTTTTCTGAATTCCGTAAAATTCAGGTCCAGAAAGCCCTAGCAGCAAAAGAAAAAAAGAAAAGAAAAAAAAGAAAAAAAAACCCAAACCAAAAACATGCATGTACAGATTACTGTATATTTTAAATATTATTTATAGCAGCTGTTATTAGTCTGCGAGCTGCTGAGTCTTGTATCTCTACTTTGTATATCAGCTTAATTGTATCTACTAGATAATTTAGAATTTTTTTTGCTTCAGTCAAATAAAAAATGGTACGATTTTAAAGTTAAGACATTATAAAGTTTAATAAAAATAAATTATGTGCAAAGCAGTCCCAATTTACAGCCATTCTGTACCAACTTAATAATACTCTGTAATGGAATTGTAACAAGCTGCGAGAGGCAGAATGCAAGTGTGTGAACTTCATATGAGCTTTATTCTTGTAAACATAAAAATCATAACCCAACTTCAATAACAGGCAAACAATATTAAACAAGGAATATTCATAATCTAAAGCATGATATTGCATCAAAACTAGGACTGTCAGGGTTATGACATCATACACATATTAGTGGTTAATTGATTCTCTCTAAATTCCTCCAGGGCGGCACGGTGGCGTAGCGGTTAGCATGTCTGCCTCAAAGCCAAAAGGTCCTGGGTTCGAGTCCGGGGCTTGGGCGTTTTTGTGTGGTGTTTGTATGTTCTTCCCCTACGTATGTGGGTTTCTTCTGGGTATTCCGGTTTCCTCCCACAGTCCAACGACATGCACATTAGGATAAATTAGGCTGTTCCAAATTGCCCCTTAGTGTGAGCGTGAATGTTCGTATGTGTATGTTGGTTCTGTGCTGGTCTGGAGAACTGTTCAGGGTGTACCGTGCCTTCGCCCAGTGTCGGTTGAGATAAACTCCAGCCTCCCCGTAATGAAGAGGTTCGGCGAGGGTGTTTCTTGCATGGGCTTCCTCCACTTACTCTGGTTTCCTCCCACAGTCCAAAGACATGCACGTTAATCTAAATGGTTGTTCTGTTGTGCGTGTTGGCCTTTCGATAATCTGGTGAGCTGTTCAGGGTGTAAACCCCCTCTCACCTAGAGTTGGCTGAGATAGGATCTAACCTCCCCACAATCCTAACAGGATAACGCAGTTAAGCACATGAATGAATGACAGTGAAGTACAAAAAACTCCTGCCTTGAGTTTCGGCTCTTCCTGAGGTGGCAAAGTGCACCATGACACCTACCATTCTCTAAGAGGACTAAAGATTAAGAAGTGCTGATTCAACTGATCAAAAAAATCTGTGGTTTAAAGTCCAATAAGGCTGCGTAACAATTTAAACTTAACAGCATGTTCTCAACACTAACTAATAAGAAAAGGAGGTTTAGACAGGATGAAATCCATTCTATTAGTGGAGCAGATGTAGACTAATCCTACTTAGGACTTAATTATAAGGTACGTTAGTCTTTAGAGATAAATTTCTTCAGAGAAAACACTACTGAATCTGCAGCGGTTCACAAACACAAATACATAAAGCTCCTAACTCTAAGCTTCATAATGGATTTTTTTTATGCACTACTATCCATCTTCCTTAAAGTTGAAAGGAATGAGCTTCGGGTGGAATCAGGCCCAGAGAAAAAAGACATTATAAAATATAATAGTTAATCAATACAGCTCTGTGGTACTGAATGACATAATTCTGTACAGGTGCAAAGTTCAGAATATAAAAAATCAGATTTTTTTTTTTCGGGGGGCAACAATACATTTATTTCCATACTGATTAAGTGTGCCGATTATGTTATAGTGCTGATGTTAAAAAGGCTCAGTGTGTGTGTGTGTGTGTGTTGGGGGGGTGGTCTCTCTCAATCACGATGGATTGCATTCTTGCAGCTGTTATTATTGCCATTATTTATAGGCTGTGTCTTTTTTTCATTATTGCTGAGTACAATTATGTGCTTTGTGTGGAATTACAGTTTCTTTGCTCCTCTCACAGAGCCCAATTATGAATTTCACAATGCTTCTTGTGAATTCACAGCTTGTCGTGGCTGCATGACTGTTTAAATTCCCTGTTCGGACTACAAACCAAGACTTTTCCGGTTTTAATTCAAATGTCTAAACCGTACAGATATTAATTTTCCTTTTCTTGAAATCTGTTAGGATCATGATATTCTGTATGCTAATTATTAATCAAGCCTGAGGTCAGTACCAGGAAATTCCAGACAAAGGCTCTGATGTATTTGATCAATGCATCATGGCTGATGTCTGAAATTTCCTGTACTGACCAAACTAATAGAGTTAAGTTATTTATTATAAGGCATTTTTGTATGCCACCCAGTTAATGCTTTCTCCAGTAGCCAAAAGCTCTGCTGGGAAGATGCAGCTCTCCACGTAGATCTTGTTCATGCTGGCTGTAAAACACTTGTATGGATGAATGAGTACCCGCTGAACTCACAAAGCAAAAAACTCACAAAGGCGTGAAAAATAGCCACCAGCATTCCTTCTCCCTAAAAGTACCCCACAAACACGATAGATGTCCAAGTTCCTGAGCAGGTATGTCCAGAATGTCCACGTTCTTACTGTCAATTGTGCCTCGGCATTGGAGAAAAGTATCTGGGGGTCTATTTTACAGTTTTTTCTCTCTTTTGTTTTAGGTTAAACTTTTGTAACTCTTCTTGACTGTCACTCTTTTCATCATTTGCAACACTAACAATTTCTCCTTTTTCAAACTCTCTGTTTACCTGTTGTCACTTATGTTGAAAAGCTACGAGTGGTGAATCTAATGTGATACTTTTCTTTTGTAAATAAAGAGCGAGAGAAACAAGAAAAGATCAACTTTATTTGAAGTCTGTGATTTGGACAAGTGCTGACAGGCAGAGAAAAAAAAATTACAAACTGGTCCATACTAGGGGATATCGGCCCTCTTAGCAGCCAATTGGATTCAGCATTCTGTGGTTGCCAGATAATACATTGATTCATTGGCTCTACCTTATCAATAAATAACCACCAGGTGACTTCAGTGGCTCGGTAGATCAAGTTTCCCAGGGGGAGAAAGTAGGACTTTGAAGAAGAAGGGATTTTCATAACACTGTTCAGCTCCGTGAAAGTGACAAGAATTTGTGTATAAGTAGAAAAATGGGACACCGACACAGGAGAGCTGAGCTGTTCATGGGAATAGTTTGACTTGACATCCAAAGGTTTGGAATCAGAAATCAACAACTAATTCAGATTCAGATTTTAAAACCCAGTAAGTCCACTTGACCTCTTTTGTTTTAGAGCAATGAAATTTACCTGTTGGTAAGCGTAAACCTCAATTATTTCTGAACAAAATATTATTCATTCATTTTCTATGCCGCTTAATCCTAATTAGGGTCGAGGGGAGGCACCCATCTCAGCCAATTCTGGGTGAAGGCGGGGTACACTCTGGACGGCTTGCCAGGCCATCGTGGGGCCAACGCACATACAACAGTTCACACTCACACCTACGGGTGATTTGGAACAGCCGATGAGCCTACTGTGCATTTTTTTGGACTGTAGGAGGAAACCCACGTAAGCACAAGGAGAATATGCAAACTCCACACAGAAACGCCCGAGCCTGGAAATCGAACCTAGGACCTTCTTGCTGTGAGGCGGACATGCTTACCAATGCACCAATGTGCTGCCTGAATAAAATACGAGATCATCAAAATAAACCCCAAAAACTCTGTAATGTTAAAATTTTTAAGTCCACCTTTCATTTGTTGGCAAAACTCACTAAGTACATTTGGGAATAATGATTTAAAATTTACAAAAAAATGGATGCAGCCATGAACACTAAACTAAACTAAGTAATTGTAATTAATTAAACAGATTAACTAAGGCTAATCTTTGATTTTAGATAACTAACACGGTGAATATGGGCACATTGATATTGTGTGTCATATCACCCAAGGCACGCCTATGACTGGTAATCTGTGGACTACGTGGTTTTGCATACAAATGCCGATGGTCCTTGCAAACTTCTGCGATTTACTATAGTACTAGTAGGATTTTGCAGCAAAATGTATTTTTTTTTCCATTGGATACTGGGTACCGTAAACTTTCATGTGCTTTTCAAATTCTCATTTTTCAGGCATTTGGAGTTTACAGGGTTTTGCATCTGAACTCTTCAATTATTTATGCAAATTTATGAAAGTCATATTTTATGATGCTTCTTAATGTATAATAAAAACTTTGATAAAATATTTTCTAGCAGGCACTATAGAAGGGACT
>JAOUQZ010000019.1:9482450-9498794 GCA_028564935.1 Neosilurus hyrtlii
TTTAACTGTGACTTGCATTTCTGTAAAGACCATTTGGCTAATGATATAGAAATGTGTCCTGCTGTGAAACCTGCATCCGCCATCTCACTGTGTCACATGGTGTCTCATCAGATGTGAGAACAAAGTGAACGAACACAATGTCTATTTGAATGTGACACCTTATCTGGCACTCCTCTAATTTAAAAGAAATAAAACTGCACCAGAGGAAAAGAACATCAGATGCTACATGCTTTAAAACAAATCACAATCTACCAACGTTCCTACACCCTCGCACTCACACCGATACTCCCAAAGCTGCAGATGAAAAGACATCTGACGTTGTTACTTTTCATGCAGAAGTAGGGATGATAAGTCTCTAACTCAGCAGGCAGTCAGCAATCTGTCTGCATTGTGTTCTGCTTTTAAAAGAACATGCGCTCTGACCAGGCAAAAAAAAAAAAAAAGCAAAGGGGAATGCGTATAAGAAAATGGTGGCGTCGTGTTGCAATTGGTGACGGGTTGTACTAAAGATAAGGCTGTTCCACACCGCAGCAGACTCTGGTTATGTTGTATGACATGTTTGACTTACCAGATTTGCCAGGATGAAGTGATAATTCTTCAGATTCTTTTTTTGCGCCGCAATCTGAAAAGCAAGACATAAAACAGTCCATTACGCACGTTCGTACGCATATCCCAACATTCTGTTGTTTATAGCCTAAATCTCTGCAGGCTCCCCAGACAGAAACTAATTAGTCCCATTTTTTTAGCACTTAATTGCACGTCTTCCATTCCTCCCTGGGTACGTGCGAGATTGTGCGATTTGACATCTGTCACCATGGGAACCCCAATTATGGGCTGTAATGACTACATGCGCGCCAGGATTTCACACACCTGTGAGCTATAGTAAGCCTCTGGCATCTCTTTACTGAATGAAGGCTCTGGCCTCCAAGCGGCAAGATGGCTGCCAGAAATGACAAGTGAAAAGATCATGGATTGACTGCTTTACAGTTTCATGCTCCTAAATCTCCAGGGATTTTCAGAAGACTGTGGTCTGCCAGCAAAGTTTAAGAACTGGCTGGGAATCTGGCAACCAGATTTGACAAATCCCTTCACAGTAATACCACTGGCTTTAAATTTACACTCACAAAGCTTGCTCTTAGCCTTACATGGTCCACAGTATTGGTGATTTCATTAAAAAGAAAAGCAACTGGAGAATTTAGCCTTTTAATCATGCATTCATACTGGCAAGCAACAAATCATACAATATGTCACATGAAGTTTTAACCTTTTACGCCAGATTACTGTCCTGCATATTACCAGAGCAAGCTGTAATACCAGTACTAGCCACCAAAGGCACCAGTGAGCTCTGCTTATTTCTTCTAATAATTATATGCTAATATGCATAGCATTAGTTATATACCAATAACTTCTCAATATCCCAATACTCATTTATGAGTACAAAATAAAATGAACTCATTGAATTTCTACAATGCACTGGATATCCTGTGGACAACGCTTAATTGGGGTTGCAGGGGGCTGGAGCCCATCTCAGCTGACACTGAGCAAAGGTGGGGTCTGAAAATCTCACCAGACAATTGCATTGCCAACACACACACATTCACACTCACACCTAGGAGCAATTTGGAACAGACAATTAGCCTAATGTGCATGTTTTTGGACTGTGGGAGGAAACCGGAGTACCCAGAGGAAATCCACGCAAGCACAGGGAGAACATGCAAACACAGAAAAATGTCATCACCCTGCCTGGGACTTGAACCCAGGACCTTTTTACTATGAGAAGGCTTTGCTAACTACTACGCCACCATTCTGCCTGCACTTGACATTAATAAAAAAAAAACAAATAAGACAAAATTAGCATTAGAAATATGTCTATACGTACAAAGCAGTGTTTATATTTCTGTTGGTATATGATAGAATTTGTGTAATTTATCCCATATTCCCATATATTTCAACATAAAATTCCTATTATTCCATAAAACTTGAAACAATTCTAGAATTACCCAGCATAAGTTCCCATGGAAAGAGCTTAACTGGAAATTTTCTCTCTTGCAAACCTTGCAAAAAGGTCTCTTGCAACCTTAGTGATAACAACCTTATTCAAGAAAACTGAATATTAGGCTAATCGCTAGATGTTAAATTTTGAAACATGTTTCTGATAAACATGTATATTGATAAAAGAATTCTACTGGACATGGGGGGGGGGGGGGGGGGGGGGGGCAAAACAAAACAAAACAAACAAATAAACAAAAACTTGCATTGTTTAACTGCTACAGTAATTACATATTATATGGCCGGTAAACAAACAGTTTTTGTTGTGAGCTAGCATCTTTCATCATAAACGCTTAGCATAAACATCAGCAAGAAAATAGGGACTTAAGTTAGCTGTTCAAGTGGATCTAATCTTCAAGAAATGTCCAAGAAATCCAACCATATTGCAAATTCTGAAGTATGACCAGCTTTAGAAGGAAAACTTGTTTAAAACAGGTTCCAAGTTTCTCTTTCCATGCTGTTTTTATCTCAAACTCTAAAACTGGAACTAACTGAATGAGTTAAAGTTGTGCACTCCGAGACGCTTTCATTCACCACGGTTTTAAAGAGTGGCAATTTGAGTTACTGTAGACTTCCTGTCAACTGGAACCAGTCTGGCCTCTCTCTCATTAACAAGATGTTTTCACCTGCAGAACTTCCACCCTTCCACACTGAATGTTTTTTTTGTTGTTGTTTATCAGACCTTTCACTGTAAGCTCTAGAGACTGTTATGCATTTAAAAAAGCCCTGGAATACTGAAACCAGCCCATCTGGCAACAACAATCACACCACAGTCAGTCACTGAAATCCCATTTTCCCCAAGCTGATGTTTGATGTGACTGACCTGAAGCTCTTGACCTGTATCTGCATAATTTGCATGAATTACACTTCTGCCACATGATTGGCTGGCTGGATAATGACATAAATGAGCAGGATGACTTTTGTTAATCAAAAGACTGCGCCCTCAGATAATTAACACATTAAAAATTCAACTTGGTGGCGTGGTGGTTAGCATGTTCACATCACAGCAAGAAGGCTCTAGGTTCCAGCCCTGTGCCTGGGTGAGGATGTTTCTGTACAGAGTTTGTATGTTCTCCTGTGTTTGTGTGAGTTTCCTCCAGGTACTCTGGTTTCTTCCAAAAGCTCCAAAGGCATGCACATTAGGCTAATTGGATAGTCTCGATTTCCCCCTAGGTGTGAGTGTGAAGGGTTATGAGTGTGCTGGTCATATGATGGTCTGGCGAGCTGTTCAGGGTTTACCACACCTTCGCCCAGATGGGATGGGCTCCAGCTTCCCTGTGACTCTAATAAAGGATAAGGCTGTTCAGAAAATAGGATGGGATAAAAATTCAACTTCTAAACACAAGTCCCAAAACCATTTAAATACTAAATCCAACCACAAACATCAACAAAGCCTTCACAACAAATTAAGCAAGTAATTTAATTCACTGAGCCAAATGAAGACACAGATGGAACTCATCAATAAAAAGGCACCAAAAAAAACAAAAAACAAAAAACAGCAGCAAAATAAATAATTATATAAATATATAAATAAAAATCTAATCACCAGATTAAGAATGGAGTTCAGTCTCTCCAGCTCACAGTCCAGAATGATCTTGTGCTCCTTTTTGCTGTCCAGGTCCTGGATGGAGTTAAGGAACGCTGCCTCTGTAAGAGTATCAAAGTTGATGGATGTCACCTGCCAGCCCTTTTCTGCAGCTGTGTCCAGAATCTTCTGCAGAACAGTCAGTCCTACCGGATTAGAAGACAAAGAAGAAAGGAGCATTTAAATATTTATACCTATAACTTAGTACTCTGCTATAAAAGATTGCAAGATTAACCTTATATGACTTTTAAGCGTATTGCCAAGTTGAGATTAGGTGACAAATCTTTTAAATCATTTTAAGCCATGGAAATTGTGTACATCACCAATTTTTATATTTCTTTTATTCCTTTTTTTACTAAGGTTAAATAGGTTAATTGTTTAAAAATAGGATTTAACAGATTTATGCATTTAATTAAATTATTTTATTTTCTGGCAGAAAGTGGTGTGATTTCAAAGTGGGGTCCAGGATCAGAAGGCGCAAAAAAATTCAGGATATACAAGTGGCCCTAAGGATGATTTTAAATCACATGATGGTGGTGATTGCAATCAACTTGTATTAAGGCTGTTATCATTATTATTATTATTTTGTTTTTTTGTAGCTGTGGGCATAATTGGCAGGTTACATGTAATGAAATAAATTAATCTACTAATAGCACCATAACATTAGCACCACCAGACTGGCCAGCAATCTGCAATGAACTGTGTTCTGACTCCTTTCTATCATAGCCAGCTTTAACAGTTTCAGCAGTTTGTGAGACATAAAATAAAAACACAACATCTTATTCAAGTAGGCAGACGTTTGTTTTTCTAAAGCAAAAAAAACCCACCAAACATTAATGGGAATATGGAACATCAGCTTGTTAAATGGATAATTAAACTAACAAGACAGGTGATACACACGAATGCGGAAATCAGCTCGTAAAAAAGCGGTGAATAGAAAACTCAGAGTTACTCTTTCATTCTTTCACTCCAGAACATAGTGAGGAAGCACTAAAGTAATTTATTTATTCATTTTCCATAGGGATGAAGCCCTTAAATGAGTCGCTACACTAACACAGGTGGGGATTGGGGGGGTGATGTGTCTGCCGCTTCTCTCTAGCGATCATTAATGTGTTATTTAATATTAACTGCAAATAAAAACCAATATCAGTTGATATTAAACTTCAAATGATTTTGCTGCCATTTATTATTAGTTGCCTGGATTAAAAGTAGCACTCTCATACATGTCAATCACAGTGACATGAGTTAATTGTGGATGTCTGACAGCCCATGTATGAGTAGCAGTTAAAAATGAAAAATGGCAGAAAATCCAAAGACTTGAGGAGCACTTAGTTTTTCCAGTATGGCGACGTAAAGTCTCTCTAAATATCCTCTCCTGAATCCCTTAAACTATTTTCCTGATGAGTCTCTTTAACTCGTGATCTGATGTTCTTGCATTTTAACCTGATAAGTTCTAAATGTTACCAGACCCTGAAATGAGCTGGTAATTTTAAAAGCAAACTTGGTGTCTGGCGAACGACATGAAAGCTGCTTGACCTTGTTATGCTAGTTTCCTTGAGAAATACTTGATGTTAGACTTCATGCTGTGATTTTGATTGGGACTTCAGAACTCTGCCGATTCTGTCTCACACTGCGGCACAGGTGCTACAGAACAACGAATCCTGCTTTAAATCAGCTCTGTTTATCATCCAGCTGCTAAATGAACTATTTTGTTCATCTTGATCTGTTCAGGTAAGACAGCTGATAGTTAGCTCCATATGGGGTAAATGAGAGAATGAATTGATTGTTCCTTGGACAGAAGTTATTTCCCATCCATGACAGCTTGTCTGCTGTGAAGCGCACACACAGGTCTAATTATGTTTATTAAAGAAGTCCTGTAAGTTAAGGTCTAAAGGAAGCAGAGATGCTGCACCGGCATGAAAATATAAAGTAAGTGTTGCCAGGTCTGTGTGACAAAAGCAGGTTAATAAGACCAAAGCAGAAATAGTCCCAATACTGAAATATGTCCAAAATGGCTTAGGGTAGCGGAGAGGCTGGTGCCCATCTCAGTCGACTCTACTAACAAATTAGCAAGCATTTAACAAGGGTTGCAAAATTCCAGGAATTTTCACAGTGGAAAGCTTTCCAATGTAACAGTGAAGTTAAATTTAATAATAAGTTATACAAAAAGCGTCTTGCAGCATAATCTTGCTTAAAAAAAGAGAGAGAGAGAAAATAAAGAAGAAAAAATGGTTTTAATGCAATTTCTACCCTGCTCTGTGCATTAATAACTAAAATATGAATAAATTAATATATGTATAAGGTATGCATTCTTGTGTGTGCATGATACAACTTCTGTAAACTACCTAACATTTTACGGTAATTCCTGGCAATTCCTATTTATTTCTGTTAATTCCATTTCCAATATTTCCAAAATTCCCACTGTAAGTTCCTATGGACAGTTCCTGGAAAGTTTCATGAAATTTACTAGTAATCTTCTGTCCCTTTGCTATCCTAATGGTAACTACCTTCTCCAAGCCCAAAAAGTATTGGGATAATAGCTAGATGTTATATATTTTTAGACAGCCTTATTCAAAAGTTAAATATATATCCAACATATGATCACTAATGTTTAAATATATTGATATAATTATTCCACTGAGCTACTGAACTCCAACTACTTTAATTGTTCCACCACCACCAGTTTAGGTAGCTGGAAAACAAAGACCTGCTAAATTTATGGCGTGAGCCAGCATCTTCAACTAGCTGTTCGGCATAAACAACAGCAAAGAAATAGGGACTTTTGTTAGCTTTTCAAGTGGTTTCAATTCTGGGATATGAATAAAACACACCAGGAGATGTTCAAAGATTCCAACCATAATGCAAATTATCAATTTTAACCATCTTTTTTTAAAATGTGTTTATTTGTTTATTTATTTTTTTAGCATTTACAAACATAACTGATTAGCATAGACACTAGTAGAGATATTTTGTTAGTCATTAATCTACTTAGTTATTAGATCTAATATTTTCATAGCAAAATATTACAGGAAGTGTTTTACCAAAACAAAACGAAAAAAAAACAAACAAACATCCAAACATATTGCAAATTACTCGTGACACAAACTTGACTAGCTTTACACGGTAGTATGCGTATTTGCAAAGTTTGCTAACATCTAGCATGGCTAACACTAGAAAACAAACAGCATTTACTCAAGAGGTTCAACAGTGAATTATACTGCATTTAATGTTAAAAATTTATTTTACAGCTACAGAATTATTTATAATGTTCTCAGTGGTCAAACTATAATATAGAGTTTGAATGAAATATAAATAGAGGACTTGTTAAGCACAATGTTTAGCTCCTTTTAACAAATCACATTTAACACTCCCGTCCACACTCCTCCTGCTGTATCTCAGCTGAACATGGTAGCAGTAACAGCTTTGAGCATTCACCTCATGTTCGAATGCATCCATTATTGAAATTTGATTCCTTCAAGCTGTAGGCAGCGTGGAGCTGCTGACGCTAACTAGCCTGGATACGTTCTCCGACTGATTAATTGGTAAACGCATTTACAATTCTGCATTTTAATATTCTTCTTCTTATTATTATTTTTTTAATTGTTGTTGCCCTGTGATGGCCTGGAGAGCTGTCTAGGGTGTACCCCTCCCTTGCCCAGAGTCGGCTAAGATGGGCGTCAGCCTCTCTGTGACCCTAATTAGGATTAAGCGGTTCAGAAAATGAATGAATGAATTATTATCATTAATAATAATAATAATAATAATGATGATAATAATAATAATAATAATATTTAAAATACTACATTAATGTACATACTACCTATTAATGTTCTCCAATGCATTTGTCAATTTTTCCTTTTTTCAAGATAAATAAACTAAATGATAAATGCAGGATATGTTATGTATTAAAACAAACAAACAAACAAAAAAACAGCAATATAAAATCTACATGAGGCAGACTGCGGTGTACCTGCAAAGTCAACAGCTGATCAACAACAGCACGGGCTGCATCCATAGAGCAATATTTGTAAGTCCTGCCATCTGAGCACCCCAAACACAAGGAATACAAATGAGCCAGCCAATCAGACACAGATCCCTGGTCGCTGACCTCACGTATGCTGAAATATGATGGTATGCAAGTTCAGCGTTAGACATAAATCTACCCCCGTCTGGCACCCGTGATCAACCGCCTCTGTGTGTAATTCATAAACATGGCACACACACATGGACTACTGGAGAGACTAAGAGAATCAATTGATAAGCAAATTTATGCAATGAGATAATTCTGCATTTATCATGGAGCTTAGATGGAGCTTCCTGTTGTGGAAATGAATGGTGGTGCTAGTACTAGATAATTACAGCTGTCTTCTTTTGCTGCTTGCAAATTGAGCCCGACTCTCTTACATGCTCAATGAGGGCAGATGCAAGAACTGAAGACCGTGCTCAATATGAAGCTGACATGACCCTGAATATGATTTTTGATAAACTTTTAGATTTTAACCCTTTTTTTAAAAATACATTAGAACTAAAGGTCTAAAGGTGGGCTCACATGATACCGATCATGATCCTGATTTGCGGAAACCAGAAAACACGTTGGAAAACATTTCTAGAATTTGGGGGAAAACTTCAAGGAAGAGTGAAATATTCTGGAAGAGTACTTCAGAAAAATATCGGGAAAAACTGAGTAACATTGGTACTCATCGGAACAAAAACGTCTGAAACATCGGAATATGATCGGATCAAATCGGGATCATGATAGGTATCAAGTTTCCTACCCCAATGTTTTGCTTCATGTTTTATTCTGTCAGAAAGAACAGCCAGCTGAATAGCCTAATATGCCAGATAATTGACCTATCGTTGTATCTCAAGAAACGAACCTTTATTATTCAGAGAAAACAAACTAAGTAACCCGTTATATCAATATAATTGAAAAGTGGGTGGAATGTATGAACACACGTCTGCTAAGGGTGTCCGAATTTTTTATTTTTGTACATATAACCATTAAATGTGATCCAGTCTGGCAAAATGAGTCACAGTGACCAAAAATTCAAAATTGAGTTAGCCATACCATTTTAAAGCTTAGAGTCTCCTCTTTTAAAATGGCATGGCTAACTCAATTTAGAATTTTTGTTCATTGTGACTTATTTTGCTAGACTGGGTCTCAAATATTACCATGTTTTTATATATAAGATGCAAATACATTTACATACTTTATTTAACTTTCTATTCATTATCAATGATGTAACCCTGACACATTGAGATAGCTGATTAACCTATGTTAGATGGTATTTTTATTGGCGCGGGTTCATTAAATTCCTATGACCTTATTCAATGGCAAACATCTCTGCTTTCAAACTGCTTTGAAAAAAATAGCAGACAGTAAAAACTACACTGCAATAAATTACACCTATCAAATTAAAACTTCCTATTACACTAATAAGAATATAAGATTATTAAACCTATTTATAGTCCTTTTTTTTACTCATTGAAAGCTTCAACATGTTCATATTGGCTCATTAGTCTCATAGTAGAATTCATATTTATTTATTTTAAATGGTTAAAATGAGCAGAATGATCTTACAATAGAACCAACAATTAAAAAGAAGTCTAAAAAATATTATTAATAAACCAAAATGCAATAATCTTATATTTGGGTCACATTAATTTAATAAAGGGAAATACAACATCTATTTGACTATGCATGGTCAAAAATATATGGATCCCTAAGCATCACACCCATGTGTGTGTTTTTTAATGTCCCAGTCCAACTACAATCTTGTTTTTCTGTTGTCTCAAGTCTTCTGGGAATCCTTTCCACTAGATTTGGAGATTTTTGGCTGTATGAATTTGAGATCATTCAGCCACAAGAGCATTAATGAGATCATGCAGAAGTTGGGTGAGGAGGCCAGGGGTGCAGCCAGCGTTCTAGCTTATCCTAAAGGTGTTCAGTGTGTTTGAGAAAAATTCACGGAGCTCATTTTGTACGTGGGGTATTGTCAGGCTGGAAGAGGTTTGGACCTCAGATCTATTCATCTATTTATTCATTTGCCGAACCGCTTTTCCTATCAGGCTGACAAACAGGCTGGAGCCTATCTCAGCTGACACGGGGTGAACACACCTTGAACAGCTTGCCAGTCCATCGCATGGCAAACATGCACACAAGCATTCACACTCCTACTCACACCTGGGGGCAATTTGGAACAGCCTAATGTGCAAGCTTTTGGACTGTGTGAAGTTGCAAAACCCTTGACTTGAACCCAGAACTACATCAACCAAATATTTTTGCTTACTGTACAATTGTAAGCATCGAGCTTAGTGGCAGTAGTTTGGGGAAGAACCACATGGGCATGTTGGACAGGTGTCCAGAAATTTTTGGCCACAGAATGTTTTTTTTTTTTACATGCTGTTATTTATTTATTTTTATTTTTTTTTAAATGTAGGCCACATTAGCAAAAATTTAATATGTTTCTAGTTAGATGATTTGAAATTTTTAGTAGAATGTTTGGGAGTTTTGCTTCCATGTTCAAGTGCTTTACTGATATACTGGAAGATTATTCACCTACATCACACAACAGGTGTAATTAGGGGAGTTGTGGGTGTCATGCAAAACTCACATCCATTGAGTAATTCTTGACATCAGGTTCATTTTCCAGGTCTGTTGTGCGATGCTCTATGATAGGCAAAAATGCCCCTTGCTGAAGGGCTGAACTCAACCCCAGGACTTACTTTATTTATTGATTCATTTATTACCTACTTATTTACAATTTTCTCCCCTGAATTTTGTTGTATTTAATTCCTACCCATCAAGTATTACCTCCCTATCACCACCAACCAGGGTGGGGCGTAAGAATGCACCCTCCGTGATATGGGATGCTGCCACCCGCCCCTTTATGAACTGCACCTTGTTGATGCACTTTTATTTTTAATTTTGATGTACCATATTTGTCTCGCAATGGAAATTTTGTGTTTAACTTTGCATTCAACCCATCCAAAGTGAGAGCACACACACACACACACACACACACACACTCAGAACAGTGGGCAGCCACACTGTGGTGCTTGGAGAGCAGCTAGAGGTTAGGTGCCTTTGCTCAAGGGCACTTCAGCTGTGAAGGAGGAGAAAAGGGAAGGTGCTGCTCACTCCCACCCTCCTGATGCCACAAATTTTTCCTGCCAGTCTGGGAATTGAACCAATGACCTTTCTGTCCCAAACCTGCTTCTCTAACTACTATGCCACAGCTCCCCCCAACAGAAACAAGAAAGAAACACCCCTACCGAGTCCGGGATTCAAACCCAGAACCTACTTGCTGTGGGACGAACGGTTTACCCACTACGCCGCCGTGCCTCCCCAGGAACTTACTGTAGTTGTGATTCTGATTTTTGCTGTTATCAGCCCTACTACACAAACAGCTTCCCAATTGACTCTGAGACTTCAATTATGCAACAAATGTCTGAGCTGGTAACTGTTCTTATTAAACTGTTAAAAAATAAATAAATAAAATAAAATCGCGAGTTGGAAACAGCTCGACGCTGTCCATTAAAAGACTGTGTCAGATTGCGTTTTGAAATGCTTCCCCGGTTTTGGCCATGCCTGTGCTTTCTACTCTCCAGTCGTCTGTGCACGGCGGCACATTTGAGCAGATCTCAGCAGCTGTGAAATTGTTTCACACCGGAGAGCAGACCGGCTTTATCACCCGCTGAGCAGCACTAAACTGCAGATAAGGCGGAAAGGAAGAGTGAGAGAGAAAGAGAGAGAGCGAGAGAGAAAGAGAGAGAGCGAGAGAGAAAGAGAGACAGAGAGAGAGACCATATGAAAAAGACGATACCCACATTCTATCTATCTGTCTCACACTAGAGTCGCGTTACGCTACTGCAGCAGCGCCGATAAGAAAGGAAACAGAAGGAGAAGAGCTAAAGGACTGGTTGGGAAGAAGAGGTCTGGGTCGGTGTCATCGCCTTCTTTGCCTGTCACTCAAGCTCACCAACTTCTCATTCGTTCTTCGAACAACGTGCCAAATACAAAATGAATCCGTCAGAAGGAGATCCAGGGGCTGTTTCGTATTTCATTCCAGCGAGCAAAGCCGACTCTGTGTTTAGAGCCGATTTGGCTGGAGCGTGTTGAATATTTATGGCCATCCGATTTATTGCAGATGTACTCAATAAACAGACTTGGCAAGTGGACACTGAGAGCTTGTTTAATTACATTCAGTCTGCATGCAGTATTCACGTTCTCATTCCATTATTGACACGTAAGTGTGTAAGTACTGACATTTCACTCTACCTGTCTACTTTTGAGGGTTGTAGGGGGAGAAAAACAGTCAAAAAGAATTGCTTTATTTTAACACACACACACACACACACACACACACACACACACACACACACACACACTAACACACTTGTGTGCGCGGGTAAACAGAGGACTCACTTAAAAGTTTGAAAATAGCCTTGCACCGGAGCACTGTGGTATCTAGGCAACAGGAGAGCAGTAGGGGGTAGGGAAAGAAGGGGGGGTTTCCAGAGGTGTTTTCTAGCTGACTGTCATCGAGATCTCTCGGACCGTGATCAGTTCAGTGATGGTGAAAATTAGAGACACACACATCCGTTAATAATTAACTGATTGTATTGGTGCTTTCATATGCAAATGTGGGAAGTGTAACAAGTATTCATCCTTCTTTATTATGCATTACTGTTCACCATTCACTCACTGCAGCGTGAGCACAATGAGAAAATCTCTAAAGGACATTTTGGATTAGAGTACATGTATTCACACTGCCGCCATGTCCGAAGACTCTCACTTTCATGCTATTGGTGCACAAAATGCATTAAGTAGGATGTCCGTATACACACTACACATTTAATAGTCGTTGAAAGGTACCCTGATGACCTGATACAAAGCCAGCATCAAAGTGGAGTTGTACAAATGTGAGTTTCAGGTATGCTTTACACATTCCTGATGTTGATCTAATCAGATTAAAGGTGATTTGTGTATCATCTTTTAGTTTCCATCCATCTCATCTCGTATCCATGATGCACTGGGCAACTCTCTTGCTTTCTGTTGCAATGTGTTTTTACCTTGGAGGGTTGCAAGCCCCCTGCAGCCCCACTTAACACCAAGGGGCAATTTATATTATACTATATTATAAATATTTAGGCACCGTCTAAAAGCGGAGCTCTGAAAAAATGTTAGCATTTTTTTCAGTAATGAAACAGCCATAATATACCCTGCCCAGCCAAAAAAAAAACCCCTCAATATGCTGTTGTTCCACCTTTTGCCTTGCTTGCAGCACATAATTCCATTGTGTCAAAAAACTTAAGCAGCATAACATTTATATCCATCCAGTGTTGGGTTCATTTCTCAGCAACGTCTAGAATTGATGAGCGAAAAACTGAACCACTCCATAAAGTCTTCTCCAGCACATCCCAAAAACTTTCAATAAGGTTAAGGTCAGAACTCTGGGGTGCCAAAACATATGTGAAAATGATTCGTCGTGCTCCCTGAACCACTTTTTCATTATTTGAGTCCTCATTTTATATCCGTTCCATTAGGGAAGGAAAAGTCCACTGATGTGATAACCTGCTCATTTAGTACATTCAGATCATCAGCTGACCTCATTTTATTGCAACATTAATGTTGCTGAGCCTTGACCCAACCAACTGGATCAACAATGCCATGGAGTTGAAATGCTGGAATCAAGGCTAAATGCACTTCATGAAAATATTGGAGTGTGTGACTTTTTTTTTGTCAGGGCAGTGTAACCTCTTTTTTTATTTATTTATTTATTTTTTGGGATTTTTCCCTATTTTTCTCCCTAATTTTAGTCGTTTCCAATTCCCACCCATGAACTTTTGCCTTCCCTATCACACGGCCACCACCGACCAGGGAGGGGTGCAAGCAAGCACACGCCCCCTCCGTGACATGCGATACTACCGCCCGCCTCTTTTTGAACTGCTGCGCATGAGTATATAGTGGCCGCCTAACACACTTGGAGGGAAAGCGCTATCCGCTCCATCGTACGAATGAGCTCACGGACGCCCATGATTGGCTGGTGATAGCTGTGAGTGAAAGGGGAAGTGAGTGAATGCCATCCCTCCCTCCCGTGAGAGCTCGGCCAATTAGCTCCCATGGACTCCCGGTCACGGATGGCAACTTCTTGTCTTTTTAATGGTATTCGAAAAAACATTTCTCCTGGAGAAGAAAAATCATTGACTAAACAAGAAAATTTTCTGTAAAGCGCTCTCAGCTCTTTTGTCTATAAACTGTGGGAGGAAACCAGAGTACCCAGAGGAAACCCGCACAAGCAAAGGAAGAATATGCACATTCCACACAGCAACGTCCTTGCTGACCACAGGGCTTGAACCCAGGACCTTCTTGTTGTGAGGTGATAGTGCTAACCATAATGCCACCATGGCCCCCACATCATCTAGTTTCAAAATTATATTGTTTTTGTAAACTAGAATTGGCTTAAGTCTATGCTTGTCAGCTAGTGTAGCTAATGATACAAACATCCAGGTTAAAAGACAGGTAAGATGAAGGCGGAGTTCATTTGAATTCTGTCCATATTGTACTGAAGGGATGAGCTGATAGTAAGTGTTTAACCACCGGCAGTACTTGGTTATTATTCGGATACAACTTGTATTAAGTATAAAATAGAGCAATAAATAAGTAAATCAAATTCTATTTAATATTCACCCTTCAATATTCAACCATGATCCCCTGCCCCTATCACTAACCCCAAACTAATGCTATGCTAGTGTTCCCTGGAAAAGTTCACATTACACCTCATTCATTCATTTATTTATTATTTTTCCTGCTTATCCAGCACTGAGTTACTGAGACATCAGTTCAAATAGGGTATTCCAGACATTTTTCTCCCCAGCAATGTTTGCCAGCTCCTCCTGGGGGATCTCTAGACATTACCAGACCAGATGGGAGATGTAATCCCTCCGGTGGGTTCTGGGACTACCATGAGCTTTTCTCCCAGTTGGATGTGCCCAGAACACCACCAAAGAAAGTCGCCAGGAGACACCCTAATTAGATGCCGCAGCCACCTTAACTGGCTCCTTTCGGTCCACACGTGACATTTTGATAGCTACATTAGCTTTAGCTTTGAATCTTTTTCCTGTTTGTACAATAGCATCTAATCTCACAGTGCCATACTTTTTATCGGCACCTCGTACTAATATTTTCTTGGTTATGGCAACAAAAAACAGCTTTCGGGTATATTACCACTAGCTTTAGTGGCTGTAAAGTGTATTTTTACCAGGCGGCAGTACAGAACAAACAAAACAAGGGAAAATATATTGCTTAAGACAAGATGATACTTGCATGCATTTTTTTATTTTAATTTTAAATTTTATTTTAATTGTTATTTATTTATTTATTCATTTATTGCAACTGAATGACAAGTATGCTGGCATAGTGGTTAGCTCTCCACCTCACAGCTAGAAGGCCCCAGTTTCGATTTCTGGGCCTCGACATTTCTGTGTGAAGTTTGTATGTTCTCCCCATCCTGCCTGGCCGTCCTCCTGATACTCCAGTTTGCTCCCTCAGTTAAAAGACATGCATATTTAATAACTGGCTGTTCCATATTGCTCTTGAATGTGGATGTGAGTGTCAATGCCTGTGTGTTTTGGCTGTGCAACGGTCTGGTGAGCTGTTCAGGGTGTACCCTACCTTCACCCAGTGTTGACAGAAATGGGCACCACCCTCCCCGCAACGTAATGAGTAAGTAAATGGCAAATACACAAATCATGACCTGTTCCTAACAGGGGAGCACCATAGGCAAAAAGCCAAAAAACAGATAACACCTACACCTCAGGTCAGACTTAAACAGAATAAAAAAATAAAAAAAAACACACAATCTATCTCAAGAAGGCAGATAAACTTTCACCAAGCAAAACAGCATGTAATATTAACAGAAGAACGGAACATGAACTTGTTAGACGGACAATTAAACTTGTGATAATTAATCACAAGAGGTGATACAAATAGATGTGGAAATCAGCTAGCAAAAAACAGTTAAAGGCCCCTAAAGCAGCCATACTACTCTTCTAACACCAGTGGTCACCTATCTGTAGAGATATCTATCAGAAGCATTGCTTTTAGACAGTGCCTAAATCTATATAATATTTAACACAACACTAGATAACCCACCTGTCACAAGATTTGAAATGTTGCATCTTTTGTGATCCTTTTCAGCTCATCGTAGATGTAAAGAGTGATTATTAGAGTTACCACAGCCTTCCAATGAGCTTGAACCAGCCTTGTTATTCTCCTTTGTTTTCTCTTATCAACAGTATAAATATATATGTATAAATGCCTCTCACTGTAGGTTTATATAAATTTATTTACTATATTTTTTACACCATTGTTTATCAACTCTGAGATTGTTGTGTATAAAGAAATCTGACGAGATCAGCAGTTTCTAAAATACTCTAACATTCCCATCACAATCATAAATTTCCCAAATTTATTTCTCCATTTTTAATGTGAGTCGATTGATTTTAATCAGATGTATTATACAATTTTAAAACAATAAAACGACTTTCTAATAAACCCAGTTTCAAGTAGATCATTTCATTTCAACTATTTAACATAGTGGTAACATTGAAACTGTGTCTGAAGGTGCTCAGTGTGTATGTGTGTGTGTGTGTGTGTGTGTGTGTGTGTGTGTGTGTGTGTGTGTGTGTGTGTGTGTGTGTGTGTG
>JAOUQZ010000019.1:9505618-9525618 GCA_028564935.1 Neosilurus hyrtlii
CCTCAACCTTGGACACTGTTCTCATTAAATCTGGTGTTGGACTTGTCCTAATCTTGGCCATTGGTCTCATTAAATTTGGTGTTGGACTTGCCTCAACCTTGGACACTGTTCTCATTAAATCTGGTGTTGGACTTGTCCTAATCTTGGCCATTGGTCTCATTAAATTTTTGTTCTTGGACTTGCCTCAACCTTGGACAACTATGGTTTTGAACATGGCCCAATCTTGGCCATTGCTCTTTCTAAACATGATCTTGGACTTGTCTTGATCTTGGTCAGTAGTCTCATGGAATATCATCTCGAACTCATCTAAATTTTGGCCATTAGTCTCAATAAATATGGTTTTGAGGTTGTCTCAATCTTGGTTTAATGGAGAGTTACAGTAAATAATGTTCATGTTATCTTTTCTTTGCACATAAAAAAACTTTTTGTCACAAAGTGATGTTCTGTTCTGGGAAACAAACCCCAATATCTAAAACAATGCAGAAAATAAAGTCAACTAATTAAACTAAAGGCTTGATCATGAAAAGGCTCTGACACTTTCTGGTCTTGATCCTTTCTTGCTTTCATCTGAACTTGATCTTACCCGGGTCTGGCTTCGTAAAACCTTGGCATTGAATCAATCTTGGCTAGTCCTGGTAAAGTTGTTCAGTCTAAAACTGAGAACCGTACCAAAGCTCCTTTCAGCTTACTGATGGGAGTCTGGGATGTGATGTCTGTAAGAGGAAGGTTTCTTCCACCATGTTTAATTCCAGCCTCAGTGGCATCCAAAAATGAGTCAGCTATTTCGAGCTGCCATTCACGACTGATCTAACTCTCGACCAGCTCAATGTGATTGGACAGTGACGTGCAACCCAAAAGCACTATGTAGTGCGGTGCAGGTGGCTGTAGAATTGGCTTCATCTACTCTTATATGTATATTTTCTGACTACCAAAGTCTGTTTGTTTAACTTTAATTTACTGATGTAAGTAGATTGGATATTTTTTAAAAGATAAATTCAATTTTATTTGCTTACTATTTTGGTAACATACAGTCTATTGAAGAAGGGGTATAGAAATTGCATAAATCTACAATCTCTGCTTGATAGACATAAATTTAAGGCTTGGAAGGCTTTTAAGGCCTTAAAACTATTATTAATTTGGCCTTGTGTGTCATTAAATAGTATCGTTTATAATTATTTGCCATGTAATTTTGATCATACGCCCCACTGAGCTGTTCCACCAATATCGGTACAGGTGGATTCATTCCTAGCCATAAAAATAGCCCTTAGGTTAGAACAAGAAAAAGTTGCATAGCATACATCCAACTAAATTAATATTAATAATACTCCAATGTTATAGTACAAAGTTACAGCTGTTCCTGCAAATTAACATACCCACAGCTGTACTATTACTCACAACAGTTGAAATGATTTACCTGAATCTGAGCTATACATGTAGACAAATTTGGTCCACTTGTAGTGATCCACAAGGCCGATTAGAGCATCCTGGAGCTGAGGCCTGAGCTGGATTACAAACTGATTGTTGGTGTCAATTGGAAAGCTGGGTGTGACGAAGCAGACATGCAGAGCCCCACAGAATGACATCAACATGTTCATGGTCTTCTTGTCATATAGACCAATGATGGCATAGACTCCTTTGGCAAACTGGGAACAAACTGTGAAAAAAAAAAAAAAAAAAGGATGGGTACATATTCAAGCATTCCAAATATTTCACATTTTGAGCTATCGAATATATATTCAGGTTCATTCAAACATGCATGATATTCATCACGCTTTGGTAGAGATCATTAATATCACTATTTATGGTTATCCAGATTGTCCATACTGTGACACCTGCCAATGATCACTGCTCTGAAAACACCTATTATGAAATTTATATTTTGATATTACAATCATTATTCCTACACTGTACATGGCGGTGTTTATATATTGATATTCATCATGCTTTATAGCCCTAATGAATATGCAGACTCTCAAATAGTGATGGAATCTAATGCAAGAAAGAGCCAGTTGTTTATTTCATCCATTTCTAGGAAAGAATAAGTTGATTTGGTTTAATTAAACACAGGCCCTTGATGAAAAATTCTAACTATTTCAAAGAGAACCAAGCCGATTCCAGTCCCAGCGCTCTAATGATTCGTAATGGCTCCTGCACCAGTTTTACCCAAAGCTTCAAAATCAGTGCACTGGCACACTAGAATTCAGAGCCTGCTAAGCCTTCATAGCAATTAAAATATAACTATATCATAGTAATTATAATATTATAACCTTGAATCTGAAGGTGTTGATTAATTTCCGATGATGTCACAGTTTTGGAAGTGGTTCTGCTTGTAAGCTTAATATTATTGGACTCATCAGGGATGTGTAGAGGTTGTAGGAAAACGTTTAAATTCCTTTTTAAATTACATTTACTATGTAAAGCTGCTTTGCGACAATGTCAGTTGTAAAAAGCGCTATAGAAATAAAACTGAATTGAAATGAATTGAATTCTGGTATGTTATTGTTCTATGGTAACAGCTGACACAAAGGAACTCATATACTTGTGTGTCCATATAAGCTAAGAGTAATAATAAGCAGAAAAAAGAGATGTGGTGCTGTGGTGTAAGTGAAATAACCCACACTGGAGTGTACTATTATATGAAAATGATTCACTTCAGGTTTCAAAGGGAATATAATTAGAAACGACTTTGTTCTCATAAGCTTATGATTGAGCCTTGATCATTTAAAGCCCTGTGATGGATGTGATGTCCATGAAGGTTGTATTGACACTATTTTATCCTTCAATACTCTAAACCATCCAACCATACACGCCATCAAATGAATGGTCTGGAGGTGAAATGATCCATGTCATTTTTTGTCAATTGAAGGAAATCAATACTAAAGTAATTTTGAAAATTAATGTCGTACCCGACTAAAAACTTTGATTTTGACATGACTATTACAACCTAACAAATTCTGTACTGGCTAATATGTTTAATAAAATACATATATGATCAGGTAAAATGTAAAAGAAAGAAAACATTGGACATGGATCACTTTACTTCTACTGTAGGCTATTCAAATCATATCCTTGATTTGTATATACTACATGGGAATCTGATATACAACAAAATCTGATTGGTCTGCTATTATTCAGAGTGGATTATGCTCGAATCAAAATGACAATTTTAAAAAGCCCATAAGAAATACAGTGTCACTCTTCAGCAGAAATGGAACAAAATTTCACTATTTTAACCCAAAGAGTCCCTGCAGCTATCTGGGGGGTTGCAAGAGAAAACTGTAGAAAAATGCACAGTGTATTGGTTACTTAGTTATAATCCTTCCATTTATACATCCATCCATTTTCTTCTGCTTATCTGAGGTCGGGTCATGAAGGCAACATGAGTAGGAGGGAAACCCAGGCATCTCTCTTCCCATCTACACTCTCCAGCTACTCTTGGTGGATCCTGGGGCATTCTCAGGCCAGGCAAGATGTATAATCCCTCCAGTGAGTTCTGGGTCTATCTCGGGGCCACGTCCCAGTTGGACTTGCCCGGAGCACCTCCAAAAGGAGGCAATCAGGAGGCATTCTAATCAGATGCTCGAACCACCTCAACTGACTCTACTGACTTTTGACACTAAGGAGCAGTGTCTCTACCCAGAGCTCCTCCTGGATGTCTGAGCTGTTAACCCTAACTAAGGCTGAGCCAAGATACTCTCAAAAGAAACTCACTTCGACTGCTTTTATCTGTGATCGATTTCTTTTGGTCGCTATCCCAAATCTCATGAAATATAGGAGAGGGATGGAATGTAGTTGGACTCATAAATCGGAAGCTTTAGCTTTTGGTTCAGCTTCCTGACGTGGCACCAATTTGTTGTCAATTTCTCATGGTACAAAACTGGTCCAGCACTTAAGGGTAGAAAATACTCTCTCAAAACGGTACCCCATTTTCCCCCTGTAGGTACACACTGGTAACTCCATTTTTGATAGTGCAGTTTGTCACTGCCACTTGGAACAGTTTGGTCATCATCATCCTGCATTAAAATTTAAATATAAACCATGAAATCTCATGTAAGTTTGTATTTCTTGTGTTTTACATGTAGTATATACTAAAAAAACTTTACGCAGCATGGTTTACATACATTTCTGTGCAACATTTCTGCGTAGTTTGTATAAAACTCCTAATGAGTAGGCTCCAAAGACACCATTAGCTAAACAGCGCTAAGCTCAACTTAAAGTGTAGAACTGACCTGACCTGCCTCTGTCATGGATAAAATATGTAAATATAAAATATAATAATCTCATTTTAGTTTACTTTTTTATGTCTACATATAGGGGCAGTGGTGGCTCGGTGGTAGGGTGCTGGATTACTGATCCCAAGATCGGGGTTCAAGCTCCACTATCAAAGGGTTATCACTGCTGTCCACCCAGTGCAGCTAACTGGGTTATCAAATGCTGGCCATTTCTCTCACTGTCTGTGGTGAGAGGCATGTAAAAGAACCATTGCTGATTTTCACCAAGAGTAGGCTGCATAGCTGTCAGCATGTTTCTGCCCAGTGATGGCCTGGCGAGCTGTCCAGGGTGTACTCTGCCATTGTCCAGAGTCGGCTGTGATGGGCGCCAACTCCCTGCGACCCCGGTTCAAATAATGAATGAATGTCTACATATAGTACATATTAAATATCTAGTTAAACAACTGCTGTTATACATCTCTTCCCTTCTAGTCCACCTGTGTCCATTATGATTGTAAAATTTAAATAAATAAATAAATAAATCATGTTTTACTATGCTTTTTGCTTATGTTTCCATGTAGTATAATACTCACTCATTCACTCTCATTTTCTGAACAGCTTAATTCTACTAGGGTCGCAGGGATGCTGACGCCTATCTCAGCTGACACTGGGCAAAGGGGGGGTACATCCTGTCCAGCTCCCCAGACCACGGCAGGGCCAACACACACACACACACACACACAACTCTACACACTCACATCCACACCTAAGGGCAATCTGGAATAGCCAATTTGCCTAAAATGCCTGTCTTTAGACTCAGGGAGGAAACTGGAGTACCCAGAGGAAACCCACATAAGCACAGTGCAAATTGCACACACATTCCAACCCAGGACCTGCTTGCTGTGAGGCAGACGTACTAATTACTTCTCTACTGTGCCGCCCATGAAATAAATACTAAAACAATTATGCACGTCACTCGAATAGTATTGAATAGTCTATTGAGCAACGTTAACCTCACCTTCAGTCCATGATTGTTAATTATACTTTCAAACTAAGGCTCAGAACAAAAACTGACTTTTTCAGTTTTCGCATCACACTGTCCAATATTCTTCCCTTCAACACCTTCACACATGCAGAGTTTGAATTTTAACCCGAAGGCAGACATTCTTTCTAGCATCACCAGTACAGCCAAACCTCCTCTGGGATCGGCTCTGCAAGCAGCAAGTCTCTGCTCTTTTCCTCACCATCTACTACACCCTGTTCGTATATCATCCTCCATACAAATCAGCAACATTTTCCTTAACTGATTGCACGGATTAACAAATGCCCTGTCATTACTTTGAGATTGATATCTCTGTACCAGAGATAAAACACTATTGCATGGCTGCACAAAGCCATTACTTCTATCACAGAGAACTGAGAGATAACAGTACATTTCTAAATGCATGTTCTGCGGATGGGGCGTATATTTTCAGCTTCCCACATCTAGATAAATGTAAAATAAAATAAAAAAAGACCACGGGTTAGAAACTGTAAGGCAGTGGTGCTTGGAAAGGTTTGTGAGTTGTGCGCATATGGGGTCCAGAGTGCAGTGCAGTGAGAGGGGAAAGAAACAGCTTGCTTCTCAGCCTCAGGCATCCTTACCGATGCTGAGATGTTTGCGACAGACTGCTCCAGAGGCGAGCAAGCCTTTCTGATCTCCAGGCTCCCTTGTGTTGATTTTTGGACAGGGCTTCATGGGTTTGCTCTGGCAACCTTCTTTTTACTTTCTTGTTCAGAATGTTTTTCTTTAACCCATCATCTTGGCTAATGCACGACTCTAAATCACCTACCACATATACTGCTGTTTATGCACCATCACCGTACTTTAGTGCACAGTCGTGCCTAAATCTCACCTGCCTCAGTGGATAATACAGTCAGTATGCCATAGCTTTGTATCTCACCATAGCTTTGTACCTCAATATGCCATAGCTTTGTCCAGTGCTCATCTCAAGTCTCATTCATTTATTCATTCAGTTTCTAAGCCGCTTAATCCCAATTAGGGTCGTTGGGAGGCTGCCGCCGGTCTCAGTAGACTCTGGGTGAGGGCGAGGTACTCCCCGGACAGCTCATGAGGCCGTCACAGGGCTAACACTCACACAACCACTCACACTCACACCTAGGGGTGATCTGAAACAGCCAGTTAGCCTACTGTGCATGTCTTTGGACTGTGGGAGAAAACCGTGGTACCTGGAGGAAACCCACACAAGCACGGGGAGAACATACAAACTCCACACAGAAACTCCCGAGCCCGGGAATCGAACCCAGGACCTTCTTAACCACTGTGCCACCAGGCCGCACCATAAAATAATAATAGGTACAAGAGATATATATATGAGAAAATCCTTTATGGGGGGCATGGGGGTTGTGGTTAGTGCGTCCACCTCACAACAAGAAGGTCCTGGGTTTGAGTCCTGTGTGGAGTCCTGTATTTGCATCGGTTTTCTCCAGGTACTCCGGTTTCCTCCCACAGTCCAAAAACATGCACATCAGGCTAATTGTCTGTTCCCAATTGCCCCTAGGTGTAGACGTGAGTGTGAACGGCTTGCCAGACCACTACAGAGCAACAAACAAAACCATTCACACTCACGTCCACACCTAGGGGCAATTTGGAACCAGCCTTTCACCAGTGTCAGCTGAGATGGGTACAGCCTCCCCGCAACCCTAGTAGGATTAATCGGAGTAAGAGTCTGTACAATGCAGCCATATATGAAGAACTATTTTAATAAATACTATTACTATATTACTCTCAGCAGTAGTGGGAGATGGAGGCGCAGACATGGACCATGGATTGAAAACGCACTGGCTTTATTAATCTCAAAGTAACTGAATACGGAGCATACAAGCAAAACAAGGCACAAACGTCATGAAACAGGACCAGAACATGAATAAAGCGACCTCATGGTGGAGCTCTTCATGAATTCTCTGACTTCTTCTTAGAAACATTAGAAAACATATTGCATGTGATAACTACATGCACTTCACGAGGTGTTACATCACACACTGGAAGAAGGAGAAGGTAAAATAATGAGTACTGAGACGGTCAGTTGCTTTCCAGTTATTAATGTAAACAGATACAGGTGTATCTCCGCAGGAATCATTTCCATGTTGACAGACATTTATAATAAAGTTACTGTCAGCGGCAAAACAAGCAATGTGTTCTGACATGTTTATTTCACCCTGTAGGGTTACATTGTACAGCTATTTTAATACTGGATCAATTTAATACTTTAATACTTAATACTGGACGAAATGAAAAAGTTTCTGTCCGTAGTTTTAAAAAAGAAATGCAACTATGGGAAGTATTTATTTCTTTTCAGTCTGTTGTCTACATTGTTCTTGCCATCAGCGTCACTGAATAGCAGTGATTAAAAAACATAGCAGACCACTATCCCTGGACTTTAACCAGTGATCCATTGTTTTGTCTGTGCAGTTGGGTCTTTCAGCAGATTTGCCTCAAATGTGGTACAGAAACACGTACAGTGACATGAAATCACTTATCAGGAATAAAATCATCCTTCCATTAAACGTGATCTGTGAGTTAAAGGTGCCAGCTCACCTTTCCCAGAGACCAGTTCACTGTTGTTATTGTTATAAAAGTACGTGATTGCTACCTGCTAGCTCTCTCTGCAGCAAAACCTCTGCAAATTCATTCAGTGCTATAGATCCCTTTGAAGACCCATTAGAAACCTTTTCATAACATGTAGAAGCTCTGAGCAAAATATGCTGCCCGTGAGTCAGCCATAGCCAGTTTGGTTTCATTTCCACATAATAACCATACAAGAACAAAATGGACTGTTCAAGAAACGGAATTAGGGGATGGATTGAATAGTGAAAAGCAAAATGGACTGGCCATGTTTAATATAGATACTATAAATATAAATAAAATATATTTAATCTTATATTGGTGCACAGGATTGTGGGTGATCTGGCAGGTGAAGGTGGGGTCGCAGAACACACACAACTGTTCACACACAACTATCGTCAATTTGGAACAGCCAATTAGCCTAATGTGCATGTCTCTAGGACTGTGTGGAGGAAACCGGAGTACCTGGAGGAAACCCACGCAAACATGGAAGAACATGCAACCTCCACTGTGAAATTGCCGAGCAAATTGACGCTTCATATTCACGTGATTTTGCCCCTCGCGAGAGTAAAACAGACTACAAATTGCAGCGTTTTCAAACAGGCTTATACAAACGATCGAACGCATTTTTAGTAGATTGCAACTACGTAAGTACAAACCACCTGATGATGAAAATCTGTATATTTTTAGTGTAACAGAAGAGTCTGGAAGGCTTTCCATTCATTTTGTTTTTGGATGACGATTAGAAACTGCATACCCCAAACACAGATAAAATTAATCAGTATACCAAAATATTATAACCAACAGATAAAAAGGAGCAACTGGTAATTACATTGTCAATAATTTCCTACTACTGTAGGTCCAGATCACATAAATGCTATTATTATTACATCAGTACTAAGTTCTTACTGCATCCTGATTGGACCACGCTCTCACTATTTCCATGTCCAAAGTTCAACCACATCCTCTGCGTCTATGGAGACCATGTCATATGCATCTATGGATAGCATACACACTTGGAGCAGTAGGCTGCCACGGCGGTGCCTGGAGAGCGGTCGGGGGTTAGGTACCTTGCTCAAGGGCACCTCAGCTAAGGTGAGCTGCACTCCCCTGCCACACATTTTTCCTGCTGGTCCATAGTTCCCAAACCCACTTCTCTAACCATTAGAACTATTCTCCACCATGGCTGCCCCCATTTCTCACAGCTAAGTAACAAGAACATTTACAAAGTTTATTTCTAATAAACCCACTTCCTATAATTGCATCCAGTTCCCACACAGCATTATTGTGGATGCTAAAGCAGCTTGCTTCAAGCTACAGCATTTCATTCATCCCATGCTATTAGTGAAGGACAGAGGTCATTCAGCCCCTCTAGAGATGCACAACAAAATGCAAAGCAAATCTCCAGCTGCTTTCATCATCCCCTGAGGTCTTTTTCCCCAGTGACCAAGTGCATCAGGCTCATGAAAACCCCTGTCCTACACAGTGACGGTTCTTCAGCCAAAGTATACTGTACAGAGTGAAACCAGACCTCACTGCCTGACAGGGGATTATTTTAAAACCTGGAAGGGTTCGAAGTCCTTGCTCAAGGCTGTGCAGCTGATCCAAGACTGGAGATGTGTAAAAGTGAGATGAGGACAGACACCAGGCTTCAAATTACATCCTAATTTAAGGAAATATTGTGTCGCTCAATAGGTCTGCTGATATTACACAGGTAGAACCTTCTCAATACTTCCATGTAATCCACAGAGACAACATACAAAGGTCTTTTTGTTCTGAGGCTTGGTTTGATGAAAGCTGACTCAATGGGTCTCTTTGGAGCCTGGCTGATTGACATGCTGCAGACATTTGGCCTGGCTGCCTGTCAGGGTGAGGAAAAGGCTGATCTTCAGAAGAACAATGGGCTGAGAGGGCTTGATCACATGATCACTGAGCAGCCTCTCCTTTAACCTTACACCACCGATGCTTCACAATGTCCTTCTTCATGTTTAAAATATGGCTGCATGTATACAACACTTTCCACATATCCGATCGCTGAAATTTTTATAACATAAATCCCAAAAATAATTTAAAATCATCCGTAAAATCAGAAAAAAAACATCTGAAGTTTGAGGAAAACACCTTTTTAGTGGAGTCTACTCATTTAATTATTTACAGCATTATAATCTATATATTTTTTCATAATTTAAAGTATTATTTCCTTTATAATATTATATATGCAGTATTTATAACTTTATGATTTTTTTTTATTGTTTTAAAGGCTAAAAAGAGGAAAACATATCTCAAATGGTGAAAGTGTTTATTATAATATCATCCATGTAGTCGGAAACGGCTTGACACAAAACCTTAGCTGGATGACAGAGTCTGAAGATTAATGTGTGGTAAACAGTAACAGTACTTATTCTATATATAACACTGGATATGAGTCATCTCACATTATGATTGGCTAAGCTAGTCCAGGTATATCGCAGCATATACCATGAGTAGTGACTGCAAGAAGCAGGCTTTCAGTCCGCGGTGTTGCATGATGCCAGTGACCAAAGGAGAGGACATTATAATCTATGTGTGGCAAGTCTTTATGCTAGGTCTTTTCCGTTAAGTATCTGGTGGAAAGACGGTAGTCTAATGTCTACGCAACAAATTTTTTCATGTTAATTTCTGTTTAAAGTATTTAAGTCTGAGCGCTCACTCACTCACTCTTTTGCCAATGCCCTTAATCCTACTATGGTTGCAAGGAGGGTGGAGCCAATTTCAGCCACAACTGGGCGAAGGCGGGGAACACCCTGAACAGCTAGCAGGACCATTGCAGGACTAACAAACATGCAACCATTTACATTCATGTCTATTTGGAACAGCCAATTAGCCTAATATGCATGCCTTTGGACTTTGGGACAAAACCGGAGTACCTGGAGGAAACCCATGCAAGCACTGGAAAAACATACAAACTCCATACAGAAGCGTGCAAGCCTAGGACTCGAACCCAGGACCTTCTTGCTGTGAGGCGGACGTGCTAACCACTACGTCACTGTGCCGTCTAAGAGTTGAAAAAAGCCTATTTGATCACTTACTATTCATCATGTTGATTAATATTATTTGTAAATTGGTTAATGTAAGAGTTTTTAGGTCTGTTTATCTTTAGTATCCTACTTTTTGCTTTAAAAGTGCAGTTTTCTGTTATGTTTAATAAATATAGATAACTGATGTTACTACACACATGTATGTGCAACATTAGTCAAACATGCACATACGATTCTTCACCCCATTTTCCCACTTCTTGATTTATCTTTGCAGAAAACTATTTCCTTTACTGCTCCATTACTCCAGCTCGCACTGCTCACAATGGGGAACAGTAGGAAGCCCGATCTTGTTGTTTTCAAAAACGGCACACTTTACCACATACGGTAGTATATATACGAGCCTCGTTTTTCATCCATCCCCATGTTGTGTCAGTCAGTTTATCATTTATCATTCATCCTACAAAACTACAGTTAACATGCAGGGTAGACACATAAGCATGGAATTAACAAAGGGAGAAAAAAATGTGCAAATTCAAAATGATGGTTTTTATAATCATCTACATTTGAAGCTCTTTATTTAGATTAAACAGGGTGACGTAAAGGACAAGAAGAAAAAAGCCTTTCACCTGATTTATATACTCCTGTTGTTGTTTTTCCATTAAATGATTAATATGAATTAAATGTTTCTAAACTTATTGACTCTTCAGACATATGGGGGAAAACAATCTGACAGAATAACAGACAGCGACAGCTTTATCTACCTTAAGCTTCAACTGGAACTACAGTAAGCAATGGAAGCCTATTGGTTCGAATCAACATGATGGTAATAGGATCCTCTAGACAAGTTTTATTCATTTTAGTGAATAAATAAAACGACAGCGCTGCCATGCTGTCAGCCGTATCCGTTTTAACTAGCGGTTGCTGAAGGCAAGAAGGCTCACATTCATCACAATAATTGTTATGGCATTTAAATTATTACCTTTTTTTTATGCAGAGGCTTAGACACAATTAAGGCCAAACCATTTATTTGTCTTTTAATGCAATACCGTTGCAAAAAAATTATTCTCTTACACACCCATTTAGTCCTACTAGGGACATGGGGTGGCAGGGTGACATTGAACGAAGATGGGATACACCCTGAATGGCTCGCCAAACCTTCGCAGAGCCTATACACACAGAACCATTCATACACAAACCCAGACCTAGGGGCAATTTGGAACGGCCAGTTAGCCTAATGTACATGTCTTTGGATGGTGGGAGAAAACTGACGCAAACATGGGGAAAACATGCAAACTCCACACAGAAACCCCTGAATCTGGGACTGGAACCCAGGACCATCATGCAGTGAGGTGGACATGCTAAACACTACGCCACCACGCAGCATCTTTTATTCAGATTCATGATGTGTCCTAGGTTAAATCGGTGTTAGCATAAATAACATAAATGTAAATAGACACACAAAATTACATCACATGCCTAGGAATGCTGATGATCCTCGTGTGTGTGTGTGTGTGTGTGTGTGTGTGTGGTTTAAATGCAGTGTTTATGATTTTTGCTAACCCCTTTGCTCAGACAGTTCTGTTAAACACTGTAAAACTATGCTTTTCTTCTTACTCAGCAATGTGAGAGGTCAGACTCGACATCATAAAAACAATCCAATGTAAAAAGCATTAGACCAAAGGGGAAAGGCGGGTATGTCAACGCCAGACGCAGCACCGAAATCAATCTCTCAGACTGCTTTTCGGCAAACAGACATGAATCCCACCACACATACTCATGGTCATGTTCCCATTCACCTGCATACTAACCATTCCATTAACACACACGGGACAAAAATACAGACTCTGGACATTTACCAAATAAGAAGCACCTCTATGTGTGTTATTATAGCATAATGGGCCAAGCATATCTCAATTCATGATAATCTGATGTTACCTAAAGCTCATTTAGGATGTCTTAGTTTTGGCCCTTTGTTAATCGCCTGAGCCTCCACCTGTTTTATTTTTATTTTTAAATTTTTTTTACCACAAGCTTTTCTTAACTATTCGTATTTTTTGCCAAGTTCATAAATAAAACCATTTACTTTCATCTTCAGTAGCCTCTGCTGCCTAATAGAAGGACACAGGACATAAAAGAGTTGTTGGTTTCTGCTACATTATCCAGGTCGAATTTAACCTCACAATACGCAGCCATTTTTGTCCCTGCATCCATGAGCCAACGGAGAAAAAAGAAGATTATTATGATCATGCCAGACTATTGCTCTGCTCTTTCTTAATATGTCTCTCTCTAAATATTACTGATACATTCTCTTCAAAATAATAAATCCTCCATGATATCAAGTAATCAGATGGTGATGTCAAAAAATATAATGTGTGTTTCTACGGCAATGTTCTTTCATTCATTTATTTTCCATACTGCTAAATCCAATTATGGTCACAGGGAGGCTGGAGCCTATCTTAGCCAACTCTGTGCTAAGGTGGGGTACACCCTGAACAGCTTGTCAGTCCATTGAAGGGCAAATACATATGCAACCATTCACTCTCACACCTGAAGCAATTTGGAACAGCCAATTAGTCTAATCTGCATGTTTTTGGACTGTGGGAGGAAACCACAGTACCCAGTGAAAACTGATGCAAACTCCACACAGAAACATCCCGAGTTAGTGTTTTTCATTCAATGTGTGTGTGATGATAGTGTATGAGCCTATATTTTTTTGGGTTTCAGTTCCATTGTTATAAATAATAGGGTTTTTTTCTTTCATTTTTATTGCTGTACGCTATAAGCTAACCATAACAGCCAAACAGAATCAGCTCAGTGACGTGGCGGCCTTATTGGTTTTCCTGTGGCATGGACACGGGACAACCATCCAAGTCATGTTCCATGCCTATGGGGCTTGGCTCAGGAGCTTCGCTATGAACATGAACTGGACTATAAACTGGACCTGCACGGCCTGTTTATAAATCCAAAAATAGATGCAGATTGCAATGAAATATCAAGTTCAACCCATACAGGTTTATTATTCCTGTCATTAGCCTATGTGTTCAAGCTGTGCTGTTCGAGAAAAAAACTATGTTACTGTTAAAAAAAAGGTTTTCTGTTTATTTACACTTCTCGAAAAAGTTGATTATTTTAACAAATGATGTGAAATGTTAAAATGGCAACAATCCAGACATGCGGAATGGAGGTATTAGTGTGACATGAAAATATTCACATTACATGCATGGATATTACAGCACATGCAGCTCTAATTAATAATGTCCAAAACTTGCCGAAACCTTCTGCATATTGTCCCATTTTCCAATTCCAGATGGTCCTCTTTTCCTGTCAGTATGCTGTGGTACGTGACAATATATCACTCTGATGTAAACGTATTATGCATGTAAAGGCGTTCTTTAGTATGGTACATATGAATATTATCGAATGCTTGTAAACCACCAAATCTCTGCCATTCCTCCTACAAGGTAAAGAAGTGCCTCGGGAGAATTAGACATTCAAAAACAAAGCTCTGGCCCTCTGCTGATTTTTTCTTTAAACGTTCCAACTCGGTCTTTCTTTCTCCGTCATTTGAAAATCTGTCTTAAAATGGCATTTTTAATCACTTCTCCAGAGAGCCATGTGCTATTCCGGCGCAATATCGCCTTTGTGCATAAATGGATTTTTAACAACTCTCATTCTATGTTCTGTTAGCACAGAGAGGACAGGGCCACTGCTATTCACGAACATTTGGAGAATAAACTTCGGAAAAATAATCTTTTTGGTTATGAGACGATGAATAATAGATTAAATGAACGTGGCATGCGCAGGCTGCGCCGAGCGATTAGCATAGCTCCTCCGAGACGCAGCCACTTAGACAGGCCTTTAAAGCTTCTACTGGATCTAAGTTGCACTGCACTCTGAACAGTCAGGATAAGTACGTAAACCCGGTTGGCTTTTAGATGCTGGACAGATCATGTGTTGATCAAGAAAAAAGACAGATGAGTGAAATTAAAAAGGCACCCTGCTGGTGTTTAAGACTCTCCCAAGGCTTGCTGTCAAGAAATAAACAAAAAAAGGTGAATAAGAATAAAATGAAACCAAAACTACTTATAACTTAAAGTTTTACAAGGACAAGGACACTATCAGTATCTATAATTGTTGTGGAACGTAATGGACAGACTACTTAATGGTACGCTCGGCTGCCTGACTCCACACCCGACTGTCTCTGTCTGTCGCAACATCTCTCTAGGCAGAAATAGCCAAATATTCTGATTGTGTGTTTTGTTTTGTTTTTTACCACCCTCCCACCCACGGAGCTTTACACAAGGCTTCTAGTTTAGTTCTCCATCTGTATCACGATCTGTAGTGTTTTCAGAAGAAACCACAGTTGTTTATTATCAGGTGGTCTTCTGCACCTAATAAATGATCTCTGGTAACTGATCTCTTTAAAATAAATAAAGGAACTGAGCTAAATGTGTGCATACGTCATCCTTTACGAGCTTTATATCTGAATCTAAACTATATACCTAAAGGGTAGTGCTTCCTACAGGGTTTCACACAACAAAAAAATTCCACCTTGTTGTGTAAAATAACACAAAATACAATGTGTTCACCTGAATAAAAAAAAAAAAAAAACATAAAAAGATAAAGAGGCAGCATGGTGGTGTAGTGGTTAGCATGTCCGCCTCACAGCACAGAAGGTCCTGGGTTCAGGTCCTGGGCTTGGGTGTTTGGGTATGGACTTTGTTCTCCGCATGCTTGCGTGGGTACTCCGGTTTTCTTCTACAGCCCATAAGACATGCAACATTAGGTTACCGGGCTGTTCCAAAATGCCCCTAGGTGTCCCAGCAATGGTCTGGCGAGCTGATCAAGGTGTACCCGCCTTCACCCAGCATAAACCGAGTGTAAACCCACGACCCTAATACTAGGAAAGCGGAATATGAGTGAGAGTAAGATAAAGAAGAAAAAAATGGAAAAAAGCAGTAAATCCAAGACCGGGGTAAGAAATAGTTTTTCGTCAAGCTGGTACTTTTCTTGCTACTGCTTTTTACTTAAATGGAAAAGGCTACTGGCGAACAATCTAGCTAGCATATAGAAATGTTGGCATATTTCAGCTAGCACATTTCAAGGTGTTACTTATTACTACTATCACCTACGACAGTAGCCTGGTGACACATCCCAAATAATGAAGCATTAGTTATCTGTTCATTCCTACTATATAAAACTAGAGAGGAACTCACAGAGTGCAAGATTCCCCCACCACACAGCATGGATAGTGTAGCAAGTAGGCGCTATATGGGTCCTGTTTTTAATTATCCAGGTGCTAGGCTAACTATATGTTCTATATAAACGGACATGATGAAATTAGCAAACAAACTATTTCATTTAAAGAATTTATGAGATGGAGTTTGACCTTTCAAGGTCACTCAGATCAAAGGGAATGATCTCATCTGATAGTCCATATATGATTCCCTATTAGTGATCCACAGTAACAGCATGTCTGTCGGCACTTATTTCGAAGTTATAAGTGCTCAACATCTGGTGACCTTAATTCAAGGTCACTCAAGGTCAGAGCTAACTATCTCAATAGAAAGTCCATATATGTGGTTTCCTATTAGTGTTTCATTATAAATAATAAAATCGCATGTCTATTGGAAAGCGCTTTATGTCCAGTATTTTTTTGAACTTGCTCTGAATTCCACCCTTGACCTTGATATTTCAAAGTCAGGTGCTCTCTGGGACTCAAGTAGGGTAGTGTCCGTACCAAGTTTGGTGAAAATCTGTGCATGGGTGTGGTTAGGATTTTGTTCACAGACAAACCAACAAGCAAACAAGCTAATAAACAAACAAGCGCTTGTGATTACAATACCTCTACCAAAAAGTAGCACAGAAGGGCACACTGTTCCAAATATGGTTATGACCGATCTTTAGTCTAGACTACATCACTCAAGTTCATAATTCATATATTAGGTTTGTCTGTACTTCGTGTAATTTATTATTATTATTATTTTCGGATAATTGACCTGGTTGTGCTTCTACGAGGGTGATCTGAGAAGTTCACAGGCTGACTAAGAAGGAGTAATTCCAGAGCAGGGAGACTTGAGAGCTTCTATAGAAAGGGGATCAAAGCACTGCAACACTAATGGAAGAAGTGCGTAGACCTCAGGGGAGGCTATGTTGAAAAATATACCACGTTTGTTCAAATTCCTATGAACTTTTCAGCCCTCCCTCGAGGTATCTGAACTTAAACCTCCGTAACCCTGACCAGGTGCTTACTAAGGATGCTATTAATGCATCAGGACTCACTGCGCTTTTACTCACTCTCACTCAATCATGTGCCAAACTGCTTAATGCTACTACAGTCACAAAGGGAGGCTGGAGCCTATCTCGGGCGACACTGGGCGAAGGCAGTTTACACCCTGAAAAGCTTCATACTGATACCTAGGGGCAACTTAGAACAGCCCATTAGCCTAATGTACATGTCTTTGTAAGAGGAAACCAGAGGACTCAGAGAAAACCCAATCACTAGATTCAAACCCAGGACCTTCTCGCTGTGAGGTGGACGTGCTAACCCCTACACCATCTTCCCTTCCCAGTGCACTTTTACCCTTTTATTCGAATCTGTTTAAAAGCCATTGTCTCTTTTTTCATAATAACGTATTTATGCTCAGTTACATCCCCATTATAAATGATGCCACTCGCTCAGGTGCTGAATTTAATATAAACAACTGTTTCACAAATATTCTACAAGGCAAATCATTAGCTATTGATGATTGGTGCTTCTTCTGGTTTAATCACCTTCAGTGACAGATTATGATAATGCGTATCTTCATGACAGGACACTGGGACTAATACCCTTCATTTGCATCTGCATGTCCATTTAATTTTCTGCTCGGGATCAGGAGTTCAGAAAGGACAGCAAGTGATGAGCACATCATGCATCGTACCATAATACACTCTCTACTGCCTGGCTGACATTTTCAGAACATGAATTGGCATTTTTAAACTGTTTGGGACTTGCGGTGAATTCCTAATCAGGCCAAAAAATACTATTTAATAGGCCCTTGTTTCAGCACTCTATTGGAAAACTGTGTTTTCTTTCTTTTTTTTTTTGAAAAGGACAAGTTAAAAAAAAAGCAAGGAAGAATATTTATCTTTGTAAAAACACCCTAAAAATGGCAAGCTTGTCACAGATGACAAACGTCCTATTTATCAAGGCCGTGTACTGGTTTCTCGGCACAACAAACAGACAAATGTTTGTGGACATGGTTGATAAGTTCATGGAATTACATCAGCTTGCCTTCTAATCAGGCCTTCAAAACACTCGAGATCTCCCCGCGCTGCTTTCATACCAATTTCAAGACCATACCAAATAAAGTAAACAAGATTGACATCTTATTTGGGATCTTATTATGGAGGCAAAGAATTCATTTTGATGGTGTTCTGAGCAGACTCTTTCATCATGTTCGGTATGGCATGATGAGCTGGCCCAGTGAGATGCACACAATCAGGGGATGAGACTTGAAGCAGGTAGCACAAACGCACCCTGATGAGAAGACTCTGTGGTCGTGTAAGTAATTAGCTCGGTATAATTGCTTTCACTTTACACACATGCAGACGCACTTTGAAGTGCACACTCTCCCAAGATGCGCCGCATTCACAACTAATGCAATCATCCTCGGGATCAATCACAGAGATTTCTACAGGACTGATGGCCACTTATGCTGCGTTTCCAATGGCTTCCCGGGGGCCAGGGCCAAGAGCTACCCACGTGCTGTGAAAAGGCAATTGAGCTGCTAATGTTTGGAGGGGGTGCCTCTAACTGGGATTGATGTTTCATTCTAAATGCACCATATACCAAATCATCATAAAATATTATACATCACATCCTCTAATTCTCCTCAGGACTTTTTGTGGTGTGATGATGAGGATCATAAAACCATTCAGGCACTCTGTCTACAGCTGACATAAATAATGCCAGTTCCCCGAGTTAACCCCAGACTTCAAACGAGAAGAAGAAGAAGACGAAATCGCACTTGCTAGCAGAGTTGAGGTGAGGATTTTCTCATCATCGAAGCTGTCAGGAGCTCGTAATATCAGTGGGATTTAGAAATGCACCACATGCTGAATGCACCTCTCGCCTTCGCTTGCAAACACAGTCACTCCGGATGTTAAAGTAAATCACACAGTAATCTTCTAATGACGCAACAGGAAGCATTGTCCCTTTTCAGGCTTCTGTGAAATAGTATTTGTTCTCAGAAAAACAAAATGCTTATAGGTTTCTAATGCACTTCTACTGGTTAAGAAGGATCCCCATCAGATTGCACTGATGATACTGTGGACGTGTGCTGGGAGCAAAACTCCAAATCTGTGTTTCCTGTCATGCATGTGCAGGATTTTGTGCTATAAATCTGTGCAGGGGAATTCAAAGAGCATGCACAGTTACAAACAGCAAGTAAATACTGTAGTGAGGATGCACAAAGAGCCTATAGGATGGCACATCTAACCATCCTTCAAATCTTAATCTTGCATCGTCCTTATATCCATGAAAGAAATATATTACGGGAAATTAAATATGAAAAAAATACTGGTGCAATCAAAAAAATATTCACTTCAGGGGAAAAAAAAGAAAAGAAAAAAAAAGAAATATATTTATAGACATAGAGCTATTGTGTAATTGAAGAGCTGTCACACAGGGGGCTGCAGTCCTCCCTGCACAACTTTGAGAGCTGCAACAGATTAAAGTCATGATCATGACATTTTTATTCCCGAGTTTCTTCTTAAAGCTAGATGTGCTTATTTTGTCTTTGTTGCATGCTCGACTATCCAGAAGTCGCTCCATTTTCCAGCGCGAGCATGGCGGATGCGCTTCATCACTCATCATCAAGGCGACGAGTTTTGGAGGCGCGTGCACGGCGAGCGAACAGGTGCTCGAGACAATGTGGCATTTATTCATTTGTTTATTTATTTATTTATTTATTCTTTTTTTAACATGTTTTGTGCGCCTCCCCGTGCAAACGTTAATACGCATATAGGTATGCTGATATATCTATATATCTATATGTCAGTAGACCCTGTATCTGGATGCAGAACTTACATGCGTATGTCATGGCGAAACTGCTGCCCACGTCCACCATGTCCACTTGTGGCACCAGTTTGGGGAGCTCGTGC
>JAOUQZ010000019.1:9529412-9580083 GCA_028564935.1 Neosilurus hyrtlii
ATTATTATTATTATTATTATTATTATTATTATTATTATTATTATTATTATTATTATTATTATTATTAATAATATTATGGCTTATTAAGAACACATAACCACTCATTTGCTGAACTGCTTAATTATTTTAGGATCTTGGAGACCAGTGGCTCATCTGATATTGGGCAAAGGCAGGGTACATCCTGAACAGCTCACCAAACCATCACATTGACAACTCACATGCAAACATTCACAATCACACCTAAGGGTAATTTAAAACAACCAATTAGCCTAATGGGCATTTTTCTGGACTGTGGGATGACTGTGGGAGTACCCGAAGGAAACCCACACAAGCATAGGGAGAACATGCAAACTCCACACAGGAACACCCGAGCTGAGGATTCAAACCCTGGTTTTTCTTGCTAAATAACAGACGTTATTTAGAACAATTTTTTTAATGATTATTGGTAGTAGTCACAGTAAACATGGCTTAAAATACAAGCAAGTTGGGCTATATGGGACAGGGGTAATGCTTGCAAATCCTCAAATGTCAAGTTGATGTCAGGCATATGTGGTCTGACGTGGGTGCCCACATCAGGCCCTGACTGGTCTGAGTAGTATTAGTAGCAGGTGTAGTAATTATGGTAGTATTGTTGCTTGTGATGACAATTATCTCCTCACCTAATTTTCTGAATCACATATTTATTTATTCTTTAGTAGGGTCACAGGGAGGTTGCAGCCCATTACGGCTGACTCCTGGTGAATGCGGCGTACACCCTAATTAGCTTGCCAGACCATCACAGGGCAATGCAGACACAACTATTAGTTGGACTCTGGGAGGAAACTAGCATATCTGGAGGAAACCCATGCAGTCATGGGGAGAACGTGGGAAGTCCACACAGAAACACCCTAGCTGGGCACAAAAGCTCGAACCCAGGTACTTCTTGCGTTCAGGCTAACATGCTAACCATTACATCACCATGCCATGCCATTATTATTGTTATTATTATTATTATTTATTCATTTATCTATTCATTTTCTAAGATTCTTAAATCCAAATAAGGGTCGCAGGGAGGTTGGCGCCCATCTTATCCAGCTCTGGGTGAGGGTGGGGTATACCTCCAGGAGGAAAGCGGAGTACCTGGAGGAAGCCGATGCATGCATGGAATCAAACCCAGGCCTTCTTGCTGTGAGGCGGATGTGCTAACTACTATGCCACTGTGCCGCCCAATAATAATAATACTTATTATTATTAACAACAACAACAACAAATATAATAACAACAATGACAACAACAATAATAACAACAATAATAATAATTTTTTAACTCAATGTTCAAATATTCAATCCTGAACTCAGGTAACTGTCTTGAGCTTTTTCTCCTCATTCTCACATGAGTTTCCTTTGGGTTCTCTAGTTTCTTTCCCTAGATTGGCTACTCCAAATGGATGCTAGTTTTGAAGGAGTGAGTGAGGGTGTGCATGATGCCCTGTAATCGACTGCCATCAATTCCAGGGTCAAGATCCACTGCAACCATGACCCGGATAAAGTGCTCCCAAATGTTTAATGTCTGGTTTATGCTGTGAGTTTAGCTTTGATTTTTCACTCACAGAGTTTTTGTACTGCACCACCAAAAGCCTTAGATTAGAGGCAAATGGGTATTTGCTCAGCATTGGCAAATTGGCAGTTGATTGCTTAATGTGAACTGTTCAAAACACCCAGCGACCACTTGCTGATACATTGCAGACACTGAGAATTATGTAGTAGATTTTACATGAAAAAGATATGAATATCTGGACCTTTTGGCACAAAGGTTCAGAACCGGGGTTCCAGTCCCAGGCTTGGGCGTCCTTGTGTAGGTTTTCTTTGGGTACACCTGTTTCCTTCCACAGTCCAAAGATATGCACACAAGGCTGATTAGCTGTTTCTAATTGCCCATAGGTGTGGATGTGAGTGTCAAGGGTTGGGTGAATGTTGGTCTCGTCATGGTCTGGTGAGCTATTCAGGGTTGCCCATAGTTGGCTGAGATAGACTCCAGCCTCCCTGCAACCCTAGTATCATGTTTTGTCCCACTCGGTCGCTCACATATGCATATCTTGTAAACTATGTACTAGGGTGGTCCTTAAAAATCAAAAGTCAGAAAGTCTAAGCTCCAACCCCTGAAATTCATTGGAATAGCTGAAAAAATTCTCCTGGTGATTTTTTTTTCTCAATCGGACAACATTTACCCCTCCCTCAACAACCTTGAAGTTTCACCCTGAGGATCCCCAAGAGGTGCTTTTTGACTGTGTGAGTGTGTGGTGGTGGTGGTGGGGGGGGGGGGGGGGGGGGGGGGGTATGAGGATTAAAATGAGAATAGAAATAAAAGTCGTAACACCAGAATTGATAGAAAACAAATTATCCTATGAAAAGGAAATGCTGTCAATGGTAAAAAAAAAAATCATAAGTGACTAACAATACTAGACTTATGAACTAAGACTCAAATCAACTCGAGATGTGTTCTAATGGATTCCTTGACCTAGAAAACCATAATTTAGCATTTTAAATCTTTGACAAATATTAATTAGTATTCAGAATATGGTAAAATGAAATTCGGGCTGGCCATCGTGGATTTATGCAAATTAAGTGATGTTTGCCTGCTTAGTTTTTAACTGTAATTTATTTATGTTATGCTAGAGACTTTTCTGATTTAATAACTGTCAAAAAACCTTTCATTTTAATTTTTCTAAATGCTTGAGCATATGTTGACTGAGCTATTTAGGCATTTTTTAAGGACTGTTGTTTTACTGTTGTTTTAATTTAGAATAGAACACAAAGGAACATAAAAAATTTCACATTTCATCCAATGCATAAAAAATTGGCACAAGACATTACATCACTAGAAACATAAAGAATAATTTCAAGCATGTAAACATAAATATTAGCACGCCCACGGGTAGCACACCCACTCGCCAACAATTGATATTCTTCATATATAACAGATGTTTAGTATTGTTACAGTCATTTATGATTTTCTTTACTATTGACATTTCCTTTTCATAGAATAATATTTATTTTCATTCATATTTTAATTCCATTATTTCCTTTCAAGAAGTGCCTCCTGGGGATCCTCAGGGTGAAACCTCAAGGTCGTTGATGGAGGGGTAAATGTCCGATTGAGAAAAAAATTCACCACGAGAGTTTTTTTCAGCTATTCCAATGAATTTCAGAGGTTGGAGCTTAGACTTTCAGACTTTTGCTTTTTAAGGACCACCCTTAAAAATATGTATTTTTAAGAATATAAAAAAAATATTTAAAACTATGTACATCCCCGTAGAAAAGACTTCCCCATTTCAGGAGTCGAGGGGAAAAAAAAAAATCACATGGAGCGTTACGTGTAGGGCAGCACTGTATTGGATGTACATAACATCTGATTTGTTGAAACATGATGCATGATTGTTGACAGTATTTACAGCCCTATCATTTTAATCAACACAAGTCAGATGAGTCATTAATTCTGCATGAATTGCACAGGAAAAACAGACCTCCCAGGGGTGGGATTTGAGGTTGGAATTGGGGTGGCACAGAGGGTGGCTTATTTTAGATAGACAGCTGCTACCCTGTTCCATGCCACTGTGTATGATTGGTGGTTTTACTGTTGTTGTCACTATGGTGAGTTTTTAAAAGTTTTCTCTGATAAGTGTTTGTTAGATTTGACCCTTTTTTCTCTTTGTGTCTCCTTAATATTAATATTGCTAATCACTCACTCACTCACTCACTGAACTGGCATATTAGGGTTGCAGGGAGGCTGGAGCCTATCTCAGCCTACACTTGGCGAAGGTGAGGTCCACCCTGAACAGTCAGTTAGCCTAATGTGCATGTCATTGGTCTGTGGGAGAAAACCGGAGTACCTGAAGGAAACCCAAGCAAGCATGGAGAGAGCATGCAAACTTCACACAGGAATGCCTGAACCTGGGACTTGCACATAGGATCTTCTTGCTGTGAATGCAATCCACTACACCACCATGTTGGTTCGAATTGAGATTCGGACAAAAAAAAAAAAAAAAACCCAAAAAAACAGTGCACTTTGTTTTAAATAACCCTCCCTGCTCAGAAGTTACTGGACTGGGGAGAAACACCAATACTGCATGCGGTCAGCAATTTCTGTAATGTATTTTATATGACTTTCAGTGTTTATATACACAGCCATTCGTGGAGGTAAGGCAACACAGGATTGATTAGATCAAAGAAAGCGCAACATGTATTTCATAGGATTGGCTAGTTGGAGTGTGGTCATCAGTAGAGGCGTGGTTCATTAGAATGCATTCATCTGCATGGGTGCCAGGTTTTTCTCATTGCTACACATAAGCCTGTGTATGCAAACCACAGAAAATAACAGAAATGTTACAAAAATATAAAAAATAGTGTGTCTAATTGTACGAAAAAGTGTTCTAAAGACACACTCTGGTCAAGGTCGTTAATTCCAGGTCTCAAGTACTTTCCATAAATTTGTAGTCCCAATGCAAATACATTTTCTGCAGGTTTTCTGTTATCTCCTGAAAATGTAAATGTTTTAAGCAATGCCTTTCAAATGATAAAACCTTCCACTATTCCTCTAAAGGAAGGCAGGCACATGACTCAACTCACCGGTTAATTACCAGGTTTAGTAGAAGTTCTGGAGCAGGGATATCACCAGTCTGCTCAGAACTCCATCCCTACAGAGCTCTCATAAACCCACAACTTGTGATTAGAAAACAGAGTGGTGACCCAGCACATTCATGCTATGTAGGGCAATGAACGTGTTGGGAATATGTTTCACAAACTTCAGATTAATAGGCGCAGTCATTAACTGGAACCCGCTGCAGTGGCTTTTGTCTCTGTCGTAATTATTTGCAAATACTTTTCAAAACTCTTCGGGGATGGTGCAGAAGTCGTGCAGAAAACTTGGTGGTTCCTTAGAGGTCGGTTTAAAGCTCTTTTTGTGCAGTTTAAGAATTTTAATGAAATGGGTATTTTATTGAAAAAATAAATAAATAAAACGATGTAATTCCTGTGGTGATGGCAGAACCACCATTCAGTTGTGCAGGACAATGATTCTAAATGAGATATCTTTCCATGCCACCACATGGGAAATATGTTGGTTTTTGTGGGTTGAAAGTATGCGGAGACCAAACACAAGTAAACAAATTGGTGAGTTGTAACTTTTGTCTGATTGGCCACATTACTCAGGTCATTGATTGGTTCTGAAACAGACAAGCCCAAAAATTTTTATTTCACTGCGGAAATCATAGAGCGGTCTTCAAAGCAAGATTCAAAACTTAAAAACAGTGACAAATCCTGCAAATATGAATTCAGACATCAAATAATAATCAGATAACAAGATTGAAACAATAAGATTATGATCTTTAAAACACCATTTCAAAGGCATGAAGGCTTTTTACCGATTTGATTCTCTGCTTCAGTACACAATGCTAGTCTATTTGGGCTGATGTTGAGACTGTTGCACTGAATTTTAAACAATATTTTATCCATCAGGAGCTTTTTGGTGACTAATTTTGTTTAATTCTAGAGGATAGGATCATTCTATAAGTTTATTGGAAGTGATTTTCTCAAAACTAGATGACAAAAAAGTCATCCCATTGACTTCCATTTATTTTGGGTATTGATTAAAAAGAATTCAATTCATCTGCTTTGTTTTGCGCCTTATTACACCACAATCGTACCTGATCCAGCTAATTATATAGCTGATATAGCTAATTTGCTCCACAAACTTCATAATCACTTCATAGCGTTAAAATCATTTTTTTAATGACATTATAAATACTGATAACTTGGAAATTTTTATGTAACCTTTTTTTTTCCTTCCCAGAGTATCAAGATGCACCTTCCACACCACATGTTTCCACAATACACTGCAAGAAATATATTAAAAATATAGAATCTGTGAAGCATTGGAGAGCTATCCAGCCACCCTACAGCTCCAGGGTCTTCAGTACCATCCAGTTCTTGTACATTTACATTTATGGCATTTGGCAGACACCTTTAGCCAGAGCGATTTTCATTTCATCACATCTATACAACTGTGCATGCGATGAGATTTATGGGCCTTGCTTGAGATCCCAACAATGGCAGTACATTCTGATCAGTAACCCGAACATATGCAGACCCCTGGCCCTCATACCCATATGGATTTCTTTCTTAAACTATTGGCACAAATTTGCAATGTCCTTGTATGGCGTAGCATTACAGTTTCCATTCACTGCAACTAAGGAGCCCAGACATGTTCTGTGAAGACACAGTTTGCTAAGGTTGGAGGGAAAGAACTTAAGATAGTAGCTTTGGGATGAACTGGAATACCAACAGCACCCCAGACATTAAGTGTCCTGGAAGCATTTTCCATATTGAGCTTATATGGACACTGGGACACATATCCCAGTAACCATGGACCTTTGTATGGGCTCTTTCCTTGCGCCTTGGGGGGGGGGCATCCGTACTCTTTTACACCCTGTAATCTTTCACAACCCACACCAGTCCAACCCAGTATAACAACCCCCCCCCCCCCCCCCCCACCGCCCCACCACCCCGATGATGGCTCATGGTTATTATGATAGCAAAGGTGGACCAAATCTGGAATGAGGTTTTCAACAATGCTGGCAAAGTGTCTCAGACAAAAAAATGTTAATATAGTGTATATCTCTCCTATATTTGTGAGTAACGGATTGCTCCTAATAAAAGTTTGAGTGCATGATACCTGTGATGGTACATGTGATGAACTTGCTTCCTATACAAGGTGTTTTCCCACCTCCTGCTTTATCCCAGCATTCCTGGGATAAGCTCTGGTTCCACCGCGACCCTGCTGGAATAAAGATGAATGAATGAACATTCTTAGGTAGAATTTTTTGTAGCTTACTTTTTTGTTGGCTTTTTTGTCTCCTGTATTCCTCTGTACTCCTCTAACACCATGCTCAGCAACACCCCATGACCGCTGTTCCAAAATGCTCCTGTTTATCTTGTTAGGTCTCATTAGTCAGCTTGGATTTGCTCCTTAGTCTGCGTTTACACAGCCCTCAGTCTGTATCTTTCTCATTCTGAAGTATTGTTTCTCCAGCCTGTCTGAGCTAGACTTTCCAAGGGTTTCTATTTCTTCTTTCTTTGCTTGTAAACCTGGCCTCTTTGTTTTCACTCCTAGTGACCAGTCATGTTTTACCGTCTCAAAAAAAATCTCAGCATGTCCAGTTAGATTTACGAGTCTGGAGTTTCCTTTTGATAAACATGCCCGAATGTCTTTGACCTCACCTCTGAATCTTTCCGAGATAAGCCGAGTAAAGAGATTCTGCAGCCTTTTCCCGACTCGTGGCTTGCACTTATTCCATATCTGATATGTGAAATAGTAATTCGGTTTCTTTTTAAATATAAATGCTGGACACTGTACAGCAGAAATCCTCCTTCTGATTCGGGTTCAAATTTAGTTATACCATAGCAAAACCGTTTCAGCTCCATCACTGAGTCCAAGACAAGAAAACCACAAAAGATTTACCCAATTCTGAGTTGTATATTACAACATTACCACAATCATACTCACTGAATCATCTAATATAACTGTGTAACTAATAACACTTTTGCAGGGTGCCCCCAAATAGGGATGGATAATTAATATATAAATAAAGAACACCCTGCAAAAGCTCAGTGCTAAAACATTTACATAAAAATGCACTGTGAGCTTTATTTTCTGACGCAAAATCCCTAAAACAATCCGCATACGTTACTAACATAGCAGACACATCTCAATTGCTGACATTTTCGAAATCAGTGCTGACATACGGCTCCCGATTGGCGCAACAGTTTGCCCTGTCATCTGCAAGGTCTAATTCCGATGATGTCACTGCCATCTGTGGCTAGAAGCTCGAGAGAGCAAAATTGACCAGGCTTTCAGGGAAGGAGGGGGTGGCATATGTTCTCAATCACAGTGATACGAGCCAATCATGGGCATCTGGATAGTGCTTTCCTTTTAGTTTGTTACGTCATCTCAGGCATCGCATGAGCAGCAGTTTTTAAAGATGTGATCGACTGACATGATGTGCCATAGAGGAAATTTGTGATCATCCTCTACCAAAATGACTTGTTCACAAAGGAGTTTGATGTATTTAAAGCATTTAAGAAGTCACTGTCACAACATACCAATACTAATAATATTACTGCTCGGGGGGCCGGTGGTGTAGTGGCTAGGGTGCTGAGCTCATGATTGAGAGGCCATGGGATCCAAACCCCGTTAGATCACCACTGTGCTACGACCCCTGGGCAAGGTCTTAACCACAAGTGTGCCTCTGTCCACCCAGCAGTATAAATGGGTACCAGTAAAAATACTGGGAAGGTAACCTAAAAGGACTAGCATCCCATCCAGGAGGAGTCCAACTCCTAGTTGATTCATGATAAGGAAACTGGGGATAAGCACCAGCCTGATGAGCCAGTAGGCTCGGGTGTAAAAGCCCAACTGACTTTACCTAATACTACTACCACTCATTCATTCATTCATTTTCTAAGATGCTTAATCCTAAATACGATCACAGGGAGGCTGGTGTCCATCTCAGCCGACTCTGAGCAGAAGGTGGGGTACACCCTGAACAGCTCGCCAGGCCATTGCAGGGCCAACACATGTACAGCCATTCACACCTAAGGGCAATTTATGACTGATAATCAGCCTACTGTGCATGTTTGTGGAGTGTGGGAGGAAACCAGAGTATCCGGAGGAAACCCATGCAAGCACTGGGAGAACATGCAAACCCCACACAGAAACATCCTGAGCCCAGGAATTGAACCCACGACCATCTTGCTGTGAGGCGAAAGTGCTAACCACTGTGCCACAGTGCAACCCACTACCACTACTACTTTTACTACTACTTCTACTAATAATAATTATTATGTCTTTAACAATCAGAAGAAGAAACTTTATGAAACATTAGCATGAACTCTCGTAATAAAGGATTAACATAAACAACAGTTTTTAATGCTAATGTGTAGTTAATTACAAATCATAGCATAGCAGGAGGTTAAAATGGAGGTGTTGATTGTCTATAATGTCTCCGGGCTATTCTTTGCATTTACTGCATAATGAAAGCACAAAAAACCCCAAACATAACAAAAAAAAAAACCCTACGACTTTAGCAGAGGTTCATCCAAGGAAAGAAATTTTTTTTCAGAAGCTTTATGGATGACTCTGAGAAGACCGTGTCCCTCAGGCTGTTGATTAGCATTAGCCGTTTCGTGGGTATGAGTGCTTGAATACATAAGTTAATGATGATGGTGCATTATTAAACTCTCAAAACACCAGAGATGAAAACAATTGAGCTGTCATCACATTCAAGACGTCTCTTTTTCACTCTCTGTTGTTTCCTCAACTGAGTAAAAATATGTTGAAGCAAAGTGAAGACTGTTAAGACTTGTGACAGTCTTGCTCTGACAGTTTCTTTCGCTTGAAAATGATTAATTTTAATTCCCAAACACAAAGCCGTAAACTTTAATGATGATCTGTTTACACCAAAGTCCAATAAAATGCTGTTTCATTACACCACTATTACAGAACCAGGATCCTCATGTTTTTTTTTTCTTTTCATGTTACCTATGTCCTAATACCTTTCATAAAAATTCCAATATTGCATGTTTTATGATACTTACCCACATTCAGCCTTTATCAAACTGTAAAGTAAATTGCAGACATAAAACATCTTTATTTTTACAACGTAAGCTTTTGTGAAACACTTCAAATAGTACTATTCGGGCTTTTTTGAATGTGGTTGTGGGGAGGGGGTGGGGGTTTATCGCTATAACAACAAACTATAGGTCTCCACTTATGGCTTCCACAAAAATGAAATAATTTGATGTGGGGAGACATTTGATTTCCTAATTATTTGATTTCAGAATGTCAATTTCAAAAGTGAAGTTCTAAGCAAAGTCACAAAGTGTTGAAAACCAAAAAACCCAAACAAACGAAACGTGCGAACAGACATTACTTTACTATGAAAGGCTATAAGCAGACCATATATGGACTTAAAAATGACACAGTTGCCTCTGATCTAGAGCAACCCTGAAAGATGAAAATCAAGGTCACAGGATTTTGAGCAATTAAAACTTTGAAACGAGTGTCAATTACTCTGGAACACTAATAGGAAACTATATATATGATCTTTCAAATACAACAATTATCTCTGACCTTGAGTAACCCTGAAAGGTCAAACCCAAGACATCGCATAAAACCATCAAAAGAGAGAGATTTTATGCTAATTTAATAATGTCCACATTCTATAGAGCATAATGTAAGACAAGCACATGGGTGATTAAAACCAGTACCCATATAGGGGCGCTTTTCCTCCTTTTCCATGCTCCATGGCGGAGATACACTCTGGTTTTGTTTTGTTTCATATTCTTCTTCAAAATGAAGAGAAAATAGAACATAGGATTCTTGCAAACAAAATTATGCAGAAAGTCAGACAGAGCCAGATGATTCAGGTGGGGAGAGAGCCAACGAACCAGGAGAGAAGGAGACAGCAGAAAGACTTGTCAGATGGAGGGTTCAGAGAGTGCGGCTGAGGGTGATGTCACAGCTGAGTGTGAGGCAGATAGAACATGCATGTCCAGTTTCTGATGTCGAATAGGCCTCCGTTAGTCTGTTCATATGGACAAAAAAAATATGTAATGCAACTACAAAATAATAATAATAATAATAAACATAAATTTGCATGTTCTCCCTGTGCTTGCATGGGTTTCCTCCAGGTACTCTGGTTTCCTCCCTCAGTCCAAAAACATGCACAGTAGCCTGATTGGCTAATTGCCAGGTGTGAGTGTGGCTTTGAATGGTTGTATGTGTGTTGGCCCTGGTGAGCTGTTCAGGGGTTCCTGCCTTCTGTCCAGAGTCGGCTGCGATGGGCACCAGCCTCCCCATGACCCAAATTAGGATTAAGTGGCTTAGAAAATGAATGAATGAATAATAATAATAATAATAATAATAACAATAATAATGCTGTAAAGAACACTTACATCTCTCTCACTCGTTTGCAGAACCACTTAATCTTTTTGGGGTCATAGATAGGATGAAGCCTATCTCAGCTGGACCTTCTTGCTTCTTGTGATGTGCTAACCACTATGCCACGGCGACATCTATGTAAAACATATATTGCAAAAATATATAAAGTTGGGCATGTTTGGAAAATGGAGTGATGGTGAAAAAAGAATATGCCTCTGCCATGTTGAATAAATTTACCTGTACATCATGAAAAGACAGGAACGATGAAGAATGGAGCAGAAATGACCTGCTGTAGGTTTATGATAAGGTGTAATATAAAAAGCAAATGGCTGTGAGCCTTTCACTATAGTGCAGGAAGAGTAATGGAGGGGACCTCTACATTCATGTAATTATCCAGTGATTCATGTGGCTGCAGAGCAAAAGCTTCAGTTAATGTTCATGTCAAACATCGTTAATGTTCGGGGGGAATGGGGTAATGCAATCTCGTTGACTTGGTTGCTGGTGCCAGACAAGTTGTTCTGAGTAATTCAAAAACAGTTACTTAGTTGGCTTTTGATTTGATTTGTACTTTTTTGTTGCTGTTGTACATCCCATGGTAAGCACAGTAAGAAGGTTTCTGACAGCAAGAAAGTCCTGGGTTTGAGTCCCATGTGGAATTTGATGTTCTCCCCGTGCTTGGATGGGTTTCCTCCGGGTACTCCGGTTTCCTCTTACAGTCCAAATACATGTACATTAGGCTAATCGACTGTTTCCAATTGCCCCAGGTGTGGATGTGAGTGGAAATAGTTGGTTTTGTGCATGTGTGTGTCACCCTGCAGTGGTCTGGCGAACTGTTCAGGTTTTCTCTCGCCTTAGCCCAGTGTTGACTGAGATAGGCTCCGAGCTCGCCATGACCCTAACATTAGGATTTAGCAATTCTGCACCTGAGTGAGGAATGAGGGAGTTTTATCTCGCTGGCTTCATTGAATAGCCCGGGACTGGAACGTAGGACCTTTTTGCTGTCAGTCGGACCTGCTTTCATCCATCTATCCATTCATCCATTATCTTAACTATAATTTAGCCATCAGGATCATAGGAAATCCTTTGACAACATTTTATCAAGCACTTTGTTCAAAATTGATAAAACTAGTGCCCTGCGATGGCCTGGCGAGCTGTCCAGGGTGTACTCTGCCCTTGCCCAGAGTCGGCTGAGATGGGCGCCAGCACACCCACGACTCTAATTAGGATTAAACACTTAAGAAAATGAATGAATGTATAAAACTAGTAGCAGACCAGTCAGGTGGTTTTAATGTTACGGCTGATTGCTGTATGCTTGTATTTATGCACTTTACAAACACTGGATGTCTTTTTGTTTGCTTGTTTTTCTGCTGTAGCAGCCATTGAGGGGGAAAATCTCTGGGGATCAGCCGGTCTGAAAATAATGGAACATGGATACATTTACGAGGGTGCAGAATGTAAATCTGTCAGTTTAATACATGGGTTACTCATTCATACAACACCCTGTCCCTTTTCCCCTCGTTCCTCTTGTTTTTGTGTTTGTGTGTGATTTTTTTTTTGTCAGTAGTTACTGAAGATGAATGAATGAACAAATGAGGTACATGTGTAAAGAAAAAAAACAAAAAACTAGCAACCTGCTGTGTACAATCTTTCTATTCCTTGTCCTGTGAGCCTCATTTTTGAAAATTTGTTGATGCCTTTGTTTGGGTTTTGCATGTTCAGCTGGATCCTGGTCTTGATGTACAATATAACAGATATCCTGTAGATGAATTATTGTCTCTAAGTCTGGCAATCTGTTCAGGGTGTAACCCCGCCTCCCGCTCAGACTTGGGACTGGGATTGGCTCTGTTATGATGTTCCACCAGTGTGTCACATGACCTACGCCACAGGTGTTAAACTCAAGGCCCACAGGCCAAATCTGGCCCACCAACTCATTTTATGTGGCCTGCAAGAGGTTCCAAAGAATATAATTATCGTACTTTCTTGGCATCGAGCATTACCGTGAAACCTAATTCATCATCCTTCCACTAGGTGGCGGCAGCCTATTTTAAGTAAAGAGCTAGACGTTTATGACTTAAGAGAGATTGCATGCCTGTTCAATGATTTTTTCAGACCTCGATCACCTTTAAATTTATTAATGGGCCTCGGTGAGAAGTTTGTTTGCAATGATGTCACAGATAGCGAGTTACCACCCTGGAACCTCCCACCTGCAAAGCTTTATGCACTGCTTCTAGTTTTTAATTGAAATAATGAAAGATGTCAGTTTTACGTATCATTTGTTGGAGCATGTCACCTTTATGTATAGATATTGCATCACAGAGTGTGAAATGTTTGCTCGTTTTAATACGTTTGTAAAAGATAGGATGTACTTTTTTACAAGTGTCCATACACCTACACACTGGATTGTTTGATTTTAAATATTACCATATAATAATTGCTGCGGGTTCAATATTCATATTTTCAGCCCCGGTCTCATTTAAAAAAATAAAAAATAAAAAATGCTGCAGCAGTGACATTTTTACACTTGACCAGTCAGTGCAATTCCCCTGAAAATATTTAATAATTAAAAAATGATTGAGGGTAACCGTTTCTCCAACCTCACCAGCTTCCCTCCTGTGGATTTCTTTTCAGCCTGTTTTTTAAAGATAAAAAAAAAATCTTACTGGAATAGGCTTTTATTTATTTCTTTATTTCGTTAGTTAGTGCTATTTTATTCCTGTATTTTAAAACTAGCTTCCAATCCCAACAGAAATGTGCTAGCTAAGTGTGCTAGTTTTTAGGCTGCTGGCACCAGCAAACTTTTTCTCTATTCTAAAGAAGAATTTGCATGACGTGACGGTTCCACGCAAAAAAAAACAAGTCAACAGAAAACTGAAGCCCAGCAGCCCACTCATTTTCATGTTTACACAGAGTGCGACAGAGGGAGGCCCAAAATTATGAGGAGAAAATAGATTTAAAAAAAAGTAAGTACGAATGGAAGCGGCTAGCTGGGAGGATGAAGAGGGCTGGGAGATGTGAGAAGTCTGAACTCAGACAGAGAGGATGAATCAGGAGAAGCCTTTTTCTGATGCTAGATTATAAGACTCATTTGGAAGCATTAGTGTTTGTCACATGATAAATAATTTCTGTAGCTGTTAAATTTTCAGAGCATTTATTAACCTGTGCATGTAATAGAGGTGAAAACATGCAGACAGGGATACAGAGGGAAGACTAAATAAATGCGAAAGCAGAAAAAGAAAAATAATTGAAAATGAGTGGAAGTGACGGTCAAAGAAGAAAAAAGAAAGCCAGTGTCAAAAAATCATCATAGACCCTTTTTGTTTGGCTTTGAACATGTTCATAATTTTTTCCATCTCATAGGTAATTCTCGACATCAGGTCCATTTCTGGCGGCACGGTGACATAGTTGTTAGCATATCCACCTCACATCAATAAGGTTCTGTGTTCGATTCCTGCAGGTTCTCCGGTTCCCTTCCGCAGTCCAAAGGCATGCACATTGGGCTAACTGGATACACATTCTAGATAGAGTAGCAAAGTGATATCATGTCAGAAGAATATTCATTACAAAATGACAGCATGTATTGCTTTAGCTGAGAAATGCATTATGCATCCTGTACAGCTTACCTCCCGATGCAAAAAGTTTCAGTTTTACAATAGAAAACTTTTCCTCCAGCTTCATCGGAAACACAACATTTTTATGCCACCAATGACGAATACAGAAGGTGTTTTTCAGATGGATAGTTAGGGCACCCTTTTATTTTTATTTCTTAGAAAGCTTGCCAGAAAGGTTGGGGATGGTTAAGAACAGAGGCAGCAACGAGACTGTGATCCCACAGGACACAACAAAAAGGTTCAGCAAGGGGGAGTTCGCTACTTTCATGTGTGCACAAGAAAGCAGTCAGATATGAAGCTTGCAGGACAAAGAAAGACTACCTTTAACATGTGATGCAGTTAAAGAATTCGTATTAACTGTACGTGAAGGAAGGTCATATTTTAAATTAGTATGTACTACACCGGATCAGTGCAAGCTGATTGATCCACCATCATGGATTAAAAGGTTGTATTATTCATTCAAGAGATTTCCTCATTTCTGATTGGCAAAAATCAGTGCAATAATTCTTGATCTTGAATCATTGACATGGGATAACCGAATTATTGCAGTGTTGCCATCAAATAAGTCAAATGATTATTGCACAAATGGCACACACAACACAGTAACGAGACTGTTTACTCTGAAAATATTTTGAACAAATAATAAAACAGTTATAAGATTCGTCTTTCATATGATAGAGAATTATTCAGTCCCATAGGGTGTTGGCTATTGGATAACAGTCCCTCAGCTGAATAATTCTCCATGTCATACTTCACCTCATTTACTTACTCACGCGCTTAATTGGCAAACCACTTAATCCTACTATATGGGCCGTGGGGAGGTTAGAGCCTATTTCAGCTGACAATTGGCCAAGGCGGGGTACACACTGAACAGCTCACCAAACCATCACGGGGCAACACACAATCATTCACACTCACATTCACAACTATGGGGAATGTGGAACAGCCAAGAAGGCTAACCCTCTTAGCATGTCTTTGGACTGTAGGATGAAACAAGAGTACCTGGAGAAAACCCACAGACGCACAGGGAGAACATGCAAACTCCACACAGAAACACTCAGGTTTGGGACTCGAACCCAGTACCTACTCGCTGTGAAGCAGACATGCTAACTACTATGCCACCATGCTGTCCTTGTCAATAGTCAATAATTGCCTATTATCCCAAGTGTATAATGATTGAATCGTGACAATGGACACTCACAGTTTATCACGGTTACTTGGAGCAGGCAGCACCATTATCATGCTTTAAAAACAAACCACACAAATTCAATTCTGGCCCAAATCAGGGCAGTCATAGCCTAATGGTTAGGGAAACAGCTTTGGCACCAAAAGGTCACTGGTTCGATTCCCAAACCAGCAGGAAAAATGTGGTGGTGGGGGAGTGAGCTCCACCTCCTGTTCCTCCACCTTCATGGCTAAAGTGCCATTCAGCAAGGCACCTAACTCCCAACTGCTCGCCGGGTGCCCCCAATGTGTGTGACAGCCCACTGCTTGGAGTGTGTGTGCTCACTGTTTACGTGTGTGTGCTGCCTTTGGCTGGGTTAAATGCAGAGGCAATAATTTCCCTTGCGAGATTAGTACAGTATATCAAAATCAAAACATTTTTAGTTTGTGTTTTTCTTGTGTTTCCATGTAGGATGCACTAAAACTTTGAATTATTTTTTTTTTTAATGCTGTTATGGTGTGTGGTTTACTTATGTTTCCATAAAATATATTTTATGGAAGTAGGAGAAGTAAAACTATAAATCCACAGTGCTTACATGACCAGCTTCAGATAAGGTTAACATTATAATGGCTAATGCTAACAGCCCATTAGTAGAAAATATGGCCATTAGATGTTAACATGTTAGCCAATAACTGTTAGAATACTCTATACTGTGTAAACTGTACATCTACCACAAGCCACATTTTTTTCACATTTCACACTTCATTTACTTATGGAAATGCATATCTAGATGACACTAGTAATAAATAAATACTTTAAGGTCAGTTTAAACACTTCCAGTTTAAGCCATACCTATATCTGGATTAAATCAAACTTCAGATACAGATATAGGTATTTGGGTCAGTAAACAGATACAGAAAGTGTCTGAGGGTTTATCCTTAAGATGACCTTGGGTCTACACATTTATATGAAAAAAAAAAAAGAAATCTAGGATTTACTGTTTCTGTTATGCGTGATAAGAGTCTAGAGAGCAGCCATCATCTGTAGCGCTACTATATTCAATATTTTGGGTGCAATTGTTGGGGGGAATGCTCAAATCTCATGGTGGTGGAATTGATATTTTGTGGGTACATAAGAAGAAGCCTTCAAAACTGTAAAAAATAATAAATGGAAGAAAAAATATTCCTGGAATTTTGCTGCACTGCCTTACATTAGCAGCTGGTGCTTGTGAGTCACACCTTCCATGGTCGCTATACATAACCTTTTCAGATTCCTGAAAGCTTCATAGGGGGATTTTGAGAGGTGTGTGTGTGTGTGTGTGTGGGGGGGGGGGGGGGTACTTTTAAGAGCAGCTCCATCCAGATGGAGAGGTTCTGCCAGGTCTCTGCTTTCTCTTTTGAGTTTTATGAAAGTCATGAAACTGCTGCTCAGGGAGCTCAGAATAATTCATCAAGCACATACATATCCTGCAAAGACTGCCAATGCTGTGATGGAAATATTTAAAGAAAACGAGGCTCCTTTTTTAAATCCTATTTAAATTGGGGGGGGGGGGGGGGGGGGGGGGAGGGGGGTGGGCGGGGGGGAATGCATGGGGCAGCATGCAAAGGTCACTCTCAAAGCTAAAACTGGTAAAGTCCAGACTAAGGAGTCTCTGTGGATAACACAGCCTGTCTGATTTCATAGATAGAGAAGGACATGCCAGTAAACAAAAGGGATGTAATTTGGAAGCGCCATCTCTGGTAAACTACTACTGTAATAAAAAGTGAGCTCTGCATAAATATGCTAATTTAAACCGTCTCTTAATTTCATTTCCACTTCAGTATGCTTTATTTCAGCGATTATCTTACTGCTATTATCATATTTTATATTTTATAAAAATCATAGTTCATATCTTATTGAAATTAAAATTATGCAAATGCAAAAAAAAAAAAAAGATGGTCTTTAAAAAATATATTGTGGCAGAGGAGTTGCAGTGTGGGTGGCACAATGGGGTAGTGGTTAACACATGTGCCTGACAATAAGAAGGTCTGTGTGGGGTATGTGTATTCTCACCATGTTTGCGTGGGTTTCCTTAGGGTACTCCAGTTTCCTCCTGCAGTTCAGAGACATGTTCATTAGACTAACTGGATGTTCCAAATTGCCCATATGTGCAAGTTTGAGTGTGAATTGCTGTGTACATTGGCCCAATGATGGTCTAGGGAGCTGTTCAGGGTCTACCCTGCCTTACGCCAAGTATTGGCTGAGATAGGCTTCAGCCTTCTTGTGACCTTGGTAGATTTAGTGGTGCAACAAATGAGCACGTGAGTGAGTTGCAATGTACTTGAGTCTACAATAAGTCTATTCAAAACTTGCTCGGCTATTTCCGTTGGTTTCCCAGATTGAAACAAAAAACCCTGGGTACACTGGGCGCCATACTGGCACAGACCCATTTTAAGTTATGAGTTAAGCTCAAGTTCATTTAGTCATTTATTTTCTACGCCGCTTAAACCTAATCAGGGTCACGGGATTGCTGGCGACCATCTTGGCCGACTGTGGCTGAGGGCGGGGTACACCCTGGACCATTCACACACACACACACACACACACACACACACTAACACCTAGGGGCAATTTGGAACAGTCAATTAGTGTATATTTTTGGACTGTGGGAGGAAAACGAAGTACCTGGTGCAGAACATGCAAACGCCCAAGAACATGCAAACGCCCAACAAGGCCCTTCACCCTGTCTGCTCCAAGGGTGCTGTATCATGAGTGACCCTGTACGCTGACCCAAGCTTCCTAACAAGCTGGGATATGTGAGCCAAAAGTACATTCTTTTATCCTCAGTAGGTCCAAAGAATATATTTTTATATCATTTTATATTCAGTGTAAAATGTTTGGTATAAAACTTCATATTCCTTGAGGACAAAATAAAGAAGATAAAGGTTTTATATAGAAACAAGACATTTAAGGCTCCATTTTCATGCCAGCACAAGCACAATGCACTGGTTAACACCAATGTGTTGCTCTTTTGTTTTGGCACAGACCAACATTTCCACTTTTATTCTCTGTTGTTATTTTCATGGTCATAAATTAATACGCTGCTTCTGGTCCAAACATGTTACTGCCTTTCAAGATCCCCTCAAAAGAGACTCCGCGTTATATAAGACGGTATTTTGTTGACTTCATGCTCAGAGTTAAAAGTGTAATGCCTGCTTACAATCCAGTCTTGTGGATGTTTACTATTTATGTAACACTTCAACATCACTAGTTTCCTTCACCCGAATATGAGAAATATACTGTAATAAAACAGACTGAAATATTTCAGTTGGCGCATAAGCTAACTATGCTATCCATACTAAAGATCAATTCACAGCTTCAATGTTACAAAAGTGAACACATATAGACTGGCCCGATCATAATAACCTATTAAAGCAAAGTTAACCATTTAAAGGAAGAACCTTTTTAAACTTTAGACATTGATTAAAACAGTGAAATCAATCTTTAAGTAAATTACGAATCACTTAGAAATATGGTATGAAAACAGTGTACACAATTACCAATTATTCACTGAAGGTAGGTGGAACATCACTGGGACTACTCAAGTCTCCACCAAGCGTGAGGTGCATAAATTGTTTAAGAAAATACTACACAGGAACCAAAGCAAAAAAGTGCACTACAACAGGGTTTATCCTAAGCACTATGTAGCTAACAGCATCTGTTTAACCTGTTCATACAGAGTTCAGTGCATGTGCTTTTAGGTGTTTTAGTGTATTCTATACAGAAATACACACACACACACACACCTAGAAATTGGTGTTATGGTTTATTTTGCTACTTTAAAACCCAATAATGATAATGCCACCTGCAAGTAACCCTGACAACCTGCAAGTGTTTGTCATTTTGATTCAAGTATCATCCACTAAGAATAAGGATTTTTAATCCCCAGATAGCGGACTAATCAGATTGCACTGCTCCCACATGGTAAAAGGAAATAAGGATTATGAGTTAATATTCAATACATTAGTCTTATTCATTGTTAACGGGGTGCTGCCAATTAAAAAATAATGAGACAAAATGCTAAAATAGCAAAACATGTTTTTTTTCCTTAAAATAAGGTGATATTAAGGCAAAGCAATTAGTTATGTTTTGTAAAAATATAAGCAAATAAATAAAATGAAATTAAGTTTTATTGTGAATGAAATTTTCTTGTTGTTATAAATAAATTTTAAATATGGTAATAAATAAATGAATGAATGAATAATGACAAAGATACGGTAGTTTGTCATTATTATTATTAAATAAATAAATATATATACAGTTAAAACAAGCTTTTTGTTGTTAATAAATAAATAAACAATGAGATGTCTAAGCAATTACACAATATCTACAAATAATGGGTTATTAGGTCAGAATAAGGACTAAGCACTAAAATGATATTTTCCACAACTTACAGTTGATGGCTTCCATAATTTATATCCATCATCCCAGTAAAAAGTTTTATATAGCTTATAGCATTAAAGTGGGTGACACTTCCTGGCAGTTTTATGTAGGCATCTCAAAGCGAGAAGTTGCAACTGATTTTTTTTCCTTCTCAGTGAAACAATAAATAAGGAGTGTAATATCCCTGTGTGAAGTAAATGCTCCTGGCAGTACATAACTCTGGGGAAATGGTTTTGTCTACAGTATTCTAGTCTAATGGGGATGTATAGTGTTGATTTTTGATAGCAGTGCATGCGGAAAGTCAAAACAACCACAGAAGTGATTTTTTTTCTCAAGTAAGATGGATATACACCAATCAGCCACATCATTACCAACATGATGACCACTGACAGGTAAAGTGAATAAGATTGATGATCTTGTTTTAGAGGTACCTGCAAAGGAGTGGGTGTATTAGGCAGAACGTGACGTGTTGGAAGAAGGAAAAATGAGCAAGTGTGAAGATCTGAGTCTCTGACAATTGTGATGGCCAAAAGATTGGGTGTATTCATTTCTAAAATAGGAGATGTTGTGGGGTCTTGTCGGGGCTTCCTGGTATGCAGTGGTAATTACCTACCAAATATGGTCCAAGGAGGGACAACCAATGAACTGGCAAGAGTAACATGCATGCCCAAGGCTCAGTGATGCACGTGGAGAGCTAATACTAGTATGTCTGGTCTGATCCCATGGAACAGCTACTGTAGCCCATACTTCTGGTAATGCACACAGTGCATTACAACTTGTTGTATACGCGGCAGCCTTGCTGCAGACCTGCCAGGTGGTGTCAATGTTATGGCTGATCAGTCAATTTTGAATTTAAATTGGATCCACTGACATGCATACTGAAACTGACACTTTTCTAATGAACCACAGTCCATGCTGACTACATCGTGAAGTAGATCAATGAATGTCATTATGTGCTGTCTGCACTACATGGCCAAAAGTTAGTGGACACCTGAGCACCATATCCATATGTAAGATTTGAACATCCTGTTCAAGATTGAGTCCCCTTTTGCAGTTAAAATAAGCTCCGAATCCCCTGGGAAGGATTTTCACTAGATTCTGGAGTGCAGCTGTGGAATCTGAATTTGTGCTCATTCAGCCACAAGAGCATTAGTGAAGTCAGGCGGTGATGTTGGGTCAGGAGGCCTGGGCTGCAGTCTGCGTTCCAGTTCGTCCCAAAGGTGTTCCACTGGGATGAGGTCAAAGCTCTTTGCAGGCCACTTAAGTTCTTTTACTCTAAACTGGGCAGACCATGTCTTCATGGAAGCTTGCTTTAGGTACAAGCTTAGTGTCATGATGAAACATGTTTGGGCATATTAGTTCTATTAAATAGAGAGTACGATGACATACTACACGATTCTGTGCTTCCGAATTTGTAACAACAGTTTGGAAAAGAATTACAAATGGCTGACAAAGAGACAGGAGGATAAAACTGGAAACGGCAAAGATGCAGATGCTGCGATTTTTCTTCAGGGACTGACAAGAATAGACAGAATTAGCAACCAATATGTTAGAGGGACAGCGCAGGTAGGAGTGTTTGAGGATAAAGTAATAGAGGCCAGATTGAGATGGGTTGGACATGTGTGGAGGCGGGATGAAGGGTATATTGGTAAAAGAATGTTGAGGAAGGAAATGCCTGGTAGGAAGAGAGGATGTGCTGGAAAGTGAAGGATGATCTGTGGTGGTGACCCTGAAGAAGAAGATACTACATTTTTTTTTCAGCACAGTGGCATAGTGGTTAGCATGGCTGCCTCACAGCAAGAAGGCCCTGGGTTCAAGACCCGGGATTGGCAAAGACATTTTTGAGTGGAGTTTGTTTGTTCTTCACATGGGTTTCCTCAGGGTACTCCAGTTTCCTCCAATAGTCCAATGACATACACAGTAGGCTAACTGGCTGTTCCAAATTGCCCCTAGTTGTGGATGCAAATGTGAATTGTTGTGTGTGTGTTGGCATTGCGGTGGGTTGCTTTTCAGCTATTCAAGGTGAACCCCAACTTTGCCCAGTGCTGACTGAGATAGGCTCCAGCCTCCCAGAGGCCGTAAAAGGATTAAGCAGTTTAACAAGTGAGGGACAGATGAGTCAAAATCTAGGTGCAGTGCTGTAGATGTTAAGTAAGACACTTTAAGAAAAAGGAGAAATGATGATAGTTGATTATGGTGATTTTATTCAACTGATTATATTGTAGTGTCAACAAAGACAACTATAAAGAAAAGCCAAATGACCATCACTTAGCTGCCATCAAAATCCTGCACAGTATGCTCCAAGTATCATCTTTTATTAAATGCATTTTGGATTCTCTTTGTTTAGGATCCAGCCCCGCAGGCACAGTTAGAGAATGACTGTTTTATAGCTAGTATTTATTTAAATTCTGTATAATACACATACAGTATAATTCTTTTTTTTTTTTTTTGTATATGCGGCATGGTAGCGCAGTGGTTAGCACGTTTGCCTCACAGCAAGAAGGTCCTGGGTTTGATTCCCGGGCTCAGGGTGTTTGTGTGGAGTTCACATGTTCTCCCAGTGGATTTCCTTTGGGTACTCCAGTTTCCTCCCACAGTCCAAAAACATGCACAGTAGGCCGATCGGCTGTTTTTTTTTTTTTGTCAAATTGCCCTTAGGTGTAAAAGTGAGTGTGAATTGTTGTTAGTACATTGGCCCTGCAATGGCTTGGTGAGCTGTTCAGGGTGTACCCTCCCTTAACAGAGAGTTGGCTGAGATGAGTGCCAGCCTCCCCAGCGAGCTTAATTGTATTAAGCGGCTTACAAAATTAATGAATGAATAAATAGTATGTAGGGTGATAAGGTGTCATAGTGGTTAGCATGTCCGCCTCACAGCAAGAAGGACCTGCATTCGAGACCTGGTCTCGGGTGCTTTTTTGTGGAGTTTGCATGTTCTCCCCATGCTTCCGTGGATTTCCTCCATGTACTCCAGTTTCCTCCTACAGTCCAAAGACATGCACATTAGTGTGAGTGTGAATGGTTTTGTGTGTTGGCCGATCGATGGCCTGGCAAGCTGTACAGGGTGTACCCTGCCTTCAGCACCAGCCTCCATGTGACCTTAGTACAATGAATCACTCTGGCAAATGAGTGAGCGAGTGAGTAAACAACATGTCAACACTGTTTTTCATACTGCAAATAAATAAATGATCGATTTTGCTTTACATTATTGAAACTGAGCAATGTGTAAAACAACTTTTAAATTTGCACATTGGGTGCAGAATATCGCAACCTCCATGGTTGCTCTTTGAAGCAATTAAAAAAACACCCCTGGCTACACTATTTATATGTCATTGTCATATTTGATTGGTTCTAACTTCTAAGGTTCTCTCAAATTATTGTATCTAAATATCATAAATAAAAAAAAATTCTGGGCACATTCAACGCCTAGCAATAAATGTGCTCATATTGCATTGGGATTCGATTATATGACCCATTTTAAGGGAAAACAAACAGCTCTGTGAAAGCCTGGTGCTATCAAATTAATGTCCATGACAATAGCTAATTATATTTTGATGGCCTGCTGACATCCCTTGTGTCGTATCTAAAGCAAGAAATCTTATTTGGCATTTTACATTTCTCTGTAGGTGTGTAACAATGTCTTATGCAAACTGGCCGTATGCAGCGTAAGATGCAACTTAATTAATAAATTAGATAATAAATAATGCATGAATGTTCTTAATAATTGAGTTCTGCATAAGCGGTCCAGCTGTGATCGGAAGGTGTGGTGGAAAACATCAGATTGCTCTGTCATGGTCTCTGATTTGCTTAATGTTGTTTCCTAATAAGCTTTCCACTTCCTGTTGCAACTGGGCAAGAACTCATCTACAGGGGCAAATGGGGCTCTACCATATAGGGTACGTACATTTGTGCCATTTACCAAATGTTTATTTTATTAAAGCAATTATTCACAACTCCATGCACTTAACATTTAATTGAAAAAAAATAGTATCCAAGAGCCAGTGGATATATGCCGATGTCTTCAATGTATTGGTTGCCTTTTTAGATGTCGTGTAGCATGCTCGCTGCTGCATATGGCTCCATAGAAATAATATTGCACCTAGTGGTCAAAAATGGGAACTGCAACTAGCACTAATACATCTACATTTGCAAACCTAATAGGCTAAATCCCACTTCCACTGCTGTATCCACTGTCTACAAGCAAGTGGCCTTTCTTCCAAATTTATCCATCCGTTTTCTTCTGCTTATTCCAGGTCAGGTTGGGGAGGCAACGGGTCTAGGAGGGCAATCTTGTGGGATCTTGAGGCATTTTCAGGCCAGATGGAATATATAATCCCTTTAGTCATTGCCAATTCCAACCCATCAAGTATGCTTCACTATCACACAATTGCCAGCAACCAGGGAGTGATACCACCCAAACAAACTTTTCTAACCTCTGAACATGCATATTCAGGAGCAGTGCAATGCACTCAAAGAAGAGTGCTATCCACCCCCTTGTATGCATTAGCACACAGATGCCCATAATTAGCTAGTGATTGCTCTAAGTGACAGGGAAGTGAACGCATCCCATCCCATCCCTCAGCTCTTCTGAGTTACCGGCCATGGATGACTGTTCTTCAAACTGGGCTCAAACTTGCAATCCTTTGACTGGAGACCAAACAGTGTTATGAGATGAGTTAATGAGATGGTCTATTGTACAGCAAAAATTTCATTTGCATTATAAGCTGATCCCTTGCCTCATAAAGCACTGCTCCTTCTGCCATCAAGCAACTTCACAGATGAAATAAAATTTAATAATGTCGCCCAGTGAATCTTGAGATTGTGGCGGTTGGGATGTGAAGAATCCACCTGTCGGAGCCTCATGGCTTGGAAAAAGCAGGCTGTATTTCTTGGTTTCATTTGAAGGAACCAATGTCACCACTGTGGTCTTTAAAGGATGCAGCCCTTGAAGGATTCAGTATCGGAATTGGGATTGAGCAATAGAGGCGCACTAGGTAGGAATCACGCTGCCCCCCCCATGCTTGTTCAATGAATCTTATCAAAGGAGGAAGAGCAGCAGAGTTGACAGTCAATGGCACTGTTATAAGGTTCATCGATTGTTCCCTAAATTTGGCATGTTAAAAAAAATACTATGGCCAAGGGGGTTTTAAAATCCACAAACAGATACAAAGTGTAGATATTGCCTGGAGGACTGTATAGTAGATGTCTATTAGAAATACAATTGACCTCATTTCTTACACAAAGGCTGAGGAAAAGGTAGATGTGCCTTCCATTTCCAAAGGCTTAATATTTTTCTAGAGGTTGTAGTCCTTTTGTGTAGTTCTTGGGATGCAATTGGTCTGGAAAATGTGTAGAAACCTGGCAACCCAGGTTAACGATATTAGCTCTTCTGTGTATGGCAGAGAAAATTGCTGTATGGAATAAGTTCATAAATGAAAATCATAACGCACTTAAAATGAGTTGCTGGATGGTATGTTCTTAAGTCTAAACTTCCTATTATGGGATTACTCTAAAAAAAAATAAAAAATCACTAGATAGTAGCCAATGGCATAAGTCAAGTATGATATTCCACGGATGTCATTAATGGCAAGCTGCTCCAACAAAGTGTATGGTTGCGAGCCAGTAAGGTTAACTGTAATATTTACTGTAGATTTCCAGTTTACAACTTGTCTGTTTATCATTCTGTTACCATTTCATGGAAATTCAAGGTCCAAAAGTCTAGATTAATGAATATTAAACTATTCATTAAACCACCAAATGAAACCCCAGAGATCAGGTATCTTGACAGGCCTTGCTGCAGTTATCAAACTGCCTGATGTTTTCAGCTACCACCTTGAAATCAGCCTCTGGAGCAGAGGACACAGTGTTGTCTGCCTCATCTTGTAAGAACTAATCGAGGTTCGGCAGAGACTGTGCCGCTCTTTGATTTTCCCTTTTAGAGAAGCCTGTCATGATACTTTGATTTTCACCAGTGGGAATGGATGGGGTGATATTTTTCAGAGGCATTAGCTTGGCATTAAATAAAACCTTACTCAAATTTTTTTTTTAATTCCAACTTCTATGAATTTAGGGATTTTTGTTTGTATGTTTTTTTGATAATTTGTCTGGTCTCAATCATTTCTCCTTCACTCATTTGCCAAACTGCTTAATCCTACTAGGGTCACTAGGAGGCTGGTATTTAGATCACAAACAGCTGGCCAGACCATCGCAGGGCAACAAGCACACGACCATTCACACTCACACCTAGGGACAGTTTAAAACAGCCAGTTAGCCTAATGCACGTGCGATTGGACTGTGAGAGAAACCCGGAAAAAACCACACAAGCAAGGGAGAACATGCAAACTCCGCGCAGAAACACCCGAACCCGGGAATCAAACCCAGGACCTCCTTGCGGTGAGGCAGACAGGCTAACCATTCTGCCACCCATCAACAGGTCTAAGACTAGGATTATGGTTTTGTATTACTTTGTGATTAGTTAGTGATGATATTTTGTGTTTTCTCTACATCATGGTGTAAAACGTCCAAATAAAATGGCATCTGGCCATTTTCAGATTTATCTGATGATTTCCTAATGGGCTACAGAGTCCCGATGGTGTAATGGTGATTTAATGGACCAAACTGATGCCTGTAATATTCAAACCTATAATGACGTTACACTTCAAGAAATCTGCAATAAAACAAGAAAACACTGTGCCGATTTTAATCTAGCTAGAATTGACAAAAAAAACCAAAACCCATTAATATACAACAATGTGCCTAATTACAGAGTGAATTCATTGCTGAATTGTAGCCGCTTTTAAAAGAATGGTTTCTTAAAAAGTGAAACCATTTGAGCTTGACGGGAACATCTGACATCACATTTCCCCCCATCATTTTTATGTTTAATGCGAACATTAACTGAAGCTCTTATTCCGGATTACTCGGCATGATTGTAGGCATTACACTGCTGCCACATGACTGGATAATCGCATGATGAACGAGCAGTGTTCCTTATTAAGTTGTGAGGGTAAGTCAATGCTATAAACTCAGTGGTGATAAAATTGAATAGTTTATGTCTGTTTTCTCATGTGTAGACACTGAATCTTAGCCAAGAAGCATCATGGTTGCACCACGAGTCAAAGGAGCTACTGAGTTGCTGCTTTAAATTGTTTAACACTTATTCCATAAAATTAAATGTTACATGACCTGATCGCTAACAAACCAAGTTAGTGGAAAAACCCATTTACTCACTCACTTGCTTGGAACATCCAAATACCCTTACATGCATGTTTTTGGACTATGGAAGGAAACCAGAGTACCCAGAGGAAACCCACACAATCACAGAGAGAACATGCAAACTCCATACTGAAATACCCTTGCAAAGCCCGGTACTCGAACCCAGGACCTTCTTGTTGTGAACTACTGTGCCACTCTGCCGCCCGAGTGGGCAAACTGTTTCATTTTATACACTTTCACTTTACTGCGAAAAATGTATCACTTTTATTCAAATTATAAATAATGTCAAATCATTCCTGGTTTGCAGTCGACTACATAGACAAATTCTTCTTACATGAGCTGAAAACTCAAGAGTAAAGTAGCCAATCAGAATGTGTGGTTGCTCATATCCACTGGCTGTGAACATAACATGCATACAGAGGCGCGCGGGGGGGGGCATTACAAAATCAGTTTTTCAGGACTCATTATTTATAAGTACATGTTTGAGGGATATGAATCTAAATAATTAAATAAACATTAAAAAAACATAAATTAGTTCACTGTATGAACTGCTAATAACATTTCCCCCAAATTTCATATAAAAATATTTTCACTCAAAGCATTTAACTGCAAAAATAAACCCTACAGCTGTTTTTTGACATTTGAAGGAGTTGACGATCAGGCTGGTCAGTGGGGAGTTTTTGGAATGTGATTAACAGGAAGACGGATGGTCACAAGCCATCAAACAAAGCTGAGCTGATTGGATTTTTGTACCAGGAGTGGCATAAAGTCACCCAAGAGCAACATGAAACATGAAAGACTGGTGGAGAGAATACCAAGATGCATGAAAGCTGTGATTAAAATGTCAGGGTTTTTCCACCAAATATTGATTCCTGGGCTCTTCCGAAGTTCAAACATCAGTACTGTGCTTTTTAAAATTGAATCTTGATTTCAATGCATTTTTAAGGCCTGATGTTATTGTTGACCAGTTGCCATTCTCTGCAATGAAATCCTCTAAGTCACAATGTTTTATGTGGAATTTGGTTGACATGTCAGAAGTTAATGGAATTCAACAATAGTGTTCATGCTCCTCAAACACGCTGCTAAGAATAAAGATAGAGATCTTCATTGTCAACTGTTGCATGAACAATGAAGGTCAGTTTAGCAGCAATTATATATATAAAAAAGTGAACAAAAGACAACTAAGGAAGTACACCAAGCTATTATACGTGCATATACATTTACATTTACAGCATTTGGCAGACACTCTTATCCAAAGCGACTTACAGTTATTATTATTTTTTTTAATTCAACTGAGCAATTGAGGGTTAAGGGTCTTGCTCAAGGACCCAACAGTGGTGATTGTGGGGATTGAACCGTTGACATATACCTACAGTCATTGGCAAGTCTTGTCGCACACGTGGATTCATGTATAAAAGCCCATATCTCACCAAACTATTAACCGGTTTTAATCCACTATGACTTACAATAATTCTACAAATATACAGATTGTTTTGTGAAAGCAGCAGGAAATTGTACATTTATTTATACTTTTTACAGCTAATGAACATATCCATTCTAGTCTGGACAAAAGTCTTGTCGCAACCATGTCACATCAAATTCTGGATCAAAGTAATTAGTAAAATTAATAAAAAATAATGAAAAGTGCTTGATTAAGTAACAATACATAAAATACAGGTAGTAAAGCAGATGTGGAGATGAGGTCCCCTACCCTGACCTTCTGAGGTCTGTTGCTAAGAAAGACCAGTATCCAGGTGCATAGCGAGCTCTCTAGGCCCAGGTTGCCCAACTTCTGTGCCAGTTAAAATCCAAAAGACTAAGAGTAGGAGTGTAGTCAATGCCGGCATGGGTTTTTTCAGGGCCAGGTATAGGAGACCAATTACCAGGTTACTGAATACATTTATGAACATGGTTTGCACTAACAGGACCATGCCAAGACAAACACGCTAACAAACTGCATTGACTACACCCCTGCATTAATCTATAACTTATCATTAATCTATAGGGTTAATGCAAATGTTAGAGCAAGTGCCCAAAAATCAAACATAAGCTTGTTGATCTGCCATCAAACAGCAGAGCACCAGTCTGATGCATTGTCAAAATCTAATATATTGATTTAGGCACTGCAGAACTCCCTATGAGGTCTATGTAAGTTGTGTTTTTTTTTTTAGGCACAATGGAGTAATGTAAGGCAATGTTGTTGTTTTTGTCCCCCAATATTAAATAGAAGGCGTCTAGACTCTTGGAACATGATCATGTGTATGTTGTTTATTTATTTGTATAGCTTTTTCCCTTTTACATATAGCATCTATTTTAGGCATCCCAAATTGGCCTGTACTCCCTATAGCCTATAACCTGCCCTTCTGTAGGCGTGTTATAATGATGAGTGCACCCTCATGAGTGCACTTCTTATCAAGTAGTGTGCTGTTTGGGATGCAGCCTGAGACACAGCTGGAGTACAAACTAAATCTGTGTTTATTTGGTTTGACACAAAATACAAGGATAAACTGGTTGAAGATTAGGCTCATTTACATAAATTCAAAAAACAGCTCCACTCGCTTTAATTATATTAACGTGTGCAAGCGCTGTGTAGCTTAGCTAACGAGAGAGATGGAGAGAAAGAGAGAGAGAGTTGTGTACTCACTGCTTCTCATCTACGAGATAGAAACTAAAACTAACAACTCTGCAGTCTCTGGTGTTCACGCCCAACTGCTGACACTATCTTTAAGCAGGAGTGGCTGTAGAATCATTTTAATTTGTTATTTGATTTTCTGGTCAAAACAAAAACATTTTTAAAAGCCTTTGAAAGCAAAAAATACTTTATCCTTTTTTCCGCATCCTAGACATCCGACATCATGCAACTCAGTGAGGCCTAGCAGCCAATCAGCGTGGTGATGCATACAGACCTTGAATGGACCATGGTTTCTACACACGAGCCAGAATTCTTGCTATTAAATGTACAGTCATGGACATTGAATAGATGAATAATGAAACAAAGGCTTGAACAGGTCAACATTCATTACAACTTGGCTGTAGTTTAGTTGACTGTACACATGAAGGGATGGAAAGCTGATGTTCAGGAGATATTCACTCACTGTACACATCGCAGCCTCAGCTGAGGGTTAAAGGCGACCAAGGCAAGTCTAATTCTCAAGTGCCAAGAAGGAACATTTGCATTCCATTACACCTTAAAAGCCGTTCAACCTCTGAAAGGCACTCGGAGAGGCAAGAAGGCCTTGGAACAAGAAACAATGTGGCAATTACTGTCATTATAGTACAAAGCTGTGTGGACTGATGCGAAAAATAACTCCATTCCTTTCATGTTAATTTTGGCCCTTTGTGTCAGCTGTCAGGTCTTATTTATTACAGGGGTGAGGGAGGAAGCACATGTTTGTTTGGAGAGGTGGGGAGCAGTCAAGGGTAGACTAAGAGGGCTCAGAAAAAAATCTGCATTTGCGGCTTTACAGTGGCGAGAGATTTAGACCAACGTGATGACCTACCTACTTCAGGGGACATTCAAAGTACATATCCTAAACGTCTTTTCATATTCATAATGTGAATTTTAAGCTTTATATCAATCCAGTGGCTTTTATCTTTAATTATTCCTGTAAGATCCAAGTTCATTAATGTAGAAATTGATAATTAGCAAGATATACATTGTTGTGCATCTGAACATGGATAAATCACCAGAGTACAATGTTAAGCATGAGCTAGGGTGCCCCGCAGGTAGTCCCTGTACCTTAAATTTTTATGTTCATTTACTCACCCACTCATTTGACAAACCGCTTAATCCTACTAGGGTCATAGAGAGGCTGGAGCCTATCTCAGCCAACACTGGATGAAGGCAGGGTACACCCCAGACATACCTAGTGGAAATTTGGAACAACCAATTTTCCTAATCTGCATGTCTTTGGACTGTGGGAGGAAACCAGAGTACTCAGAGGAAACCCATGCAAGCAGGGGGAGAACTAGCAAATTCCACACAGAAACACCCCAAGTCTGGGACTCGAACCCAGGACCTTAATGCTGTGAGACAGATGTGCTTACCATGCTTTTCATGCTTCATGACCATAATAAGAAATAGAATATTTGCAGATTTCCTGGTCACCGAAAATTGATTTTGGAAAATAAACCAGCTAAATTTTCTCTTCATTCTAATCAGTAGATTTGCAGCTAGTAGCTGAGTGAGACAAACTACTCGCCTTAATTGTTTCTCAACTGTGTTGTGTTTTTCCTGACAAAAATTATGGTCTGATATGGTCTTTGGCTAAGCAAAGAGGCTATGTAACACAATGATGAAAGTTGAACTAATTATAAAGCAGGCAAACCAGCCCCAATTGCAATGGTTTTAATTGGCTTCATGGAATATCAATTTAAACATTTTTTCCCTTATCACATTCATATGCATTTTTTTTGCCATCTGGGTAAAATCTATTGACAATGTGTAACAAACAATACTGTCCGTGGTGCTGAATAAACACAATATTTTTCCATAGAGTACATAATAAGGGCGGCATGGTGGCGCAATGGCTTATACGTTCACCTCATAGCAAAGGGCACCAAAATCGGCTGAGATGGGAGCCAGCCTCCCTACGATCCCAATTAGGATTATGGGGCTTAGAAAATTAATTAATGATGACGACGATGATTATTATTACTACTCTATAAATGTTTGGGCTTTGTATTTTTTCTTTAGTTTTTATTTTAGCTTATGTATAGCTATTATGTTTCCCCAGTCGTTGGTGTAGGAGTGGTTGCTCTTCATTTCACTGCAGCTGTACTTGTACAACCAAGCATGTGATTATTAAAATTTTAAATCATAAATCTTAACTAGTTATATTTTAGGCAAACCTTTGTTTGTCTTTCTTTCTTTCGTCATTCATTCATTGTTAAATACTCTTTTTTAACAGTCCATAATCAACATATATTTCACACACAGTTAATGAAGCACAATATTTGACTCTGTGTACCTGTGTATCTATTCCATATCCTAATCTTCAGACACATGACATCATTTTGCCATAAATGTTCATAGTGTAGTGGAAACCATTCTTGCTTTCAGTTTCATTCAGATAATGTTCAGATTGTCACTACTGAGATAAATAATTCATGATTAATTTTTCCTGATAGTTGGTGACACAATCAAAACAGAAATTTGCACTAGTTTATTTCATTTGTTCATATTGAAATTTAATAATTTATTGTCCAGGTCACTACTATGCTGTCAAATATAAATATAAATCGGTGCACGTATTAGTCACACACAGGGATAGAGCTATATAAAAATAGTCAGACCTCAGCGGTGAGCAGGTTTTACTCACACACACACACAAAAGTGACGTCAATCTAAGCAAAGATGTACCTATTGGGTGAGAAAATCTCGTTACATTTATAGTATATCATTGATACTTAAAGCAAAATGTACAATCAAATCTTTTTTTTGGGGGGGGGGGGTGTTCAGGAAAATAAATATTAAAATAAAAATTACAATTTATTCAATATTTGAATACATTTTGGGGCAAATTTCAGGTCGTTTGTGTGTTTTATCATAAATGGAAGTTTGGCAACCCTATATATCTGGCTAATCCTAACATTAACTGTACTAACATTTCTTTGGTGTTTAACTTGCCAGCAATATGAATTGTATGTATTTTATTAAATACAATAAACAAAGCTATGTCTATTAACTAGATAAAATGGGCTAGTGGAGAACCGTTTGCTGTCAAGTCTCATCTGCCCGTTACAGGATTACTCTAAAGATTCACTGGATAGTTGCCGATAGCATAAGTCAAGTCAAGTGCAATAACCCTTGACTTCTGTTTGCTTCAGCCTGTCATCATTACTGTTGTCTTGTTCCACCAAAATCTCTGGTCACGAGTCACTACTGAAGCTCAGAACTACTTTCACTACTGGTGGTGAACTTGTGAGGAGGAATCACCATCATCTGACTGATGGAAGGAGACATCCCTGTCAGTACTCGTACAGTGTGTGTAGATGAACATGATGTGTACACGAAGTGCCATGAGCAAAGCTTCAGCCTGGATTCCATGCACAAGTTCTCAATATCTAAAAGATATTTTTGTGTAAAACCTAAAAACTGCTCCAGCTGTGTGAACAATGACCTGTGGCTCGTTCCAGATGTACCTCATGTTTTCAAATGGCGTTTTGCGTGCTGATGGTCAATCCGTCATGCTGTAGTTTAGTGGTGATTTGTAATAATGTCTATAATATTTAAGTCCACTATAATATTACACTTTGAGTAGCAATTTTAGTGTTAGGGTTAGGACCCTGACCGTATTTTCTTAATCAGTCTATGCTAACTTGCTAATTATCCTTCCATCACAAAGCCTATGAAGACCACAGAGAGCCCTGAAAATTTGAATGCAGTGTAGGGTGTTCAAGTGAAAATGTGCTGTTCAGGTTCTTAGTGCATCTAACCTGTTCCCATTACCATCGCATTTCATTGCATTGCCTTCATACTACGACCAAATCAGATGGAACTGTGTGCATACCATGTTCTCAATGCGTCCATCCCATCTTTATAAATACTGCGCATGAAGTGCTGACCTTTTTTTTTTTTAATTTATTCTGCAAGTTTCTAGTGTCCACATATTTAACATGCCACTCCCATGCTTGTACTGTATACATCCATATTAAGTTCTTATTGTGTCTGCATTCCTTTTTTTTTTTAAATGTCCAAAGTTTGACCACACCCACCGCCTCCATAAAAACCATATCCTTATCTCCATGTCCTTATAATTTTTTTCTGCTGCCTTCCTACAAGTTCTTGCTGCATCCACCCAGATTTTGAGGATGTATTGGGAACGTGGGTGAACGTGACAGGAGTGTTAACATGCCAGTAATACACTGTAGGGGGTAGCTTGGAAGCAATGAATCTATTTGCCAGTCATTAATGCTTTTTTGGAGTTTTCGCCAAAAAGAGGGGGTATTCAGAAAAATGAAGTAACATGCGTATCTCAGCATTTCAGTTCCTAAAAAAAAAATGGAGCAAAAACAGTATGGAACACTCTTGAATCATTCATTTAAATGAGGATTCTTAAGGTGTTTTTAGCTCTGTTAGTCCATTTGTAAAATTAATGCCCTCACACAATATCCTTTCTGTCTGAAACCAGTGTGTGGTTTTTCCAGGTGGCCCAAGAGCAGAAGGCTTATGTAACACACACTAATGACATCAGCTGGCAGTGACTGGGGAAGGAAGGTTGTTCCAGGAACAACAAGGGCATGTCCTGTGGGAAGAAATCATTTTAACCCACTACTGAGTCATAAGGGGCAAGTTGATAAGACCAAATTAAAAACATTTATTGGGACTGTCACGCTAACATAGCAGCTCATTAGGCTAGCGACAGAGGTCTTTAGTCTTATCTGCAAAAAGCTGGCATGGGTGCAGCTTTTTATCCAAACCAAATACAAGGAGACACGTCTAAACCTCATTTGAAGACCAATAAGTACATTTAAAAAGAGACACAGCCTTTGTATTATTTTGTGCATTGAATTGAAGACCCCTGACAAGTGAACTTGAGAGCCAGCATCATTCTGAGCAAAAACAAAAAGAAGGAAACCTCCCTAAGCAGGTTTTTGCACCAATAATGAAGCAGAGCACCAAAACATAAAATCCTACTCACGTGTTAGCGCTTTAGCTCCCTAGAGTCTACAGAACTGCATGAAAAGATTGAAAAAGGATAAAACCATCAGATTAGTGCTTGGCTTCTTTTCTCTGACTTTAAGGACTATACATGGAAATCATGGCTTATCAGCTTTTCCTCCCATCCTTAAAGCAACCTTAATTGCTTTTATTTTAGTCGTCATAGCAACAGTAGCAGTACCGCAACGTGTTTTTGTAGGTTGTGTGGAGGAGTAATGAGTCTCGGGCTACTTCCCAAACCTCATGTTGTTGTACTAAATGGTATGTCAAAATACAACACCACCTATGGTGGCATGACAGCTGGATGTGTAAGCAATCTGTGGCTCATGAAAACAATAAATCCAGGGTGAGTCATAGAACATAGATGTGAAGCAATGAGAGGGTTGTGAGGGAGCATCAGAGGTGTGATCAATGACTTTACATTCAGGCTGATGTGAATGAAACATCTAAGAACACTAAAGAAACATAAGGCGTGAATAATAAACGTTTTTAGACTATGGATTTTCATACAGGGCGCCACAGTGGTGTAATGGTTAGCATGTCCTCCTCACAGCTAGAAGGTCCTGGGCTTGGGCGTTAGTGTATGATTTTCAGTTTCCTCTCACAGCTCAAAGACAAAGTATGTGTGTGAATAATAGTGTGTGTGTGTGTGTGTGTGTGTGTGTGTGTGTGTGTGTGTGTGTGTGTGTGTGTGTTGGTCCTGCAATGGCCTGGTGAGTTGTACCACACTTTCGCCACAGTGTCGACTGAGACAGGCTCCAGCATCCCTGCAACCCTAGGAGGGTTTGGCAAATAAGTAAGCGAGTGAGTGTTTTTAATACAGAAAACAAGGTAGAATTTTGACTCCTAATCTATGAACCTGGGAATTCAGAATCCGCACAGCAAGAATGTCCTGGGTTTGAGCCCTGTGCTCAGTGAGAGCATTTCTGTGTGGTGCTGGAAAGATATCTTCTGGGTGCTCTGGTTTTCTCTTACAGTCCAAACACATACACATTAGGTTAACTGGATATTCCAAATTGTCCTTAGATATTCAGCAAAGTCTAATTCACGGGTCACAAATGGATTATAACTTGGCATAGTTATAATAAAGTGTCTCCCTCTACTGGGCATCAGATTAATATTTTGCCCCATGTTAATGGTAGAGATTTTTATTCTGTATGTTTTTTTTTGTTTTCAACATAAATCCATGCATGGATCACTTCCAAAATTTAATTGGTTCTTTCCAAACCCAGGCCCCACCCCTTCACCAGGTATGATGAAAATCAGATCAATTTATACATAATCTTGCTAACAGGAAAAATCCTTTAATAAATGTTTGTTAAAAAGTATTTAATAAATTCCTGGATCCGGATCATAATTCAAAATGTTATGTCTTGGCAGGCTCATACCTCATTCCTTCACCAAGTTTGCCTAAAATCAGTTTAGTTTTTGTGTAATTCTTCTCACAGACAAACAGACAGATGCTGGTGAATACATTATTTTTCCTGCCAAGTGACGGCAGAGTTAATTAAGTGCCTTACTCAAGGGCCAAGCAGTGATACTGGGACTTGAACCCATAATCTACTGATCAGTATCCCAGAGCTGCCACCACTCAACAATAATTCATTAAAATAAATGTAAAAGTAGTCACTCATAAAATTAATAAATAAATCCGTTAGTGAAAAATATTAGTTAGCATTTTTTTAAAAACAGAATACAGGAAGGATTATGAAATATGTCTTAGCCAAATACGATTGGGGATTAGTAGCTTTCTAGGTTCTTTATCTATACAGTGTGTCACTCATTCATTTGCCAACCGCATAATCCTAATAAGGCCGCGGGGATGCGGCGATCTCAGCCGAAACTGGGTGACCGAGAAGATAGGGTACACCCTTAAGAGCTTGTCTGGCCATCACAGGGCCCACAAACACACAACCATTCACACTCAAACCTTGGATCAAATTGGAACAGCCAGTTATCCCAATGTGCATGTCTTTGGACTGTGGGAGGAAACAAGAGTACCCGGAGGAAAACCATGCAAGCATGGGGAGAACATGCAAACTCAACACAAACACCTGAGACCGGGAACCGAACCAGTGACCTTCTTACTGTAAGGTTGTCATGTTAACCACTACACAGCCATGCCAACCTCTGTATAGCTCATGTTATTTATTTCTAGCTACATTACTGCTATTTACAAAGCTCCTCCTTCCACATTATCCTAAATGTTACCTCAAGGCTGCAGCAGCTTAGATATAGACTCAACAGGCAACTACTACTGAACATCAAAGATATTTTAATATTTATACAGAGCTTTCATACAGGAAAAAACAGACAGCTCACTCAGCCAAGTAGCTAAAGGTGTGCCTGTATGTTGGATGTTAAATCGTTCAATTTATTGAGATCTACACAGGGTTTCCGCCTGCATGACTCACACTTTTCATTTTAGAAGCATTTAAATATATATTTTAAATACATTGGGAAAGGAATGCTCATGTGTCTCAACTGTCCCAGGTGTCACTGCTGCTAAGTAAATATTTGGCGGATCAAGTTAGATGTTAACTGCAGGAACGTAACAGGAACTAACTTGTCTCGTGGACATTGCATGACATTAAATGGTAAACCATTTTTTAAAAAATGTATATATTTTCACCATGATGCATTGGGCCACTTTCATGGTTTCAGTTGCAATATGCTTTCTATAGCCAACATCCATTCACACTCATATCCACACCTAGGGACAAGGTGGAAGAGCCAGTTAGCTTTTAATAATTTAATAATGTACATCTCTTTGGACTATGGGAGAAAACCAGAGCACAGAGGAAACCCACACAAGCACAGGGAGAACATGCAGTGTCCACATTGAGCCCGGGATCTTTTTGCTGCGAGGTGAGAGTGCTAACCACTACACCCCTTAAACCAGAAACAGGACAAATAGCATGGTGTATAAGTCATTAATAAACTGGAAATCATAGGCTTTCCAATTTTTTTGATTGTTTGTTTTGGTATGAGAGGAAGGAAATGCTTCGAGATAAATCTTTACTAGGAAATAATCTATTTCAAGGTGGCAACTGCTGCGATGTGTATCAGGTTACATCACACCACTTTGTATTGATTATATTCCTCTAACATCACACCTCGTTTTGGTTTTACTCCCCTTTTTTCCCCTCAATGGATATATTGCACAACATTCCACCAGATGTTTTCTGAATGTGCGCCGATATAAGAACTTAGCTGGGTTTGAAACTGGTTCTGGGGTACTACACACTGCATACTGGTCCAGTATACACCCTTGCATATACTGCACAGTACTTTTTAGTATAAAGTGTAGTATACACGTATGACAATTACTCTGGTGTGTATTAGTGCACCCGTGTCATCAGGGTGATTGCAGTAAATAAGAAATTCTACTAGAAAATGCTAGCCAGTGACCGTGCTAACACATCATTCATAAATGTCATCAAACAGAAGTTTAGCTAGCAAATTCAGTTATATTAGCAGGCTAGTTAGCTCACATTTGCTGTTTGGGGCTTTTATTCTCTTAGAAAACAAGAAAGCATGTTGCATCATGGGATGCAGTAGGTGGCAAAGTGTGCTCTGGCTGTGTACTGATAATTTTAATACCCCCTGCAAACAAAGTTTGCAAGAGACTGTAGGAATCAACCTGTTCGTCTATCTGTCCATGGAAGCCCGTAAGCGCAACACCTCCTAAACCGCTTGATGGATTTTGCTGACAGATGTAGTGTACCACCTGAAGATGGGCATGAAGTAAAATAATCTGATTCCGTTGTTTGAAGAGATAATTTTAAAGCTCATTCACATTTATATTTTACAGTATGGTGATAAACTGATAGAACACAAGGGCAACTTTCCCTAAACTCTTGGATGGATGTATACAGAACCACCTGAAGACCAAGATTGCATAAAGTCTTAGGTTTAGTAGGGGAGATAATTCAACAGTTCAATTAGGTTGCATGTGGGGGTATTTTGATGATTGTTCTAGATCAGTTTTTGGTGTCAATTGTTCTGATATCACTTAAAATAGAATTAAATGAAATGAAATGACATCATTTCTTTAAATGAGGTGACAAACAGAAAAAACACTTTAATTTAACCCCTCTAAAGACTCATTAATACTGTGAGATTTAGCGGTTTAACCACAATCAGTAACAAAAATGCTCAATTAATTTAACAACGGCTGCCGTGAATGATGGATCGTACAAACTAGAAGCAGATGGAGAGCTGTTTTCCGGCCCTAACACACACACACACACACACAAACACACAATTACACTGTGAACACATTATGTAGGAGGACAGATGATGACCGGTTTAGCACTTGGTTGTTGGCAGGAACACGAATGTCAAAATAGCACCAGCTGCAAGCTGTACAGCCCTACGCAGAAAATGACTTTAACAGCTTGGTAACTTCTTACGTTAAATAATCTTAGGTAAACACGGAAACTCCATTTATAACACTGTTACTTTGGCCCATACCACACTTAGACAGGCCCCATATCACTATCACACAGGCCCATATCACTATCACGCAGGCCCAGATCACTATCACGCAGGCCCAGATCACTATCACGCAGGCCCATATCACTATCATGCAGGCCCAGATCACTATCACGCAGGCCCAGATCACTATCACGCAGGCCCAGATCACTATCATGCAGGCCCAGATCACTATCACGCAGGCCCAGATCACTATCACGCAGGCCCAGATCACTATCACGCAGGCCCATATCACTATCACGCAGGCCCATATCATTAACACGCAGGCCCATATAATTTTTACTCATGCCCATATCACTCCTACATGGGCCCATGTCAGTATCATTATAGGCTGACATCAATATTAAGCAGGTCCATATCATTATTAGACAGGCCCATATAATTATTACACAGGTCCATATCACTATTATATAGGCCCATATCACTATTATGCAGGTCCACATCCGTATCATACAGGCCTTTATCACTATTAGATAGGCCCATAGCACTATTACACAGGCCGATATCACTTGACATGGCCATATCAATATTAGACAGGCACATATTACTATTAAGTAAGCCGATATCACAATTCAACTGTCCCATATCACTTTTACACAGGCCCTTATCACTGTAAGACAGAACAGCTTATGTAGCACAAACTGCTGAAACTTAATGCTGGCTATGATAGAAAGGAGTGTTTTGCAGCCTGCTGTGTTTGGGGCTACATAGCTGCAAACCACTTGGATGGTGCTAATGATATTCCTGACTGGTATAAATTTTTTGTATTTTTTGTATATAAACACACTGAAAAACAATTCTCACTAAACTGAGGAAGTTCAATTTTTCCTAAGCGCACTTGAGCAGGGCAGATATTTCTGTTGTTGGTTATTGTTTTCTTTTTCGTTCTGAGTAATATCTCCAAGAGTGATTTCCATAAAAGCACAGCTCAACTTCAGTGTAAGCTACCCAATTTGCCCACAGACTTTCTTCTGTGTCCAAACCTGGCATGAGAGTCTGCGACACAGTTCAACTGATGAATAATAAACTCTGGAGGTAATTAAACACAGTTACCTAATCATTAATCTGAGTATTTACTCAAGTTCCAGCCACATACAACTTTTACCCTCCGTTTTCCTAATATTGGACTTTGCAGCATGCCTAAACACTGTTTTGGTATTCAGAAGCTACCTTTAGGAATGAGGCACAAAAAAAGCCAGAATGATTGCCAAGGCATTCCATTCTGTACCTGTTTGTGACCAAGCTCTGGTCAGGGTGCACACTGCCGTTCGCCCAAAGTCACCTGGGATTGGCTCTAGGTTTCCTGTGACCCTGACGGATAAGTTCTTTAGTGATTGCATTGGCCATTATTAAAATTAACTGACAGCACCTGTGTACATTAAATTGCGCATTATTAGATCACCTAGCCACTCCCATTAGCACTTATGGTAATTTGCCATGCTGAGTGAATCTGGCTAATTATATACAATACAATTATAAAAGTAATAATAGTATTAGTAGTAGCACTGGAGGTCCTGACCGGAGCTTCATAGGTATAGAACATGACTAGGATGGTTGTCCTGTGTCCGTGCCTGAGTTGATGATTATTGGATCTCATGTATCAACGATTTGCATGGCGACGGACAGCAATATACATACATACACATACATTTACATATATTTAATCGTGGTGAAAATGAATCCCAAAAATAGAGGCTCATGCACCACTGCTCAGACTCACACAGAATTAAAAAACATCTAACTCAAGTAGGCAGACCAATTTCCACCGGGCAAAACAACAAGCAACATAAACGGGAACAGGGAACATGCAAGAAGGGTCTGGGTTCAATTCCCCAGCGCTGGCATTTTTGTGTAGAATTTGTATGTTTTCCCTATGCTTGCGTGAGTTTCCTCTGGGTACTGGGGTTTCCTCCCACAGTCCAAAGACACGTATATTTGGCTAACTGACTGTTCCAAAGTTGTGTTTGTGTTGGAGCTGTGATGGTCTGGCGAGTTGTGTTTTACCCAGTGTCAGCTGAGATAGGCTCCAGCCTCTACATGAATCTTGGAGGATTTAGCAGTTCGGCAAATGAGTCAGTGATAATTAAATAAACAAGGCAGGTGATACAAACGAAAAACAAATCAGCTGGTGGAAAAAATAAAAAATTAAAAAATCAGGCGTTAACCTTTCCTGCTTTCGCTCCAGACCGCAATCTGGAAACGAAGGCGAGAAACCTGGGCTGAAGTTGATTCAGCCCTTAAGGGAGCTGCATTGCTCTTATATCACCAGCCTCAGACACCAATCAATAAAGATATCGATCAGGATATATTGGCTGGGATACATCACTGACCCCGTGTAGCATAAGCGGTGCTGACCTGCACAAACAACAAGCACAGAAATCACGGAAAACATTTCTTTTTGTTCCAACAGCAAACTGGCAGCGTTCTCATCCACAGAGTCTTTAAAAAAATATCATAAAACAAACATTTTCACTGTCTCCACAAGAGATGTCAACCCCGCCCAACGCCTTGACATCACTTCCAGGAGAAAACTGCTAACCCCCACAGTTCAGCCCTTGCTAGTAATCCACAGGAGAAAATGACCAGTTTTGTGCTTTTAGTGGTCATTTAAGTTCAAATAAGTGTCGGTATCACTTAAACGTATTACATACGCACAAATTATGCTGTATGGATGACCAATACTGGTACACTGTAAGTGTCTAAATACAGTAGTGTGCAGTGAAGATTATACCACCACTTTAGTCTAAAGGGACTCCTAATAAAAATAATTTAAAAAATTACTTCTCTATAATTTTTGGGTGAAAATGTATCGAACAATGCTATTATAGGTAATGAGAACCAAAAAGTTGTTTCATAAAAAAAAAACAAAAAAAAACTGAAAGTACCATTTTTTCTGAAAAAAATTAAAAGGTGTTTTAACCCTCATGCGTCAGTTGAATTTACTACCCTCTTAAGTCATTAAGTACAAAAATGTCCACTTAAAAGAAATGCTACAAAAACTTAACATATATTTCCTCATATTTTTCTCTGCTTTTTTGAGTCAAGTCTTTTGATCTTCTTCAGTCCTGATCAAAACTATCAAATATGTAATAATTATCAGTATTTTTACCATTTAAATACTAGTGTGATTAAAATGTTAACATTTTTATGGGAAAAAAAAAACACAAAAAAATTGGTATTTTCTATATAACAAATGTTTGGAGAGCTGGGGGATTTATTTTTTTTAAATCAGTCTTGGATATGTCAAAGATTAGCCAAAATATTGACTTTGGTGCATTATTAGTTTTTGTTTTGTAGCATCAGATTTAAAATGTACTACCCTCTTAAGTCAATGGCAGACAAAAATGTCCCATTAAGTCCCATCAAGAGAGACACTTTCTCACAAAAAATTGTGCCATATTCACCTACACAGCCAAAGTTATGGCCAAAAGAAGAGGAAAATTTTGCTCAAATGGACCAAGTGCATAGTGACACATGAGGGTTAAATTATTTTTTTTTACTTTTGCAGAGCATGAATGAACTTCAAACCATTTGGAATGGTTTAGCGAGCAAATAAATGAAAAGATAGTGATGCAGTGATTATACACTTAACAAATTAGATAAATCAGAAACCAAATACTATTCAAGTATTTATTTCATGTAGTATTGGATGACATTGATGAGAATAAGTAAACAAACAACAATATATAGTAATAACAATAACAGTCTCTTCTTTGAGGGAAAAAAGTCAGTATTTTTAAATTTCTTCACTCGCTAAATAATTCCATATAGTTTGAAGTTCATTCATGCTATGCAAAAGTAAAAAAAAAAAATAAAAATAAAAAACAATAGCATTGCTCAATACATTTTACAAAAATATTATTAATAATATTAATATACTTTTATTAAAAGCCATTTAAGACAAATGTGGTGGTGTACAATCTTCACTGTGTGTGTGTGTGTGTGTGTATATATATATATATATATACACACACATGTATATATACACACACATACATATATATACATACATATACATATATACACACATATACACATATACACACATATATATACACATACATATACATACATATATACATATATATGAAGTTAGCTAACAGTTCCACTTGGCATGGTAAGAGTGTGAACACTGTATTCATTATTATATTATGTCAAATTCTTGTGAAAGTGGTAAGGCAAACAAGAATGTTGATGCCAATTCTTGGGAGATCAATCTGAAGCTTGGGTTATCATTACAGTGTAGTTTTACATGTTCTTGTCACAGCCACATGGGTATCCTTCAAATTCTCCAGTTTTATAGCACCTGGCAAAAATGTTAAATTCCCCTCGCTAGTAGGTAGACTGATTACAAAAAGTTATGCCTAAGAGCATGTGTGTGAGTGAGTATTTCTGCTTGGGGTTTACTCCAGATTAGAATTAAGAAGCTCGATGAATAAACTAATAAATGAGTGGATCTAGATTTTTCTTAAAATTGTGGTTTATGTAAGCATGGTTAGAACATGCAAACTCCACACACCTAAGCCTAGGACCCTCTTGCGGTGAAGTGGATTTGCTGACCACTATGCCACCATGCTGCATGTATAAAGACACAGTAATATTGGTTTTGTTTAGGAATGATTTTTTTTTTGTGCTGAAAGGTTCACAGTATGCATTAAAATCCCTTTTGTCAAGGTCACAAGATACTCTCCTGGTGGGAGGGATGGGATAATCTCCCCTGTCAATCACAGTAACACAAGCCAGGGTGTCTGTGAGCTCATGTATGAGGAAGACTCTTCATATCCTGGTCCCATGAGTGTGCCTAGTATAGAATGTGCAATTTTGGGCTTTACCAGATGAAAGATACCAAACCTGAAAGAGATGTGGGGATGTCTTTGGTTGTGGGTGCAAAACAGAGGTCCTGTCACACTCTGTTCAAAGACAACCAATCTGACACTGTCATATACCAAATTTGATCTCTTACTCAAGTTTATTAGATCCACGTCTCACACTGTGGCTTGCAATAAACTTATATTATTGCTGAAATCTCACAGTCTCTAGGAGCCATTACACTGCCCTGTGATGCAGCTGACTTCAGGTGCCTCCTAGGATTCCCACATCCCGACATGTTAGCCTTCATCCTCCCCATCAGTAGCTTTCGTCTGATAGGGGAGATCCAGCTGGTCAGTGGGAATTGACCAAAATTTGTTCTGTTTAAGGCCACACCTACTTTTGGTTTACTTAAAAACACATATTCTAATTAATATTTGTGCAAATAATGATACTGATAGTAATAATGATACTGATGCCGGTAATGATGGTAGAACATACATTGTCTCTTTCTTAGCTAATTTTTGCTCAAAACTAGAAACACCAAGAGTGAAAACCTCTGCCAAGGAAGCTCATTTTCATTTTTGTTAAATATATATTTTTTTGCAATTATGACAAAAGACATCTTCCTTTATTCTTTAGTAAAACTTCCACTGAGAAATTCTGAATCGATGTCCTCAGTCTAGTACATAACTTGCTCTTCCACACCTCGACACATGCTGACCTTCTAATGGTGTAGTGGTCCAATGCATAATGCATTAAATAACACAATGAATAATTTGTAGTTGAGAACTATTGGGAAAATTGAAAGTGGTGAGTAAACCTATATAGATTTTTTTTAATTAAAGAAACACCATATTACAGCTTGCTGAACTAAAATAAAGGTTTAGAAAAGTTTTGTTTAATTAGAAAAGAAGAAAAAAAAAAGCATAAGCCTGAAACAGTTGTTAAGAGGATGTGAGGACCTTTAATGGTGTGTATGATGCATTGCTGAAATTATAGAAACAGTACAGCCAAGAACATTATATAGCTCGGTGAGTAAATTATGAATTAGTTGGGTTACATGTACATTGAATAGTAATTTGGCTTTCGACTGCATCCCTTAAAAAGAGCGCAGCATAACTAGTGCATGCATTAAACAGTTCATGAGAGGTCCTGATTGCAGGAGCACTGGGGTGCCTATATACGTTTTTGTCCTACTTAATGAGATCCGTTCATTTTTTATTGATATTACAATTTTCCAGGATGCAACATCAGTCATGTTTATGCACGAAGTGGTGAAACACCACATAAAAATGGACTGTGTGAAGTTTTTGCTGATATATTTTGCATGGCTGGAAGAAAAAACGTATTTTGAAATTGTACTTTGTCTAAAAGGGAGGCACGGTGGTGAAGTGGTTAGCACGTCCAACTCACAGATATATCTGGGACCTTTTTGCTGTGGGGTAGACAGGTTATTCACTTTGTCACACAACAGATTAAAAAAAAAAAAAAAAAGATGAATCATAAACTAAGTGAATACCTTTTACAAATAAAGAGGTGACAAAATATTCATCATTCCCGAACACAACTTTTTTTTTTACTAAGCAATTAATCATAAGATAATTATGCTAAGATGACAAACCTAGAATTTGGCTTGTAGGTATGCTAATGTTTAATACTTCAGTGGAATAAATAAGGCATATTAGCAATGAAAATAAAATTTAACTAACCATTGATCAATCACAGACCCCCACACAAAGTACACCCCCACTGTCAGGGAGGTCCGAGCCAAATCACCGAGAAGTGGGGTACAACCTCAAAAATCCTCCAGTCTACTGTATGGCTAACACAGACCCAAACATCCATTTACACTTGCATTCACACCTATGAGTAATTCAGCAGCCTGTTGACCTAAAGTGCATGTCTTTGGGCTGTGGGAGAAAACTAGAGTACCCAGAGAAAACCCATGCAAGATTCAAATCCAAAACCTTCTTGCTGATTGATGACATTGCTAACCAATTAGCCACCATGCTTCCCAAAACATAACTGGCGTGCTCATCTATTGCAAAATTCTACTGTAGCTAATTTAACTTTAATTTTTTTTATTCTTATTTTGAAGTTTTAAGCAAACACTTTTATCCTGAATTGATCAGTAACACCAACAAAAGATGTCTTACTAAGAAATAAGTAAAACATTGTCATGGCATTTGACATTTTTATAATGAAAATATAAGAATGAAAGTGAAAAACTCCTTCATTTGACCTGGGTAAGACAACAACTGTTTAACTTCAATTTTAGTATACCACTCACTCATTTGGCCAACAACTTAATCCTATTAGGGCCCTGGGGAGTCTGGTGCCTATCTCAGCCAACACTGGGCAAAGGAGGGGTACACCCTGAACAACTTGCCAGACCATCACAGGAACCAACACACACAGACACACACAACCATTCAGACTTCCACCAATTCATTTGGAAAAGACATTTAGCCTAAATGTGCATGTCTGTGGGAGGAAACCAGAGTACCCAGAGGAAGCCCACCCAAGCACAAAGAGAAAACGCTTGAGCCCAGGACTTGAACCCAGGACGTTTTTGCTGTGAGGTGGACGTCCTAACCATTACACTACCTTGCCGACCCATTAGTCTTCCAGATGTTTCAAAATAACACAATACAGAACACAAAGTACAGTTATTTAAGTATTTAACACCCCAGGTATTTTGGCTAAGTTAAGGAGCATCAAAGATTAAAGCAGCCTTTTAAATTAAATATGTAACATTTTTCTCTGGGCAAGCAATCCATTTTAATTTCATTACATGTTTGAGGTTATTATTAGTTTATAGGAATTTCAAGGGCTCTGAATTTGGAGTGGACACAAAAATATTCATCTGTATGAAATGTTTTAGTGTAAATTATTTAAGGTGCACCGTCTACAAGAACATACACATTGTTCATTCTTTCATTCTGCTTATTCTGTTTTAGGTCGCAGGGAAGCTGGAGACCATCCCAGCTGACTCTGGGCTCAAGGCAGGATACACCCTGAACAGCTCAGGATTAACAGACAAACAACCATTCACATTATTATTTACACCTCAGGCAAATCCTGTACAGCCAATTAGACTAACGTGCATGTCTTTGGACTATTGGAGGAACTCCACACTCAAACGTCCTTGTCAACCATGGGACTCAAACCCAGGACCTTCTTGCAGTGAGGTGAGAGTACTAACCAATAAATCACAATATCAGTGGATACACTGTGTTCAAGCATAAGAGATTTTCCATTGGGGGAATGTTCATTTCTACATACATTCATTTTCTGAACCGCTTAATCCTAATTAGGGTCGCGGGGAGGCTGGCACCCATCTCAGCCGACTCTGGGCGAGGGTGGGGTACACCCTGGACAGCTCGCCAGGCCATCGCAGGGCAAAAACACACAGACGGCAATCCAATGGCCTACTCTTTACCAAAGACAGCAATTCTTCTTTTACATGCCTCTCACCACAGACAGTGAGAGACATGGCTGGCCCTTTATAACTCAGTTATCTGCACTTGGGGTAGGGGAAGCCCAATACACATCCACCTAAATAGTTTTTATTATTATTGGCTTTTGATGGATAAAGACTCAGGATGAACACACACAAAAGAACTGATCACACTTTTAATTCTGAACCTCAGTTTTGAGCTACAAACACAATGGCTCTACAATAGCTTTTTATCTAATTCTAAAAAATGTAACTCCTGTAGACATAAATACAAAATGAAGCACCAGCAGTCCTATTTTCTTCCCTAGCATAAGAGAACAGGCTGGATATTTATGTCATTGTTCATCTTTTCTTTTTTTCACACCGTGTAGTCATGTCTCCTAGAGTGATTTCCATAAAAGCACAGCTCAACTTCAGTGTAAGCAAGCCAATTTCCCTACAGGCTCTCTTATGTGTCAAAGCCTGGCGTGGGCCTCTGCCGTACAGTTGAACCCACAGACCAGCGAAGAAGAAAATCTTCAGTAACTAGCTGTAGCATTTATGCACAATTGGACAGCATGCACACTAATACATCCGCCAGAAAACCTTCTGCCTTTTCTACGCTGTTGAGCTCTGCATATGGTAGGCGCGGATCCGGCATTTACGGAGCGACGGTGAGACTCCTGAGACACAATGAATCAATCTTAGCGTCACAATTCCAACCATTTAAATAAGGAATCGCTTAAGATTCTATCTATAAGAATACAGTATACTAAAAGGTGCAATCTAATTGGTCCACTATGCAAAACATTATCCTCAGTGGATAACACTTAGTGCAGTACTTTTATATATAATGTTTCTTTTGATTCTGTGACGTATATACCAAACTTTCAATAAGTAGGTTCAAAACATACTGTTAGCTATAGCATTAATGCTCTGCTCAGAGCACGTGGAGCTCATCTGACCTGCCTGTCATAGTTAAAATATTTTAAAAAATTACCTAAATAAATAAACAAACAAACAAACAAATAAATAGCCTCCCTTTAAAAGTGTTCCAGGCATATCCAACCAACACGAGGCCGTGTGGCAGACCCAGAACTCGCTGTAAGGATTATATAGCCCATATTGCCTGGAAACACCTGAGATCTAAAGAGTGTCACTGGGGAGAGGAATGCCTGGGTTTTCCTCCTCGACCCGACCCTTAAGCAATGTTCCAGGCACGTCCAACTGGAAGGAGGCCCCAGGAAAGATTCAGAACTTGCTGCTGAAGGGATTATATATATATATATATCCCGACTGGCCTGGTAACACCTTGGGTTCCCCAGGAGGAACTAGAAAGTGTCACTGAGGAGAGGGATGCTAGGGTTTCCTTCTTAGACAAGTTGCCTCCTAAATGCAAGAAAATGAGTGAATTAATGAAACTCTAAAAAAAATCTAATTTTAGTTTGCTTTTCTTTATGTGTCCCTGTAGTGTATATACTAAAACTGTAAAAGCGGTTTTAGAAAGCACCGTTACCCTTATGCACCTCTTATGAATCTACGTCTTTCATGATCGAAAAATTGTAAAAATACCTTTTTAGGTTTCAAAATACATTTTTTTTTAATTATTTCCTCTCAGGGACTATTCAACGACATTCACCTCATCTTCGATGCGTAATTGTTAATTAGGCTCCAGTAAAATGTTAAAGGCACCAGTATTATGTTAAAATCAGATAAAATGTTGTACAAAATGTTATTTATAATATATATATATATATATATATATATATATATATATATATATATTATATATAAAGTTACTATTTAAAGCATTCCAGTATTTCCTGTCAAATTGTTCTGCTTTTTTTATATATAAAAAAATTTCACAGCAGTGTTGCAAATACAGTATACTGCCAAAAATAACCCCTTTTTTTATTATTAAAAAAAACAACAAAAAAAGTAGATCTGATGTCAGGAAATCAGCAGGCTCATAATTTATTCCTTGAGTACACACAGCCTATTTGCTTGTCAGTTTGTTTTTTTCTCTCCGGAGGAAAAAAAGTAATTCAGAAATGTTTGTATTCCGCTGGGAAACGTGTACACACTTTCAATTTTAATAACTGAGGGGCAGGAGAGGCACACGAATGATTCCTTATGCAGTTACGCCAAAGTTTTGAATTATTAAAATCGCAATCTTTGAAATAAGATTTTATAATTTTGTAGTCTTAGTCAGGCCTGCAAACAGTATTACCAAATGATCTGTTATTTCCTGTGACACTTCTGCACGGCCCTCCGTCTATTGATTGCACAGATGAGGAAAGGACAAGCTCTGATGCGAGCCTCATTATGAGAATCGCTTATCAAACTGTTACTGTTGTTTTTGATTTGACACCCAGTGTATTATTAGTGTTCTGTATAGAGCTAAAAGCTACTGTTGGAAACAGTTAGTGGTGCATTTGCTTGGGATCCAAGATGGGGTGGATCTCAGCTCAGTCCCACATGCATCTCTCTCTCTCTCTGATGTAGAGGCACACCAGCCACTACACGAAGATGCTTTCAACTATGCAGACGCTTGCTGTTTTTCGTGCTGATAAAAGAAACCCCGGGTTGGTGTAGTCGTGAAATGAGTCAGGTTGTGGGTGAAGCAATAACTAAAATAAGTGCTTTTAAAGCTCACACACACACACACACACACACACACACATATACATATATACACACACACACACATACATACATATACACACACACATATACATATATATATATACATACATATATATATATATATATACATACATATATATATATATATATATACATACATATATATATATATATATATATATATATATATATATATATAGAGAGAGAGAGAGAGAGAGAGAGAGAGAGAGAGA
>JAOUQZ010000019.1:9581829-9598151 GCA_028564935.1 Neosilurus hyrtlii
AGGCAGTGATTGCTTTGGGTAACTGACCAGAAGTTCAGCATTTCAAGCCTCAGTATCACCAAGCTGTCACTGCAGGGACCTCGAGCAATGCCCTTAACCCTCACCTGTTTAGTTGTATAAATAAGAAAAAAAAATCTAAGTCACTCTGGATAAGGACATCTGCCATATCCATATATATATCCATATACACACACACACACACACATATATATATATATATATATATACACACACACACACATATATACACATTATATATATATATATATATATATATATATATATATATATATATATACACACACACACATATATACATGTGTATACACACACACACACACACACAAGAGACCAAGATATTTTTCACTTTTTCCATCATTAATGTGGCCTATCATCTCTACAATCAAAAATAAAATCAAGCAAATCTGCTAGGGAGGTAAAACATAAAACAATAACTTGGTTGGATAATATTTAAAATAGTAAATTAAAGGTAAAACCTACATTTCAAAAACCTTATTAGAATGTGTGTTGTGTGGCTTGTGCGGCACAGTGGCATAGTGGCTAGCATGTCCACCTCAAGGGTTTGAGTCCCAGGCTCAGGTGTTTGTGTGAAGATTGCATGTTCTGCTCATGCTCGCATTGTTTCTTCTGGGTACTCCGGTTTCCTCCCACAGTCCAAAAGACATGCACCTTAGGCCAATTGGCTGTTCCAATTTGCCCCTAGGTGCAAGCGTAGGTGGTTGTGTATGTTGCCCTGCAGTGGTCTGGCAAGCTGCTCAGGGTGTACCCCGCCTTTGCCTGGTGTCGGCTAAGATAGGCACCAGCCGCCCAGCGACCCTAGTAGGATTAAGCAGTTCGGCAAATTAGTGAGATGGGTGTGTTGCCCGTCGCTTGCTGTATACTTTAAGAGTAGATATAGAATGACTCCTTCCAGCTGATTATGTGCATAATGAGACAGGGGGTTGGGGTGCTGGATCAAGTGCTATTGTATAAGTGCGCTGAATAATATAAAAAAGTTCTACTATTCCAAGGTACACTTTTTCATCCATATGTAAACTATACTGTTCCATCCATTATCTGTACCGCTTATCCTTCAAGCTCGCAGAGGATACTGGAGCCAATCCCAGCTGACTTCAGGTGAGAGACTTCGCCACCAAGCCATCTAATGTTCTATTCATGCAGCAAAATACTGCCAATACCCCAGATTCCGATTGAGTGTTTATTTCAATGCTTTCCATTGCGTCTAAACACGCAAATCTTTTTTATTATTAGGTATAGTAATCATTAGTGTTTGTTTGCCTGCTGGTCCATCTGATAGTTTGTTCGTTAAGAAAATATTGACCACACCAGTGGCGGGCCATGCATTTGGTACCTGGGCCTTCAGTGGGGACTTATCGGACTTAATCCAGCTCTTGATACCACCACTATCACGTCACAATTATAGAAACCATCAATAATATACAAAACTGCAATGCAACAAGGCCTGGCATTACAGAGAGACAGAGGCATTTCATGTATTGAGAGTGAATACCATTATTACTAAAGCAAGAAACCCAGTTAACACTATCTCTGAATGCATCGTCACAAATATGTCTGATTTACATTTCTGATAGTAACTCCGCGCGTTGCGTAACTTCCACTGGCGATCACCGGTGGAAGCTGTTGTTCTTTCTTTTCTATGACCAACCAATCAGACGACGGAAAAATGCTGACGTTATTGTTGGCCAGCTAGCTGGTCCTGTGAGGTGAATTTGAAATCTGGTCGTTTAAAGAAACAGCCCCATCGTTAATATAGTCTAAGTGACATCAGCCAGCATCACTGACTACAGGCCCTGGGCAGATTAGATTGACGTGACAGCACAGAGGCTGAAATCTGATTAGACAAAAAAAGAAAAAGATATCTAACATCCACGTACTGGAATCAGTGCAGCCAAGAGACATGCTACGAAATGAGCATAGACTGTTGGGAATAAATAATTCAATTCCATGGAACAAATACTAGAATTTAAGTTGTAAATGTAGGTCAGTGCTTCTGATAGTGTTTGGGCCAGCAGAGAAGGCCTTGCTGGCCCCAATGGCCTGCCACTGGACAAGACCCATGCATACCAAACTTGGTGGGGACACGACCCTGATTAAGTCCTAGAGATTATTTGATTTTGAAATGTCAAGGTCAAAGATGAAGATCAGAGCAAGGCTACAAAGTCCTGGAGATAGAGATTATAACTTCGAAAAAAGAACTGATAGTCATGTGACTATAGTTACTATGGAAAACTAATAGGAAACCATATAGGACTTTCAACTTTTAGGCCATAACCTATGACCTTAAAAGGTCAAACCACAGCCATCTCAAATCCTTTAAACGAGATTATTCATTTTTGTTAATTTGGTCACATACATTGATACTAAACATAGTGCATAGGATGTATAAGATGAGCACACAGGTAATTAAAACTAGTACCCATATGAGACCAATTTGCTATATTATCCATATTGACCATATCATTTACTCTACAAGTTAGTTCACCTCTTAATAACCTCCACCAAGAGGTTAAGATTATGATTTTGATGAGATTTTCAGGATGAGTCAGAAATGATACAAGGAATAATTGATTAAATTTTGGCAGGGATTCAGATTATTGTCTGGATGCAGGGCATTTAAGATTTTTTAGCACAGATGACATCCGAGTTACTGTGTCTGGACCATACCGAAGCGCAACTTCCAGGCTTGCGTTTGATAATCTTTTTCCTTTGACTTCTAGGTGTTTGCACTGTAGGGCTCAAATAATAAACAAATGTTGCATTTATAAAAATGTTGCATTTCTTACAATACTATATGGGTTACTGAACGGCCTGGGCAGAGGTCTGCGCTCTCAGAGTGCTTTTCTAGTTAATTTTGAAGTTGTCACTTATTGTAGTCGCCATCAAGGAAATCAACATTTGCGATCTGCTGATTAAAGTCACAGTGCCATGGTGGTTAGCACATCCACCTCACAGCAAGAAGGTCCTGGGGTCGAGACCCGAGGGCATTTCCGTGTGGCGTCTGCATGCTCTCCCAGTGTTTGTGTGGCTTTCTTTCAGGTACTCCGTTTTCCTCCCACAGTCCAAAGACATGCGCATTATGCTAACTGGCTGTTCCAAATTACCCCTAGGTGTGAGTGTGTGTGCAGGCGCACCTGGATATTCAGCATGTCCTCCGTCTCCGCCCAGAGTCAGCTGAGATGGGCTTCAGCCTCTTCACAACCCCAGGAGGATTTAGCAGTTTGGCCTTTTAATCAATTAATGAATGATTAAAAAGATGATTGATGACTGATCTGAATATTAAGTTAAGTTTTGAGCTTTAGTGAATGACTTGCATGTTGCGGACTCTGGCATTTTGTTATAACCCCCCAAAAAATATTAATTAATAATAATTATAATACCAGTCAGCTTAATTCAGGCAGAATTAAAGCACATTACTCCAGAATAAACAAAGCATTTGCCACATGTTGGAACTGTTTGCCCATAAATTTTCAGCACCATAAACAAATAGAGAATGACAAACACTTGGGTAATTACTCACTTGCTGATTTTTTTTTTTGTACTTTACTCCTAATGATAGGCAGAGAAAGGGGGAAAAACGAGCAGTAGGAAAAAAAAGATATAGATGACATGCTTTAAAAAGGAAAAAAGGGAAAGGACTTCTGCACCTTAGCCTAAGGGACCACAGCTCGGAGAGCTTCTATTGAGCCATAGGTCTCTCTCGGAGGAGTCAGAGCACACCCACAAAAAAAACCCCCAAAACGACTTTAATGACACACTCATCCATTTAAGACTAAAATGTAGATGATGACAAGTTCTTCAGAGAAAAACCATCCGGTCTCGAGTGTTTCAGTGCTGGAAGCTTCTTAAAAGAGAACTAATTAGAGCTCAAGGTCTTGATATAACTTCACAAAAAGCCTCAAGTGCATCGTTTATCATGGACACAAATTTTATTCGCAGATGGTCGTTAACATCAACGGGTAAAGCAACAGTTGGCCATCATCTTGGAACAAGTGTTTTAGAGCCATAATAGAAAATAAGCTTATAGTTGGAGCTCCAGACCCCTACACGAAACTACACACACACACAAAATCAGAGCAGCAATTACTGTCAATGCATCTGTAATGAGAGGTAATGAAAAGCTTAGATGGAGATTGGAAGTGCAAGTGTGATTGCAGTGGGCGTGACGCACTGGACACGCGATCCTTGGATTAAAGTCTTGAATATCCATGAATCATTTTGATTGGTTCATACTTGAGCATCTATTTTAATCACTTTGTGCCTCTGGGCTTTGAGAGTTCAGGGAGATGAAAGCCTGTGGCCTTTAGGGGTGTCTTTATTTGCGAGGTTGTGGTTTGAGTGGAGTATAGGTGCAAGTCCAAACGATTTACAAATTTTAAGACGTGCTAACCACTACACCACAGTGCTGCCCCAAACATTGTTAAATTTTCAGCTTTAATTTTTTACAAATTCTAAACACTTAAAATCATACGGGATAAAATCTTTGGCATTTTTTATCAAATATTGTCTCTCGCTCACACAGACTTGGCTTCTATTTGGCCCCCATTTTATTTGCTGTAGATATCATTGTAAAAATCAGTGGTGGCCTGGTGGAGGGTGCTGGCTTACTGATCCGAAGGTCAGACGTTCAAGCCCCACTATCACTGGGTGGTCACTGATGTCCCCCCCAAGTGCTGCTAACTGGGTTATCAAAGGCCAGCCATGTCTCTCACTGTCTATGGTGAGAGACATGTAAAATAACCATTGCTGATTTTAGTAAAGAGTAAGCTGCACTGCCATCAGCGTGTTTCTGCCCTGCGATGGCCTGGTGAGCTGTCCAGGGTGTAGATGTGGCTGAGATGGGCGCCAGCCTCCCCGCGACCCTAATTAGGATTAAGCGGTTCAGAAAATGAATGAATGAAATTGAAAAACCTAAAATAATTAAAAATGCATCAGGAAAAGGGCAATGATGAGTTCCCAGTTACATTTAATCTTGCCATTTTTGCAACTGGACTTCCCCAAGCATGACCTGATCTGCAAATAGACAAGCATCATGCTCATATGAAGTCAAAGCTAAACTTTGACCATACCTACAGTTGACATATTAAGCAGAAACCAACAGTAAGCAAGAGCACTTCGAGTGCGCAAACCTCCACCGAGCCATAAAAAATAGATACACAACGTCCCCTGCGGGGCCGGCTGTACCCTCACTCTTTTTAAAAATAGGATTGCTGATGTTAAATTTAAATTAATGCCAAATGAGCAAGCCTGATCAGATCCGGTTGAAACTTCGTCTGACAGTAAATCTTGTGATCCTGAATATACACAGCAAATTTCATTTAAACATTTGAGAGATTTTTTTGGCCCATTATAATTTATATATTATATCATTTTATATACAATTTGTATATTTTTTAAAATTTTATCTGTGATATGAATGCATGGATTCGTCCTGAAATTTAATTGGGAGCATCCAATGTGTGATTAGCAACCCATCTTTGAAAAAAATTATGATTGATCTGAAAAAGTTAACAGACAGACAAACAAACCAAAAGGTAAAGTTAAAAAAAAAAAAAAAAAAAAAAAGAAAGTCTGTTGGGCATTTTTCACCCGAGCCTAGCGGCTCATCAGGCTGGAGCTTATCCCCGGTTTCCGGAATGTGAAGTGACTAGAGTTCAACTTCTCCTGGATAGGGAGCTAGTCTGTCGCAGGTTACCTTCCCAGTATTTTTTTTTACTGGTACCCATTTATACTGCTTAGTGAACAGAGGCACCCTTAGGGGTTTTAGCATGGTGGGGGTCTAAAGGGGATTCAAACCCATGACCTGACCTCTTGATCATGAGCCCAGCACCCTAACCACTACACCATCGGCCCCACAAACAAATACCAATGCAAATAAAAAGATAAACTCCTTGGTGGTGGTGAAAATAGTTGTAGATGCTATGAATCTGTATATATTTAATAAAAATATTTGGCAACAGTGAAGTACTACAAAACTTTGTAAGAATAGCAATTATTTTTATCTTTATAAAACATATATCTGCATCAGTAATACACATAGGGATTTGGCATAAATTTTTATTTACACTCCTCCACCACAGTAATGGTTATCGATTCCCCCTCACAGCAAGAAGGTACGGAGAAGACGTTTCTGCACGCAGTTTGTATGTTCTCCTCGTGTTTGCATGGGTTTCCTCCAGGTGCGCTGGTTTCCTCCCACTGTCCAAAGACGTACACATCTGGTTAACTGCTGTTCGAAATTGCCCCTAGGTGTACGTGTAAATGGTGTTTTGTGTGGCCCGGCCTTAGTTTGGAAAGCTGTCCAGAGTTGGCTGTGATAGCCAACAGCCTCCTCATGACCCTAGTAGGAGTAAGCGATTTTCTCACAGCAACATGTGACAAGGCATGAATACTGCAAGTATAAATCAACATGCATCAAATATTCTTGCAAATTGCCAATATAAACAAGGCTTCTCTTTTCATAGGAACACCTGTTCACCCGCACAGTCATCATATCAACCAATCATCTGGCAGTAGCACAATAGTCATTATTTTTGAATGAAGTTGAATTTATTGGCCAGACTGAAGCTTTCAAAGTTGATGTGTTGAGGCAGGAAAATAAGCAAGCATAAGGATCTGAGTAACAAGGGACACACTCATTCATTTTCTGAACCACTTAATCCTAATTAGAATTGCGGTATGGCTTGCCCCCAGCTCATTTGTCTCTGGGCGAGGGCGGGGTACTCCCTGGACAGCTCGCCAGGCCCAAGGGACACACCGTGACCGCTAAACAACTGGGTCTGTTCATCTCTAAATGGCTGGTCTCATGGGGTGTTCCTGGTATATATGCAGTGGTAAGTACCTACAAAATGTGATCCAAGGAAGGAGAACCAGTGAACTGGCAAGAATTCCAAGGGTACCCAAGGCTCATTGATGGATACTGTAGCACAAACTGCTGAAACTGGTAATGCTGGTTATGACAGAAGAGAGTGAGATCACCGCAGCTTACTGTGTATGGGGCTAAAATTTTGTACATATATTTAAGATATATAAATGAATCCCTTATTAGCAAGCCTGGGGGATGGTCAGTAGTTACCCAGAAAATCTATTATGGTTCAACATGTCTATAATGTTGAAGTTATTGACTGCTCACTGATGGAGACTTGAGTGCAAAACTGTTTTCACAATTGCATTCCGAAATCAATATTTCAATTGTTGTTCTAAACCACCTTAGCAAAAGAGTCTGGATCAATTGTAGACCAAAGCCATCTTCCCAGTATGTAAGAGTACCTTTTAGGTATTATCCATATGGGGCCATCATCAAGAGGAATGAGTTGTTTGAACATGTGATGAGAATTCCAAATAACGAGTACATTGTGACGGCAGAGGTCAGGATTACCACTATCTCAGGAATAGCATGTGAAGCTCGTAAATACATCATATGAGTAAATCACATGGACACAGATTAAAAGCTTTTGTAAATCATCAATTTCAATTAATTAGCATATCATCTTCCGCTTATCCTGGGCCAGGTTGCGGAGGCAGCAGTCTAAGCAGGGATGCCCAGTCTTCCCTCACCTCAGACACTTTCTCCAGCTCTTCCGGGGGGACCCTGAGACGTTCCCAGGCCAGCCAAGAGACAGTCTCTCCAGCGTGTCCTAGGTTTTCCCTGGGGTCTCCTTCCGGTGAGACACTCCTGGAACACCTCCCTAGGGAGGCGTCCAGGGGGCATCCGATAGAGATGCCCAAGCCACCTCAGCTGACTCCTCTCGATGCGGAGGAGCTGCGGCTCTATGCCAAACTCAAAAAGCAGGGATAAAATCCTGCGGTTCCCAAACCGGACTTCCCCCGGCCCCTGGCTGCACCTAGAAATCCTGTCCGGACTCTGGGCGAAGGGGAGGCATACACTTTGAACGTTTCGCCAGGCCATCGCAGGTACAACACACACACCTAGGGGTGAATTGGAAAAGCCAGTTAGCCTACTGTGCAAGGAAACTGGAGTACCTGGAGGAAACCCATGCAAGCACAGGGAGAACATGCAAACTCCACACAAAAACACCCAAGCATAGACATTCTTGCTGTGAGGCGGACGTGCGAACCATTAGGCCACCGTGCTGCCCATCAGAATAGTAGAAAAAATTTATACAAATCAAAAGGTGATGTTGGGATGTGTGTGTACACCGGTTCGAAAGCGGGGTACACCATGAACAGCTCACCAGATCATTGAAGGGTAAACAGACACACAAACATTCACACCCACACCTAGGAGAAATTTGCAACAGCCAAAAAGCCTAATGTGCAGGTCTTTGGACTGTGGGAGAAAACCGGAGCACCCAGAGGAAACCCACGCAAGCACGGAAAAAAACATGCAAACTCTCCAAGAAATACGCTTGCTGAGCCTGGGACCTTCTTGCTACCAGGGGGGGGATGTGCCAACACCACCAGCATGCCCCTCGCTATGGGGTTTTGACTGATGGTAATTCAGTTTAAATTCACTCCCTCTTGTGTAAGTGCAGATCCATTAAGGCCAGCTGTGCAACAAGTCATTAATAAATGTCACTTTAAAGTGCTGTTGCAGTAAGCAAGGACGTGTCCTTTGGTATACATATTCACCATCAGATAGAGGAGCAGAAGTGCAAGGAGAGGATGCAGGGGAAGCAAAGCTGTGACTGAAGTTATAAATTTTTTCTTTGTCTTTTGTTTTGGATAGGTGATGTATAAAACATGTCTACACCTTTTTTTGCCCTGTTCATATTTGTTCATTGATTTTTTCCTTGCCAGCTTTGCGTAATTCACATCAACCGTCTCACCACCAGTTTCAAAACGCATTCCATCAAATCTCTGCCAAAAGCCTGTAGGAAATCTCCAGCTATTATTCAACCACTGTCAAGTTCAAAACAAATGTCTCACACATGTAGGCCTCGTCAAGACTAAAAGCACTATAAGGTTCAAATAAATCAAAGAACAAGAAAAGCTTATGTCAGCTCACTGCCGTCAATACTCAGCATGGGTTCTACTGAGCATGCAGATTGGTTCAGTGTGTACTCCAAGTACGTAAAACACTGCAAAATTCAAAAGATCAGGTAAAAATCACTCTGACTTGACCGGTCAGTAATTGTTTTAATACATTTTAAATATTTAGCAAGAGAAACCATAAGCATCAAGCAAACCTTACAGCTAACTTTATCAATAAAGCTTCAGATTATATTTGCAACCATTTATGGCCATATAGTAGTTAGCACATCCACCTCACACCAAAAAGGGTTCTGGGCTCAAATCCCGAGCGTTTCTATGTGGAGTTGTCACGTTCTCCCTGTGCTTGCGTGGGTTTCCTCTGGGTACACCGGTTTCCTCCCACAGTCCAAAAACATGCACGGCAGGCTAATTGGCTGTTCCAAATTGCTCCTAGGTGTGAGTGTGATCTGGAAAGCTTGTGGCTGAGAGCTGTTGGCGCCTGGCTCCCCGGAAACCTAAGGATTAAGGTAGGATTAAGCGGTTCGGCAAATGAGTAAGTAAGAGTACTCCTTAAAAGTTATAAAACCATCAAAATCATCTACTGCATCAACTTGCAAGAAGCCAAGGGCACAAAAAAAGGACAAAAATACACCATGCAGTGTAATACTTATTAATAATCCACCCACCTGAGTGTTATGTAAGGAATAAAACATGACGGGGTGTGCTGTTACAAGAAAATAGTCCACAATCAGCAGAATGTGCTCGGACTTGAAACAGGATTACTGTTACCACATGAAAATTAATTCCACCCCCCAACCACAACAGAGTCCCAAAGTGTTTTATGCCTTTTATACCACAGCAAATCAGTCCTGCACTATTTAAATAAATAAATAAACGCATAACCTCAAGTTTTCATAACATTTTCTGTTGTAGAATTCCCAGAAGACAATTATTCTGCTAGATGTTTTGTCACGAGAACTTTAACAATACCCACCAAAAAGTCTTTATGGTTTATGTATTTGCATTTTTTAAAAAGATGAGATGGAGGTGAACTCTGTGTGCATGAGCAGGTGCATAAAAACTGTTTAAGGGATTCTCTTCAACTCTCCTTAAGCATTGTAGTATAAAATGTTCATTCATTTTCTGAACTGCTTAATCCCAATTAGTGGATTGGAGGCTGGCGCCCGTCTCAGCTGACTCTGGGCGAGGGCAGGGTACACCCTGGACAGGTTCGCCAGGCCATCAGAGGGCAGAAACACGCTGGGGGCAGCCAGATATTTTATTATTTACAAATTCTAACCATGACAAAGGCAGGTCAGGTGAGTTCTGCACTGTGCAGCTACCAGTGTCTGTTCATTGAGTTTAATAGATGTTACAGATGTATGTAAAGGTACCTTTTTACACTCATTTCAAGTTAGTTAAAATTAGTATATACTATGCAGAAACAAGATAAACTGAGATAATTTTGTTTTTTCCATTTTTAAAAAGTTTGACACTGAGGTCACCTGCTCCCAGTGACTGTTACAAACTGCGTCCATGATTTTGATTCAAGCATTATTTCACTCTGGATAATGTTTTAAATCCCATGATAGCCCAGTGATCAGATCTCGCTGTTCTCATGTAGTAAATACTAACCTATTAATAGACGGGGAAGAATGCCCAAATCAATTCACAAGAATAAATCATAGAAATTTCATTTTAGTTTGCTTTTCTTGAACCCCCATGTAGTATAGACCCATGCAATTATTTACCTCAGGGTCAGTGAACATTGCAGGATATTCCTTGTAACATTCCTTCTTGGGGATTCTGGTGAAATCCACCTTACTTTCCATGAATATTTCTTATTTATCCTGAGAATGTGAACCAATCAGATTGCACCATTCCCCTATATTATCTATTAAAAACTTTTATTCCCTTATCATCCTCTTTTTAATCCATACTCTGAAATGTAAATTTTTTTAAACAAATAAATAAATAAAAAGCAGCCGTTTGTTCCATTGTTCTGAAAAAATTCTCATAGAAAAAAAACTGACACTGGTGACTCCTTCCATGAATTCTCTTATATTTATATAAGCATCTCTTTTAAAAAAAAACCTTCACGTCAATTACTTTAGAGAATTTTCAGTTAAACAATGATTTTTTAAATCTGCCCATTGTCACGACGAAATGATCTGCCATACAAGGATTTGTGTACGTTGTTACTATAGAAACAATAACGTACAACAAAAAGTGCATTAATAAGGTATTTGGGCAGTAATGTCAGAGCTGTTCCAGGAAATTAATACCTTCCCATCCAATAAGAATTGAGAATTCAGCAGCACCATTGGAACAAATGCACAGACGTATTAGAATTCATTAAATCTGCACTACAAGATATTGTAATGTACAAGATGAGTTTCCAGTTGGTGCTTTGGTTTACTGCATGAACGTTGCTTTGGTGAATTATAACATGTATCATTTATGTGTACACGCATCTACACTCAGTCACCGTGACTTGTTCCTGGTTTGTCCATTAGTTTTATCCACTTATGCAGCCATACCAGCAGCACTTTGTCACATTGTACCAGGCTGGGTACTTTGTGGTAATCATGAGCATATGCATTATTCACTTAATGTATTATTCACATGTAGCGGGCTCCACAGAGCACGGAACACTTCAAAGCTGAACGGCACCTTTTCTATTCAGAACGGCAAAAAGAAAGGCTCTAAATCCAAGCTGGAGTTTGAGTTCTTTAGCACTTATATTTGGAGCATAGTCATTAACTGCAGTTTGACTACTTCAGCTAGGTGAGGGTCAATTTGCCTTATTAGACCCGATGCAATTTTGAGCAATTTTCTCAGTGTCGCCACAGTCCACTCTAAACATACTCACGCAAGCCCATGCCCCAGTCATACCACACCACCAAAGTGAAAGATCAGGAACACTCAAGTTTGTTGTCTAGGTCTAGATCTTAAAATCCATACCTTTTTCACACACATCTAAGAAATTCTGCCCCAACACAAAGCTTCTGATGGAAGTGTGGTGGTGGCTTAGTGGTTAAGGATCTGGATTGCTGATCCGAAGTTCAGGGGATCAAGCCCCAGTACCCACAAGTCGCCACTGTTGGGCCCTTGAAAAAAGGCTCTTAACCCTCAATTGCTCAGATGTATAAACACAATAAGTGTAACTCACTCTGGATAAGGGTGTCAGACAAATGCTGTAAATATTCACAGGGAAGTGTGGCGGCATCGTTAATGTTGTGGACCATCGAATGCAGTTGCACCACTTGAACACCAGAAGTGCGTAACCTATCCATCAGGTTTGTGGGGAAGCTGAAGACAATCTCAGCTGACTCTGGGTGAGAGACAAGGTACACCCATAACAGGCCACATCTATTGCAGGGTTAACATAGATCAACATACATTCACATCTATAGACAATTATAGTGGTCAGTTGACCTAATCTTTGGACTATGGGAGTCCACTAGCTGTAAGGGCAACAAGCAACACCTCTGTCACCTACAGTGCCCGCAATAAACCCACTGGAAGTTAGCCATTTTAGCCGACTTTGGAGCTCCATTTTATTATACTAAAATGGTGCCTTAGGTGTTCCTGTTGAGCTCGTTATGTTTCAGTCAATCATTTTCTTCAGCTTAAAAACTTTTCTTCAGTCAAACTTTTAGGGAAAATAATTAATAATTCATTTTAATTTCATGGGGGAACTTACTATATTTTGTAAACAATATGATACCTCTGTTTATAGAATTTTTGATTTTACACAGACCAAAAAAAAGAAAAAAAAATAACTGTGCATGATTTAGGATAAAAAAATTAAAAGTCAGTCTATTCAGTCCTAATTTGACTTCATTTCATTTAATTTAAATAAAAGAGTTGACATGAAACAAATCTTGAAACCAGCTCAGTTTTTCAAAGCAACTCATGTCCAGAATGCATTGTTACATAACTCTTAAATTATCCTATTGAATACAAACACTACAATTTAAAAATTACTTTACAAATGTGCAAAGTGTAGTAAGCACAGTCGCATTATAACTACTAGCATTACAGCCTGTACTGAGTTAAACTGTGTACAGTAGCATCTCTAAAGATGGATGGTGACTGTTCGGTTTAGAAACAGTCATTTGTGTGTACAGTTATTGCTCTTAGAGGAAAGATATTAGAAGAATCTTTGTTAGGAAGAATGATGGCCTGCAGAAAGAAACTGCAGATTAAGAGTGTAGCTCTCCATAAATGCGACTGGCTATCAGGCTACACACAGCAACTGAAAGTGGCACTCCATTATCTCTGCCAGCATCATCAGTCAAGTGTAGCGTTATCTTTAACCGAGTATCCAACTCACCACTTTGTACACAGTTAGAGGAAACATTACTAGAGCAATGATTACATTTAATTAGGCAGTTAACTTACTTAGCACTCGAAAGGCACCACACTGTACTGTGAGAAACCGTCATTTGATTATCTTACACACTGTACTCAGAAAAGTAACAAAACTCAGAAGAGATTTTATCCCATGGAAGTCTCTACTCACAAACAGTGACCTTGAAGGTACGATAAGTGTGCCAACTGATTCTTATAATTGGTACTTTATTTATTTGTCCATTTATTTCCACCTAAATGAACCCTGCAGATTCAAAAATTACTATCAAGCACTGCACCAAACAAACACATTGGTATTTCCTTGATAGGAAAAATTTGATTTTGTTCATTAGACTTTTAAACGTTGGTATTTCATTTCCATTTTGTAACTGATAACAGAATCAAACTATAATAGATAGCAGTATTACCAAACCAGTGGCAATCTTGGGTTAAAAATGATATAACAAAGGGTTCATTCATTCCCAAGCCCTTATATATGTTCCTCAATCATAACTACGTGTTAGCTGGTGAAACAAAATTTAATGTCCCTCCATCCATTATCTATACCACTTATCCATCAGGGTCATAGAGGAAGCTGGAGCCAATCCAGATGGGAAGCACAGAGGATTACATAGACAAAACCACCATTCTACAAACACCTATGGGCAATTTAGAGTAAAAAGCTGATAATGTAAATGTCTTTGGATTGCGGGAGGAAATAAACACCTGGAGAACACCCACAGTCATGGGAAGAACATACAGACTCCATACAGGAATGCCCTCACTAGGCCCGGAACCTTTTTGCTGCAAGGCAGGCGTGCTAACCAATACGCCACCATAACTCCCTCAATTTAAGCTGAAGTTATTTAATTGATATTTTATTTAAACTTCCTGTATACTTCGTTATAACATCTCAGTACATTTTCACTGTAATTATTAAATAATTAATAGTATAAACTATTAATATAGTATATACTATAAAACATGCTTTAAGATGAACAACTACATAAGCCATTACCCTAAGGGGTTTATTATTTAGGCATTCCACAGTACTGGTCATTAGTGCAGGATTCTCAAAAAAATCAAATGGCTAGAATGTATCTGGGTTTATATTATACATCATAAAAATGTGTGTATGAGAAGACTAAGAAATACACCCTGAGAATATCTTAGAAAGAAAAGGAATATTTGCATTATATTGGAAATATTCAGAAACAAAACCTGCAGGTTCAAATCCAGGTTGATGCCGAAGCCATCTGTGACCCGGAGTCCACGGGAGCTAATTGGCCAAGCTAACTGGAGGGAGGGAAGGCATATGCCCACCTCCCTGTCACTCTCAGCAATCAGTGGCGAATCATGAGTGTCTGCAAGCTAATTCATACATGAGACAGCTATCACTTTCCTTTAGAGTGTTAGGCCACCCCAGATATGCATGCACAGCAGTTCGTAAAGAGCACCGCGTGTCAGGAAGGGACTTGGGCATGCTTACGCCCTTCCCTAGTTGGTTATGATCGTGTGATGGGAAAACTATATAACCCACGATCATTTGCATCGGTCATTAATCAAAGTGAGAATAAAAAGATGCAGAAGTAGTTAAGAAACAAAGTTTTCAACTAGAGCATTTATCACCACACCATCGACTCAAAGTCAGTTAATCAAGGTGGATAAAGCTTCTTTAAAACTGGTTGAATGCAATGAAAATGAGCTTGCCTCTGCATCCCATCTTCCGAAATCAAAAGCAGGATTCATAGCACGGAGGGTTTGATTAGCTTGTCTGCAGCTACATGAGTCTTCCACTCCCTTTTAAAGAGCATATGGAGAAAACACTGTGTCCTAGAGGACATGGGACATCTATGTTAATATAACTGAAGGTACAGTCTTTGTGATATCTTAATCATTTTTCACAAGCCGAGCACAAGGCAGGAAATGCAAAAGGCTTTTAGGCAGAGAGAGAGAGAAATATAATTTCAATAAAGCACCATTTATTTAGTGTAAAATCTGCTCCATTTTTCTGTAATGGATGAGATTTGAGACAGAATCTCACCACGTTGGCCTGCAGTGGAAGCCGAACCGCATGTAATTGTGGGCTAATGGGAACTAGCGATGCTTCATGGGCTTCAGTTTTCATTCTGCTCCAAGCAGTGACCCTTCCCCTCATTGCCACTCCATCGAGGATTCAAAAGTTGATGCGTGTGAATTTTTCTTTACTTTCTAATGGAGGGCAAAGTGAAATAATTAGGAAAATTGTGGGTAAAAGCATTTTTACAGCTGCAAAAACGCCACACTTGCAGAACAGCACTGTTAGACATGCATGCGCACACAGTGAGGCCACCAAAGAAAGGTACTTAAAACCAGTGTAGAAAATGCATACTGTGCTTATATTAAAAATAAATAAATACAAAAATGTATAATAAAAAAAAATTTAAGGTCACTGCTAAAGGAAAAAAGAAAAGCACATGGTTTAGTGTACACAGGAGAAGAGATCACCATTTCTGGCTTCTAAATCAAACAAATTTTCCCTCTACATTTTTTAATACCACCTAAAACAAAAATAACCGCATGTCAGGCTAATTTCATGGTAACAGCCAGTAAGAAACATTTCTGCCAATTAAAAAAACGGAAAGAAATACTGCACATGGCTGGTGGTGATGTCGACTGGGCATACCTTTATCCGCTGATCCATTGTGAATATATATGGAATGTGGTATTCGTTTCCTTTCTACAGCAGCGCACGGATGTTGGCTGTTCAAACAGGATGAGAAATTCGGGGCAAAAGAAGAATATTGGTGTTCACATATTTCCAAAAAACTTGTCAGGCGATGTGCAGGCTAGTTTACATGGAAAATTGTCCAGGACATGCTGAAGATGCCTTAAGAGTCATGTCATTTTCTGAACCGCTTATTCCTAAATAGGGTCGCGGGGTGGCTGGCACCCATCTCAGCCGACTCCGGGCGAGGGCAGAGTACACCCTGGACAGCTCGCCAGGCCATCGC
>JAOUQZ010000019.1:9608331-9636144 GCA_028564935.1 Neosilurus hyrtlii
AGTTGTCCATGGTTACTCCAAGGCTTCGTGCAGTGACCGAAGGAGAGATCACAGAGCTGTCCAAGGAGATTGCAAGAACAACAACAATAATAATAATAATAATAATAATAATAATAATAATAATAATAATAATAATAATAATAATGCTGCAATGGCCTGCCAAGCTGTCCAGGGTGTATCCTGCCCTCACCCAGAGTCAGCTGAGATTGGATCCTAATTGGATTTAAGTGGTTCAGAAAATTAATGAATAATAATAATAATAATAATAATTATAATAATAATAATAATAATAATAATAATAATAATAATAATGCAATGGCCTGGCGAGCTAACACTCAACCATCACATTCACATTCATATGCAGTGTTTCAGTTTGCCCCTAGCTGGGGATTTGAGTGTGAATAATTGTGTGTTTGTTGCCCTATGATGGTCTAGCAAGATGTTCACGGTGTACCTCACCTATGCCCAGCTGAGATCAGCACCCAGCAACCCTAATATTATGATCAACCCTTTAAAGGCCACACCAAGAAAAAATCAATTGCATTTATTATTTTTAATCAGTTTTGGCAGCAAGAACAATAATGTTTATGTTTTTTAAAACAACCCCATATTTTTATTACATACACACCTCTACCAAACGGTTAAGATTAGAAAAAAAAAAAATAACAAAATAATAATTGAAGTGTTCTACAAAAATATTCAATATATGTGGTTCGGCAAATAAATGAGTGACTGACACTTTTTTTCAGCCAGCAAAATTTCCCTACATTTAATTTCTTAACTTTTCAACAATTTTTCCCAATAATTATAAAAACTTAATATTAAATGTAATAATATACAAAACATTCATGCATACTTGTGTGGGTTGATATTTTCACCACTGTAACAAAATTAGAAAATCACCGACCCCTTAGCTATGTTTCACAGACGCCTATTGGTCCCTGGACCTCAGCTGGAAAACTGCCACACTGTGCAAGTGATTAAATACTTATGAAAAATATGCTTTATGAAAAGAATGCTTTAAAAGGTAAGTGCCAAGAATTAAAAATAAAGCGAAGGCTCGTTTTATCATCTCTTAATAAAACTGTTCTGAACCGTAATACTACTCGGCTGCCCTAGACTTACATAAATGTTTATCTAAAGTCATTGAAATTGGCCAACCGCCGTAGCCGTTACTGAAAAGAAATATGACGGGTCAGCTCAAGATGTCTCTGAGAAAGGTAACCATGGCAACAAGCTTCTGAAAGATGAGGCGTACAGCTGAAAATCTGCGCACATGTTACATCTTTTTTTCTTTTGATAAAACAACATCCTACACTTTACATTACTGTCAATAGCAGATGAAGGATGTATTAAAAAAAAGAGGCTTGAAGTCTTTACAATAGTCACTTGACAATAGATGAAGGACAAAGATGTCGTTTGCTTTATTTTTCTTTAAAAAGAAAGAAAAAAGGAAAGAAAAGCTCCTGAGATGCATCACTGAGAATGAAGTTTTCTTTAAATAGTCTCTTGTGTCATTCAAAATGTACTGAGGAAAAACTTTGTCATGGTTTAAACCACTTTGGACTGTTTAAGGCTGAATATGGAAAAGAAGATAAAATGGTTTTTGAGGTAAGCAACTTCACAGCGCAGTGACAGCCACAACTGCTATCAGATACCAAAAAATTAACATGGTCTCCAGTAAATCCACTAAAGACATTCATTCATTCATTCGTTCATTTCTGAAGCGCTTAATCCTAATTAGGGTCGCGAGGAGGCTGGCGCCCATCTCAGCCAACTCTGGGCAAAGGCAGAGTACACCCTGAACAGCTTGTGAGACCATCCCAGGGCCACAAATACACAGAAATACATAATAAAAATAAACTGCCTTTCTAAACACATTCAGGGTGGCACAGTGGCGTAATGGTTAACACATCCGCCACACAGCAAGAAAGTCATGGGTTTAATCTCGGCCAAGTTGCACCTAGGTGTAAGTGTGAATAGTTGTGTGTGTGTTGGGGCCGCAATGCTCTGGCGAACTGTCCAGGGTGTTCCCTGTTTTCGCCCAGTGTTGGCTCTGAAAGACGCCAACCTCCCCGCAACCCTAGTACAATAAAGCGGTTTGGCAAATGAGTGAGTGGGTGTGAATAAGTAAACACACACACACACACACACACACACACACACACACACACACACACACACACACACATATTCAGACAGTATAATAACTCATGGGCAACTATGCAGGAACTAATACAAAACAAATGAGTACTACTATATTAACGCTGAAGTCATTACTTATAACTATAATATATAATATATTGTGTAATAACTCAGTCAGTAGTTATAAAGTAATGGATTGGTGATCCAGGAACAATGGCCCGGTGGTTAGCCCAATCACCTCACAGCGAGTGAGTTATGGGTACAAATCTCGCCACCAAAAATGCCCTTTTTGTGTGGAGGCTATATGTTCTCCCTGTATGTGCAGGTTTCCTCCGGGTACACCAGTTTCTTCCGACAGTCCAAAGACATGTACATTAGGCTCACTGGCTCTACCAAATTACCTCTAGTAGTGAGTGGGAGTGGGAGTGTGAATGGTTGTGTATGTGTTGGCAGTGTGATGGACTAGCGAATTGTTTATGGTGCACCCTACCTTCGCTTAGATTTGGCTGAGATAGGCTCCGGTCTTCCCATGACCCTAGAGTCATGAAACTAGGGTGTGATTTTCTGCAAATGAATGAATGAATAATTATTGTCAGTTTTGAACATCCAGTCTCAAATCATGTGACAAAGCACATCCATTAACACAAAGCACTTCGAGTCATTTATGCTAATCTGCCTGATTTAGCCATGCATGTATAAGCTACTGAACTACTCTCCTCAATACCAACAATTTTTATTAATAAATTGAAAGCCAGAGGCAGCAAGGTAGTGTAAAGGTTAGCACAGGTCCTGGGTTTGACCCCCGTGTCTAGCATGGAGTTTGCATGTTCTCCCCATGCTTGTATGGGTTTTCTCCAGGTTCTCCAGTTTCATCTCACAGTTCACAACAGGCTTGCTGAATATTCCTGATTGCCCCGTGTGAATAGGAGTGTGAATAGTTGTGCACCTGTTTTGGCCTGTGAAGGTCTGGCGGCTGTTCTGGGTCTAACCCCGCCTTTGTCCAGAGTCAGCTAGGTTGGACTACAGCCTCCCCACAACCCTCATAAAGGATTAAGCCGTTTGGAAATGAAATAAATGAATAAAAAGCCATACACTGAGGAGACCGATTCAATATACATATATATATATATATATGTATATGTTTAGTGGTACTCTGTAAGCATAATGACAGTAATGTAAAATGAAACACATAATAACTCATTATAATGACTACTTAGCTAGTTAGTTCTCCATACTTGGTGATTATCACTTGATTTATAATGTACTAATAAACTTCCCATTTCACTCATTTACCGAACTGTTTATTCCTATTAATGTCATTAGGGAGGCTGAATCTATCCCCTGAATGGCTCGCTAGACCACTGCAGGGCAACACACACAACCATTCACTCACATTCACACCAAGGGGCAATTTGGAACAGCCACTTAGCCTAATGTGCATGTCTTTAAACTGTGGAAGGAAACCGGAGTACCCAGAGGAAACCCACGCACACATGGAGAGAACATGCAATATCCTAAACATTACCGCCCGAGCCCGGGACTTTCTGCTTTGAGGCGGATGTGCTAACCACTACGCCACAGTACTGCCCTTGTTCACTGCTGCTTACATTACATCTATATTGGGTTCCCGAGTGATGCACCGACAGGATGCGCGACTATCAACCGGGAGATCAGCAGGTTCGAATCCAGGCTGATGCTGCAGACGTTTAGGGCCACGAGTCCACGGGAGTTAATTATCTCATGGGAGAGAGGGATGGCATACCTGTCAGCCATAGCCAATCACGAGCGTTTGTGAGCTTTCTTTTGTACAAGGGGCAGATAGACCCTGAGTGTTTTAGGCTGCCTCCAGATACACATGCGCAGCAGTTTGTAAAGAGGCGGGTGGCAGCATTGCATGTCACAAAGGGGGCATGTGTACGCTTACCCTCTCCCTGGTTGGTGGGGCCGTACGATAGGGAGATAATACTTGACAATTACTAAATAAGGGGAGAAAAAATAAACTTTTTCTTATCTATATCCATCTTATCTGCTTGTTAGTAGGCTAAGGCAGAGCGGAGGATCTATCATGACACACCACAGCTTGTTATTTTTGCTTGTTATTTATTATTTTCAAGGTGACCTGACATTTCATCTCAAAGCAAATATCTTTCTTTATGTCCCACTCTCAGTTCTTCCAACATGTTGCTATTGAAAATGTGGCTCTACAGGTATCACGAGGAATGTTTCAGGCTTCTAATGAAAGACGCTGCCTCAAGCAAATCCCTACACTTGATTTCAGTTCTCCTGCCAAAACACAACGAGTTTAAAATAAAGTGAGTTTGGAAAACATTGGAGGAACTGAAATCCACTGATGGCCTGTCCATGTTTTTTTCAGCTCTAATTAAAGAAACCGAAATTGATTGGGTGTCCAGTTTGTTTTCTCACTTTAGTGTGTGTGTGAGTGTGTGTGTGTGTGGGGGGGGTGTTTTAATATGCAATGACCTGAAGTCTTAATTTCTGTAGCACGTCCAAATAGATCTGTTGTTGCACTAGGTCATTAACTAGCGTTGCGTAATTAGCTGTAGTTTAGACTTAAAAGCTGGAGAGGATCTGTTCAGCGCTGTTCACTTTCTTCCAGCCACCCATTAACAGACACACACTTACACTTCTCACTGATATCATACATTTATATTTTCTCATGCATTAATGCTGGCCTGGTGTTTTTTTCCTGTTTCCCTTCTTTGAACTCTTCCCAGAATCCTTTGTAGTTCACACTAGCATTCAGGCCTCGGCTAAACCCAAGGAAAGAGATGCAGCATTATATTATATTCAGGTCTGTGAGGAAATAAACAGCGCTGCTGATGGTTTGAATTACTGCTCCATTCCACGGCTCTGCCAGAGGCTGATAAGACATCAATGTCAAAGCCGCTTGTGTCTCGCACACATGTGCACACAAACGCACACGCAGGCACACAAACACTGAATTAAAGATAGTTGGTGAGCTTGCCGGATTCTGACATGAGAAGAAATCCCAGTGTGGGGTCTTAAATGGTGCAGACGTCAGATCTGAGCAGTGAATGAAGCACAGGAATATGCAGGATGTAATTTCATGGATATTGATTTGAACAGGAAAAAAAATCCATACACGCTGCATGTCAATGGGGAAGCATCTCTGAATAACCATCAGACCCATCTCATTCGAACCTACTGATGAATCGTAACACTGTCAGATGTGATATTGCATCGTGTCTATGACGCGAACACATATGACTCAGGTGATTTCATCCAAAGTGACGTAAAACTGAGCAGCTGAAGTCGAGAGGGCGTTCTGAAGGAACTGACCATGGTGCTGAAATCTGAACACAGCCTTCAGATCAGTAACCAGCTGAGGCGCCTATCTCAGCCGACACTGGTGCACCCTCTATAGCTTGCCAGACCATTACCATTCACACCCACACTCACACCTAGGGGCAATCTGGAACAGACAATTATCCTAATGTGCATGTCTTTGTACTGTCTGAGAAAGCAGTAGTATGCAGAGAAACCCACGCAAACATGGGCAGAATATTGCTGCGACCTTCTTGCTGCGAGGCAGACATGGTGACCACTGCACCATCGTGCCAACTGAGGCACCAGTTCTCAATATTGAGTATGTCCTCACCTGGTGTGGACATCATTACTGTTTATAAGTAAATACTTTATTTTTTTACCTCAACAGTTTTTTAAATTTAACTATTTCCCAGCTCAGGTGGCACGGTGGCAGAGTGGTCAGCAAGTCACAAGCAAGAAGGTCTGGGTTTGATTCCTGGGCGTTTCTGTGTGTAATTTGCATGTTCTCCCTGTGCTTGTGTGGGTTTCCTTTGGGTACTCCGGTTTCCTCCCACAGTCCAAAAACATGCACAGTAGGCCAACAGGCTGTTCCAAATCACCCCTAGGTGTGAGTGTGAGTGTGAATAGTTGTGTGTGTGTGTTGGACCTGCTATGGTCTGGCGAATGACTCAGGGTGTACCCCGCCTTGGTCCAGAGTCGGCTATGATAGGCTCCAGCCTCCTCGTGACCATAATTAGGAATAAGCAGCTTAGAAAATGAATCAATTAATTTCCCAGCTCACTCCTTTCCTACATCTTTTTCTCTTTTTCCCTTTTCTCATTATCTTATGCTTACTTGCCCCCTGTTTCGCACCAATTACTGCCTTATACTTCATCAGATAATGATCTAAAGACAGAAATAAACAAAATCAAGTAAAAAAGTTACACAAGCTGAAGATCAGATATAATAACAGATAAAACAGATAAGGATGATAATGCAGGTTCATTATAAATAAGATCTGCTCACATTTATAATATCTGACATTAGGTTTTGATGCACCTCCCCCAGATCACATCATATTAAGATTGAGATCTTAATATTAAGATTTCATATAAGATAGACAGGCATTTCTCTAATATCTTCTGTTTTCTATTTTCATTAATACGCTTCAGTGCGATATTTAAGCATACATTACTGCCACCGAGCAGATACGCAGGGATAAGGTGGTATTTTTCTGAATTACAGACTGCAAATCCTTTTCTGTTTTTTTACCTGGGCTTTATAGAGTTCAGTATATAAGACACCCTTTTCAAACATAACTTGACAACTTCCTCAAAATGCTAAATAGATACAATGGTTTATATTTAAAGGGAAATGAAAGGAAAGTCTTCCGAACTTTCCTGCTACACTGAAAACATTTATCTGTTGGTGCACATTATTTCACATTATATCAATTACACAAGGTTTCCAGATTTGTCTAAGAATCTATTTTATTTTTCAAAATGAACATAGATATTTCAAAGCAAGTAAAAGAACCATGCCTGCGGTGGTACTGCACAGACTACAACTAGGACGGACTACATTTTAGTGTTGTAACTCAATGTTCAAGAAAGAGGATGCAATGCATATGTGAGTAATACGGTTATGTGGTCTCACCATCTATGTATATCACAAGTGACAGAGTGATTGTTTTCTTTCATGCTAGTTCAAGCAAGAGAGGGGTACTACAGAGACTTGAGAAGTTTTTTTTATGGATGTTCACACATTTAAATGCAACCTTGTGTCACACGTTACAACATATATCAACATACACGGTATGAACATTAAAAAAGGGACACATACAACCATTCATACTCACACCAGGAAACTGGAGTACCCAACAAAGAACATGCAAACCCCACACAGAAACACCCAAGCCTGCAAATCAAATATAAGACCTTCTGGCTGTGAGGCAAACGTGCAAACCCCTACGCACCCGAGCTGCCCGCTAACTAATCAGATATAAATTAATGAATTTCTGAATAAAATTAAATTAAGCACATCGCATACTGCTACATTACATTTACATACATCAGACAGGCGTCTGCTCGTATACATGAATGCATGATATATATTCACTTAAGGTTTGGGTTTAATTACACTTTAAAAATAGGGCGTAAAAACTGTCTCAGCATATATTCCTGGAAGTTCCTGCCAAAAATCAGCATCATGATGCATACGGACACTGGACAGATGGACAAAGCCATGCAAAAATGAAGTCGCTGATTCCTTAAGTATGATGTTCGACTCATGTAGGCTCAATGTACTTTCTTTAGCTCATATACCTCTTATATATTTCTGATTTAAATAAATAAATAAATAAAAAGCAGCAATCATATATTATAGGGTTGTAGAGTTCTGTGTATTGTTGCTGACAGTAATCATGTGCAATTTGTATTGCATTCAATGCACGTTATAAAGTATGTCTTTACATCATATTTACACACGTAACATTTTTATTCATTTTTGATGAATGCTAGCTTTTACTTTACAAATGTATTGGTTTCTTTTCCAGTAACATCCTCACTGTGAGGTCATGACTGGTTTAGATGGATGAGTTTCATAGACACTAAAATAGAGTTTTAATAGAGACAAAGCATCACTTTATGCTCCTGTGTGTACAGCATAATACTCTGTGCCTGGACCCATTTGGGAGTTACAGTAATTTGTGGATGTGTCCATAATAAGTAAAACTTTTAGCATTAGCGCTGGCACCCAGTCAGCAAGAGAAAGTTCTAAAAGATGCATGGTGTTAATGTTCATTTTCAGGTGATATGTGTACCTTTGGATGGCTTGGTGGCGTAGTGGTTAGCACATTTCACCTAACAGCAAGAAGGTCCTGGGTTTGATTCCCAGGCTTGGCTCGGGCGTTTCTGTGTGAAGTTTGCGTGTTCTGCCCATGCTTGCGTGGGTTTCCTCTGGGTAGTCCGGCTTCCTCCCACAGTCTAAAGACATGCACATAAAGACATGCGCAACCCCTTGGAGCGAATGAACTCACAGATGCCCATGAATCGGCTGGTGACTTTTGTGGGTGACAGGGGAGCGTATGCCATCCCGCCCTGTCGTGAGAGATCGGGCAATTATCTCCCATGGAGTCCCGGTTATGAATAGCTGTGGCATTAACCTGGATTTGAACCAGCGATCTCCAGGTTGATAATTGCGCACCTTGTCGATGCGCCACTCGGGAGTCCCTAAAATTGTTTTCTTTTTACAAATGTATGATAATTAACAAGTCTAAATATATATTGTGTCCATGTATCTTGGTTCTGGGTTGTAGATAAGTCCCTGTGTAATGCAGGACGTACCAGCTGTTATTAACTTCAAGGTCTAAGCATAAATTAGGTGAGTAAGTTAATATTTAATTAAGTCATTATTTCTTTAAGTAACTTTAATTCGAGAGAGATTTTTGACACAGTGCACTCAGTACATGCTTTGAAATCATACTTCTTATTAACATTCTGGCTACTACCCTGCAAACCTCTCTGAAATGCACTTACTGCCAGTCATCCCAGGGCAGTGTGCTGAAATTATTTATTCATTCATTCATTCATTCATTCATTCATTCATTAGGGTCGTGGGGGAGGCAGGCATCTGTCTCAGCCGTCTCTGGGCAAGGGTGGGGTACACCAGGCCATCGCAGGGCCAACACACACATCCATTCACACTCACTCTCACACCTATGGGCGATTTGGAACATCCTAGTAGTCTACTGTGCATGTTTTTGGACTTTGGGAGGAAACCGGAGTAGCCAGAGGAAACCCACGCAAGCATGGGGAGAACATGCAAACCCCACACAGAAACACTGGAACCCAGGCCTTCTTGCTGCGAAGCAGACATGCTAACTACTGCGCCATCATGCTGCCTTATTAAGATAGAATTACTGGCATTAACATGATTTCCATCTCCACCACAGTCCGTGATGTCACTGGAAATATTAGCTAGAGGACACTGAGTGTATTTCTAGCCAATTGTCAAGCTCAGACAGCATTTCTAAAGCTTCAAACCCAGGCTGCTCAAAGATGACTGGTGTAATTCATCTTCTTATAGAGTATAGACTAGAGGCGAAGGAATAAAGCATCAGCCAGACTTTCCACTACCACACTTTCTTTCAACTGCTGAATTGATGCACTGTGGTGTAAGTCACAGCTCTTAGAGAGCCTGTCTTTAAAACCAGTCAATGCTTTAACACTGGGAACTAACTTCCACATCTAAAGAACCCTAACAGATGCTTTGACACTTCTAAAAATGAAAATTCAGCAGTATTCCTGATTTCCTAATGCCATTAATCATATCCAGTTCATCTGCATGTGATGAAGGCAACGTCAGGTTGTGAGTGCACTGCTGCTTGGGATAATGATGCATGCAGTACACAGTAATGTACTGTATTGTTATTAACATTGTCGCCTCACGGTTCGAAGTTTCTAGGTTCGAATCTTATGGCCGGCGGCAAGGTGGCACAGTTGTTGGCATGTTCTTCTCACAGCAAGAAGGTCCCTGATCCTTTCCCAGATTTGGGGCGTTTAGGTGTGGATATGTTCTCCCCGGGTTTGCGTTGCTTTCCTCCGGGTACTCCGGTTTCCTCCCATAGTCGAAAAACATGAAGAGTAGGAAGATTGGTGGTTCCAGATTACCCCTAGGTGTGAGTGTGTATGGTTGTGTGTGTGTGTTAACCCTGCAATGGCCTGGTGAGCTGTGTGGGGTGTACCCAGCTTTCGCTCAGAGATGGGCGCCAGCCTCCCCGTGACCCTAATTAGGTTTAAGTAGCTTAGAAAGTGAATGAACGAATCTCATGACCAGCTTTGGGCCTTTCTGCGTGGAGTTTGCATTTCTACCAATGCCTGTTCGGGTTTCCTCAGGGTACTTATTTAAAACAGTGCATATGCACATAAACGAGATTCCAACTGTGACCAGACACCATCTCTGAAAATGAATAAAACCAGTAGTATTAGTATCAGTATATGGCAGGAAGGAGGGGGTGTTGGATTATGACCACTGACATAATATACTACATGATGAAAAAAAAGAAAAACCAGCATTGTTTTGTGCACATTTTAAGTGCTCTTGGGGGCCCCCTGGTGGCCAAGGGGCCCTTAAGCAGGTGCTTAGTATGTCATGCCATGTCCAGTCCATATTGCCCCTCACATCATAAATGGTTTTGTACATCATAGGCATATGGTCTGCACTTACACTTTGTCTTTGTTTATAGAAATTTGTTTAATTGGATATTTATTCATTTACTATTCTTGCAGCCGCAGAACAGCATGATGGCTCCATCGGAAAAAGATTGACTACTGTGGCCATCTTGAGGGGGGGAAGGGCAATGGGCTGTTTGGGAACCAAGTCGTCTTTTATTGGTGAACTGAACCGATTGACTTCCTGAAAAGAGCTGAAAATTCCTATCACAGCTGTCTAAGCTAATGATTTTATCGATTTACATTGTAAAGACATCTATAGTCATATAGGTCGCACCTCTCCACTATTTTCAGCTGTCAGCGATTCATCAGCTTTCATGTGGATCACATATTCCCCTGGTCCACGTCTAAATGTACCTTGCAGTATCGATCTGAATGAGAACACACTTGCGTGTAGTCATTAAAGTTAATTGTGGGTGAATCAATAAGTGTGTAACACAGGTCACAAGAAAAGGATATTAAAGATAATTTAGCTGTATGGGCTTCTAAAGTATGCAGTCCCTTCACTCAGAGCAAGGCAGCCGCAGCAACACACACACACACACACACACACACACACACACACACACACACACACACACACACACACACGGCTTATTAGCATGTCTATTATAAGCTTCATTGAGATTTTGGAAAAGGCTCCTAAATGAGTTGAGAGTTTGGAGTTTATAAGCTATTTCTCATTTTGTTTTTTCTTCCCTTCCTGAATTTCAAAGTACAGCCGTTTTAATTAAGGGACGTTGTCTTAATGCCGCGCTGTGAAGCCTGGAGATTCTGATCAGTGCTGTTGTATTCATGTAATTTTGGCTGTCTTTAATGTCACGCTCGCTTTATAAAAACAAGGACGGAGAGACACAGGGATAGTGATCTGGCTCATGCCCAGGGTGATATTTATCAACTATTAGTATAAACTGTATAGAGCCGGAGAGCCAATTTAAATGGACTGACAGCTTTGAGTCACTGGGATTTCTAGCAATCCTTTGAATTGTCAGTATAACAATTGGACTTATCAAAGCAAAACTCTCAGAGTAACGCATGAGTGCAGGAAGCATTTCTCCGAATCAAAACACTGGGATCAAAACACTTTAAAAGTCGTAAAATTCGTTTTGTTCCTTTTCATTGACAAGTTTTACAGCTCAACTACCTAGAAGGATGTGTTCCCATTTTGCCATCATCACCTCATTATCCACTACCTCATAGCTCCCTAGGCAAAATGAGGGGGTGAAAAGAAGACAAAGGCCAAACACAATCACAGCCTTTTAAACCTCCATGTAATTAAATCTGTCGCTGCTAATCACCGCTGACCGTTGCCATGACTACATGCGGAGAGGTAATTAGGGTGCAAATGAGTGTTTAACTCAGGGGGGCAAATTGATAGTGTCAAATACCGACCCAGCTCAACTTAAATGACAGCGATCACCTTTAGTGAAAATGGCACCTGAGACCCTGTTTTTGTTATACACTTTTCTGCAACTGTTCATTACAGTCCTGATCAGTGGGAACGGTGAACAGTGGCAGGCCTGTGGGAGGATACATCTCTGCGTTTCTGGTGTCTCATGTGGCGCAGGTGGCAATTTGGATCTCCGGGTCCCCCAGGTGCATCGTGCAACCCTCAGCACGTAATTCAGCTTCCCCTAAACAACCAGCAATTTTAATATCATTTGCATGACACTTTTGTTTGTGCAGTGAAGCTTAATGTTGGGTTTGAGTTCCTGATCGGGTTTGAACAACTGCCAGACTGGGACTTTTCTAACACAGTATGTTCAGGTTTGTATATTAGTGGGCAAGCTGTGAAATAATGGACCAAACTGAGAATTGTTCTAGTACGCACGGCACCAGAGAGATGCTCGAAGACATGCTACTCCTGGGGGTTGGAAGGATAATAAATGAGAAAGAAGGGCGTTTCAGACTTTTTGATGTGATTCTAAAATTCTCTTGTGTTATTCAACGCACAGTAAATTGCTTGATTATTGAAGCTTGCGTTTTAATCAATCACACAGCCATTTCAGGACTTTATGATCCATTTCAAGCCTGAGAATTAAATTGAAATACTACTCTGATTCCCCAGATGTTCTAACAAGTGAAGCTGTGATTAATATCAATTGCTCCTTAAGTAGCACTGAAGTTTTCTTTTGGGACAATACTTATTACTTCCTCGAAATGATAAAAATCCTGTCAATTTTTTTTCCTTTTAAATCGTAGAGCAATAGCTGCAAGATAGGTTCAGCAAGTGGACTTACTTTATAATACAGCTCATTTCGTACATTTGTTTTACCAAATGTTAATGACTTGGGGAAATAATTTATTCCTATGGCTATTTATTAGTAATGAAGGATAAAAAAACAATACATTTCAAATTCTACCACACTCATCCGTGATTTACACTTTCATTCCTAAAACAGTTAGGGGTTCAAGCATCAGCGGTGATTATTATTGTTGTTGTTGTTACTTATTACAACACCACTCGAAATATATATGTACTGGTTAGCAAATCCGCCTCCCAGCAAGAAGGGCTAGGTCCCGGGTGAGGGCGTTTCTGTGTGGAGTTTGCATGTTCTCTCCATGCTTGCATGAGTTTCCTCTGGGTACTCTGGTGTTCTCTCACAGTCCCAAAACATGCACATTAGCAAACTGGCTTTTAAAAATTGCCCCAGATGTGAGTGCGAGTGTGAATGGTTGTGTGTGTTGGTGCTGCAGTGGTCTGGTGAGCTGTTCAGGGTGTATCCTTCCTTTGTCGGCTGAGATAGGTCCAGCCTCCCCAAGGCCTTAATAGGATTAAGCGGTTTGGCAAATGAGTGAGTGAGTCACCATGTCTCCTTTTCACCATCACTCATCTCTTACTTCCTCACTTCTCTTCATCATCACTTCTCTTCCTTGTCATTACTTTTCCTCATCACCACTCATCACTTCAATGCACTCAATCACATGCCCATTAATTTCTTATTTTCCCCTCTCTTTTCTTTTCTTTTTCTCTTTAGTCCCTTCACTTGGACCCCCAGAGTCACTGCTTGCAGCTATATTATTATTATTATTATTATTATTATTATTATTATTATTGTTGTTGTTGTTGTTGTTATTGTTATTGTTATTGTTGTTGTTGTTATCATTAGTATTATTATTGTTATTGTTGTTGTTATTATTATTATTATCATTATTATTACTATTATTGGTAGTATTATTATTAGTATTATCATTATTGTTGTTGTTGTTATTATTATTATTATTAATATTACTATTAGTAGTAGTAGTAGTACTATTATTATTATTATTATTATTATTATTGTTATTATTATTATTATTATTATTAAGGGACCTTAGCTTTGCACTTTCTTCCTAAAACATCAAAAAAAAAAACATCCACACAAAAAAAAACGGAACTACCCTCTGACGGTTATATGCCTTCATGTGGTAAAGCCACAGTGACCTTGATTTTTCATTCACCTATGACCTCCAAAATCTAATTATTTCATCCTTCAATCAGAGTGGACTTTTATGCAAAGCTCAAAGAAAATCCCTTAAAGCGTTATCGAGATATCGCATTCACAAAACCGTACACATGAGACCACAGTGACATAACCTTTGACCTATGACCTTCAAAATGTAATCAGTTCATCCTTAAATCACAATGGACATTTGTGCAAAGTCTGAAAAAAAATGCCCTAAAGTGTTGTTGAGATATCGTGTTCACAAGAATGGCCCGGACGAACAGATGTACAGACAGACGGGCAACCCGAAAGCATAACGCCTCCAGCCCTGGCTATCACCAGCACGGAGGCATAAAAACCTTTAAAAAAACACTCTAAAGATACAAACTGAAGAACTCACTGATTTTAAATGTAGCTTTTATATCTAAACCATGGTTTACTATAAACTATATAAAGAATTATTCACAGTGCTACCAGCGTTAGTACCCCAGCACTATAATAAGCACAAAATACCTCTAAATGGAGAGATTTCTGTTCTCTGTCTACTTTATAATGTTGTGGCTTTTTTCATACAGTCCTAAAACTGCCTTGAAAGACCCTTAAGGGGGGGAGTGATGGTGTAAATCAATATCCTGCATTATGAGTCATAAATCAATACACTATATCAATATCCTTTATTTTATAAGTCAGGCTTCTTTATTTTTGCTAGATTGGAAGTTGCAGTTGAATGTCAGAGTCTGTGTGTTAGAAATATTGTACCAGTCGCTGCTTTATATGCTGTAGTGCAATTAATACAAAGGCATTATCCACATGTTATTGATTTTTCACAACACTGGATAGTTAAGGAATAAGGAAGAGAAGGTATGATGTGATGTTCAACTGGAGCACTGGTGAGGTGTGAGCTGGATACAATAGAAAGAGGTGTTATTGTCAGATCTCTTCGCTTGACAGTGGCACTGTTTCTTGGCTTGCCTGAAAAGACTCCTTGACTAAAACAAGAAGCAGTGGAATCCATTTGGCAGACGACTCAAAGCCACTGTGTGGGAAGTTCTGCCTCGCGCTTTCAATCAAAAGACAAATGAGAAACACTGGTGGACTCTCGAGACACACAATGATAACCATGGTGTTAACAGCGCCAGAGTAAACAAAGCACTAGGCAACTCTATGCTTTCAAAAAAAAAAAAATAATCCTTCCTTTGTGTACATTTCATTCGTTTATGCTTCCTAGCTACTTATGTGGTTTCTTAACTTGAGTTAAGTCCAAGAGGTGAGTCATGCTCCAGTTTCCCGAACTGCTGTAGTAAAAGCGACGGCTCTTCACAGTGCAACACCGCAAGGAGCTCTACCTCAGGGCTAAGTGCACTGTGCCATATTTCCCAGTCAGCCTGACTGGAATAGGAAAGCAGCCCGAACCCCCCCTCCCCAACACACATCCCCAGTCCCTACTCCCCACCCCAGTGGAGCTGAGTTCTGTAAAACGCACCGGCAACCGAGCACGCAGGTGTCAGAACATTTAAAGCCATTTTCTCCAGAGGGAGGGAGAGAGAGAGAGAGAGAGAGAGAGAGAGAGAGAGAGAGAAAGAGGGGGGGGGGGTTGGGGGGTAAAAAAAACAAAAATTTTTAAAAATGCTTAGAGTTCGTTCTTTCCAGGAAAATCATTTGCATTGGAATTGCAGTTGGGCCAATAAGGCACATCACCCTTCTGTTTCTTATCGTGACTCGCTTCAAGTAGCAGAATGAGGTGTGGAGTGTAGAAGGGGATTTGTAGACTGCAAAGGTGGTGCAGGATCAGCAGTCTGCCTCAAATCCCTGAACACTGTTACCTCTGTGGCACAGAGACAGCCACACTTAACTAGATCAGAGTCATTACTCTGTGATTACAGATCACTGAGAGCATTATTTCTTATATGGTTTGTGTGTGTGTGTGTTTTAAGAAATGACTCAGCCATCCACGAATGATAATACAAGGCAGATTTTACACTAGGTCCAGGTTTTGCTTTCACAGGAGCTTTAAATGCCCTGAGGTATGCCAGTAAAGCAATCTGTTATGAAACTGAAAGGGACAATATATCAACGAAACAATTGAAATGTCCAACAAAGCACATGACACATCATCAAGCAAAAAGCAAAAAGAAATGACAGTGTTCAAGCTCAGATAATGACGGTTGGACCAGTGGGATGGTTATATTAAGTGTACAGGGACTTGTATGGTTATAATATACATAACAACATTGCTCGCAATTGACTCGAGTGTCGATGCTATACAACGGAATATGACGGAGTAGAAAAACAAAAACATTGTCCACTTTATTTTGTAGTGCACAGCTCTTGTATATTTCGTTTGAAATAGCTCTCTTTTTATTGCCCTTGCGTGATCTGCTCTCTCTAGGATTAGACCTACCCTGCTGAGCCTCTCACCATATCTCCCTTTCTAAATGGGCCCAGTACACTTTCTGAAATGCACTGCGGCTGACTGATAGCCTGTGGGTGCCAATAAGCTTTTACTGGATGGGTAAAAAAATAATAATAATAATAAAATAAATAAACAGCTATACCATCTGGCTCCTACAAATCTCAAAATTTTGGAAAAAGTCTACCAGTTATGCAAGACCACAAGAGCAGTCCTGTGCGTCATCCTTTAGAATTTTCTATGTATATTTCCTTCATGATTTGTCAATATGAATTTGCAATAAATAGTTTTCAAGTGGGGCAGAATATCGGCGTAATGGTTAGCACGTCTACTTCATAGCAAGAAGGTCCTGGGTTCGAGTCCCGGGCTCGGCGAGGACGTCTCTTTGTGGAGTGTATATGTTCTGTGCTTGCATGGGTTTCTTATGGTTGTCCAGGGTACTCGTGGGTACTCCAGTTTCCTCCCGCAGTCCAAATACATGCACATTAGGTTAACTTCTCTAAGTCGCTTTGGATAAGAGCGTCTGCTAAATGCTGTAAATGTAAATGTAAACTGGCTGTTCCAAATTACCCCTAAGTGTGAGAGTAAATAGTTGTGTGTGTGTTTGGCCTGCGATGGACTGGCGAGTTGTTCAGGGTGTACTCGCAGACTCGCAAAGGCAGGGTACACCCGGAACAACTCGCCAGGCTATTGCAGGTCCAACACACATACAAAAAATCACAGTCACACTTAGAGGTGATTTGGAATAGCCAACTGGCCTACTGTGCATGTTTTTAGCCTGTGGGAGGAAACCAGAGTACCCAGAGGAAACCCACGCAAGCACGGGGAGAACATTCAAGCTCCGCACACAGACACCACGAGCCCGGGAACCAAACCCAGAACCTTCTTGCTGTGAGGTGAACGTGCTAACCACTACGCCACCATGCCACCTGAAATTACAATATAATATAATATAATTCCAATGAAGTAAATGAAGCACCTGCACCCTGATTTTTTATTAGAAGGGGAGTTTTGCTTCCCCATTTTATATTCAAAGATTTATAGTAATGTGACCTTCAGTGTAAATGAGTGTATAAGCATTTATTTGGTTAAATATATATACATGTTTCCAGCAATTTTACTATTCTCCACTAAAAGAAAAAATATGCACTTCTAAAAGGAGTGAAGTGAAGGGGTTTTGTTCTTAGCCATAGAATTTGCTTTTGTGCATCTGCTGAGTGAGAAATAGCTATGGGAAGTGGATTAACCTGAAGGCATGTTGAAACTATGCTATTCAGCACAACATGCAGCCTGAGTCACAAAATATTCCCAACCCAGTGAGCAGCATAGCACGATCTGAAGTCACTAGCAGGGGTGGCTCATATCAGTATGCTAAAAGGGCTGCTGTCCTGCCTGTCTTTAAAATAAATAAATAAATAAAACTCAGTGTATGGTTTCCACAATCCCTACTCATCCCTAATGAGCAAGCCTGAGGCGATGGTGAAAAGAAAAACCTCCCTCAGTTGACGCGAGGAAGATACCTTGAGAGGAACCAGACTCAAAAGGGAAACCCATCTTCATTTGGGTGAAACCAAATAGAAATGCAAACTATGTAGCAGAAAGAGTTTATATCACCAACAGTGAAAAGTCATCTTCACAGTCTCTGAGTGAACATCTAAGTCTTTATGCATCATATTCAGCAGTAGCATGAGGTTTCCAATATGAGAACTCCAACCAGCAGCAGCACATCAGGATGGATCACAGGACTCAGAAAGAAGAAGGATCAGCAGGGTCAGGATCACCGGCATCCCAGAAGAAGCATGTGTACCTCAGCAAATACAGAGTGAGAGGGTGAGAGAGAGAGAATAACTAAAAAGAGAGAACCAGAAGGAAGACAGACATGAAGGCAGCCTGTGACGTCAGGCAATCAGTCACTCCACTGTCGATGGACCTGGGAAAGCAGATCAGATCAAAGTGTAGCTTATTGCTTATCTGTGGTTTTCTAATCAAACTCTAAATTATTTGTGTATCATCTAATAAGGAGACTAAATCACCTCATTTTCCCTGAACTACTAACTGATGTAAAATTTATGCTTGTTAGCTAGTGCTAATGCTGGCTAATGTTATAAACAAAAGGTCAAAGAACAGTTAAGATGGCGATGTAGCAGTTTTGCGCTCCAATGGGCTGAAATATTCTAGAACATTTTCCATAGTCCATCGCCAGTAGATGTATAACAGATTCACTCATAGGTTTAATCAATGGAGACATAGTGGATTATTTACACTATGATTATTTTTCTGCTAAAATATGCTTGAAGGAGACACTATGCAAACACACACACACACACACACACACACACACACACACACACACACACACACACATTAGCAAGAAGGCCTGGGTTTGATTCCCAGGCTCGGGTGTTTCAGTGTTGAGTTTGCATGCTCTCCCCCTGCTTGCATGGGTTTCCTCCGGGTACTCCGGTTTCCTCCCACAGTCCAAAAGCATGCACAGTAGGCTATTTGGCTGTTCCAAATCATCCCTCGGTGTGAGTGTGAGTGTAAATGGTTGTATGTGTGTTGGCCCTGCGATGGCCTGGTGAGCTGTTCAGGGTGTACCCCACCCTCAACCAGAGTTGGCTGAGATGGTTGCCACCCTCCCCGCAACCCTAATTAGGACTAAAACAAAATCAGGCACCAATAGTCATATTACATTTTTTTCCTGAGGAGTAAGCTAAAACCAAGCTTTATCCAGAGATTATGGAGAGTTTATGTCTTTTGCTGAATAACTGCAGGTATTTATTTTCCACTTTGCAGCAGAGATGGTGCATTTCTCCAGGCTTTTTTTTTTAACCTCATCGTTTTGTGTTTGTGTTATCGAGCTGTGTGTATCTCCCCATATCCTAGACCAGTGTACTAAATCATATGTGAAGGTAATGCTGCACCTACTATTACCTTGTATCTATCCATACAGATGGATGGTAAAGGACAAAACTGCATAAAGTGTATTACTTGCTAGCCACCAAAACAGCTTCACTGTGCCTTGGTATTGATCCAAGAAGTTCTGGAGGATCTGTTTTTTCACATTTTCTTTGTGTTTGATGGCAGTGTGTGAGAGAGTGCTTCACAGTGCTGCTGTGAGTCGTTTAAATCTAAACACCAGCAAAAGTCTCTTTTTACAGTATAGGCCATATAAATACTCAGATACAGGGGAAAAAAACATGGCATAGTTTTCGCCTCACACCAAGAAGGTCCTGGTACGAGTTTTGGGCTTGTGTGGGTTTCCTCCTGGTACTCTGGTTTCCACACGCAATGAAAAGGCATGCATGTAGTTGGCTGTTCCAAATTGCCCCTAGGTGTGAGTGTAAATGGTTTTGTGTGTGTGTGTGTTGGCCCTGGGATGGTCTGGGGAGCTGCTCAGTGTACCTCGCCTTCACCCAGTGTTAGCTGAGATAGGCTCCAGCCTCCCCGCGACCCTTATAGGATTAAGCAGTTTGGTGAGTGAGGGAGTGAGTGAAAGACAACATTTTCATTTACATTCCAACCAAATATGAGACAAATTATGCCGATTTTAGTTTGTATCTTAAAAATTGAGAGTTAATATTGCACAACTGTAGTATCTTATAAACGTGGAGTTGCTTTCATGAAATTTAGATATTTTTTTTTCCTGGCAAATACTTCTTAATATCATATAATTGTTATTTAGAATTTCCAATAATCAACCTGCACAAACACCAGCATATGACACAGTGTGTAAACAAGGAATATAACCTACCTTATGTGCTATTTTCATGGGAACTGACTGTTCCAGAAGACTATCTTAGGTTAGTGTGTCTACAGTGTTGATGTGGCTTGGTTAGCCGTAGGGAATAGAGTAATAAGCAGTAGCATGAACACACTAACTCAAGAGAAAATGTGGCAAATCGATAATTAGGAAAATGTGTGATAGTAACTAGCAAGTGCCTACAATGGGCTAAGAGCCAATTAACCCAATATGTAAGTCTTTGGACTGTGGGAGGAAACCAGAGTATCCAGAGGAAACCCACACAAGCACAGGGAAAACATGCAAGCTCCACATGGAAAGGCCCTACCATAGGACTTGAAACCAGGACTTTCTTGATGTGAGGCAGACGTGCTAACCAGTACACCACTGTGCCGCCCTAATAACACACAAATGCAAAATAAAATGTCAGAATAAAAAGTAATGAAAAGCAACAGTAAGATAAATCTGTGTAATACTATCACGTATTCAGTGAGGAGCAAACAAATAAAACAAGCGAAAATATACTAAGGTGGCACGGTGGCGCACTGGTTAGCACATCTGCCTCACAGCAGGATGGCCTGGGTTTGATTCCGGGGCTTGGACGTTTCTGTGTGAAGTTTGCATGTTCTCCCAGTGCTTCTGTGAGTTTCCTCTGTGTATTCCTATTTCCTCCTATGACCAGTAGGCTAATTGGCTATTACAAATTGCCCCTAGGTGTGAGTGTGAGTGTGAGTGTGAATGGTTGTGTAAGTGTTGGCCTTGCAATGGCCTGGCGAGCTGTTCAGGGTGTACCCCACTCTCACCCAGAGTAGAGATGGTCAAAAACCCCCACCCCACCCCACCCCCGGCCACCCTAATTAGGAGAGGAAATATATGAATGGTTGAATGAATAATCTTCACTCTTGTGGCTGAAGGGACACAAATTCCCATAACCACATTGCAAGAACAGAACAAAGGGTTACAACAGAAAACGCTGGACCAACTCCCTGTGTATGGCTTTGGAATGGGCATATGTGGGTGTAATGGTGAAATGTCTATATACTTTTGACTGTGTACTTTCTGCTGTGAGGCAGACGTGCTAAACACTACGCTACCGTGCTGCCCAACTGTGTACAGTGTACATCATTACGTTTGTAGGTACTACAACACTAATCAACTCCAGTCCAACTTAGTACCCACAAGGGAGTCACTAGTGTCTAATACGCAGCACAAAAACCCAACAAGTGAGCTAGAAATAACCAGACTGTAATCCACATGCTTGTAGTTGAAAAGGCAATAGGGACCCATTCCTCTAGCTTAGAAACTGGATTTGTATGGGTGACTTGTATGTTTTTCTGTGAGCACACCCCACACACTGTATCATGCTTGGGTGAGCAGGAAACGAGGCACAGCAGGAGACCTAGAAATCCATATTACATTTACTAAGAAAGGATCCTCTGAGTCGAGTCCCTGAGAGGCACCGGTGATGGCGAAAAGATCTCTGATGAAGATGTATACATAAAAACTGTGGAGATCATCTTAAGCCCGGGAGAGGATCAAAAAGCCTGAGCTACGTGTCAATGCCTTCCTGAAAAGATATATGAGCACGGACGAAACAGCCTCTTCAGATAGATATTCCCAAAGAAATCCTGAGTGTGTGTGATACTCAACAGAAATATTGGAACGACATGGCACATCACCACAAAATTCCCCGCTCTGACATCAGTACTGCTTGATTTCTTCCATTTCTATGTTGTCATCACAATTATCAGATATAAAGAAGAATGAACACTTGAGAGGACCACAGTGAAGCATGTCAGAAATAGTTAATGGCTATGTGAAAATAAAGGACCATGACTTGTAAACAATGACTCATTTCAGGTTTTTTCTTTTTTTTTCAGTTCCTGCTATTAGAAATGTGAATACCCGTACCGAGGTGGTATAGTGGTTAGCACATCCACCTCACAGCAAGTGAGTCCTCGTTTCGAGTCCGAGGGTCGGGCCTTTCTGTGTAGAGCTTGCATGTTTTCCCTGTGGTTGTGTGGGTTTCCTCTATAGTGGTTAGCACATCCACCTCACAGTAAGAAGGATCTGGGTTTGAGTCCCAGGCTTAGGCATATCTGTGGGGGAGTTTGCATGTTCTTCTTGTGCTTGTGTGGGTTTCCTCCCACAGTCCTAAAATATGCACATTATGCTAACTGGCTGTTCCAAAGGACTGCCCCAGGTGTTAGTGTGAGTTGGAATGGTTGTGTGTGTTGCTCTGCGATGGTCTTGTGAGCTGTTCATGGTGTACCCCACTTTGTCCAGTATCGCCGAAGTAAGCTTCAGCCTCCCCCCGAGTCTAGTGGAATTAAGTAGCTCTGCAAATGAGTGAGTGAGTGAGTGAATACTGGAAATGCCACTCGAGTGGCACCAGTAGGAGATAATTTGTGATATCATTGCAAGAAAGCAAGTCTAAATCCCAATGTGGGCATGTTGTCAGTATGGGAGAGATGGCATTCTGTCTAACTCGGTAAAACTTAGCAGTTTAAATCTGTAGTGCATAGGCAGGTAACAAAAAATAGAAACTTTCCAAGTTACAATGTACAAATATGACAGAATGTACAGAAATACACAGATAAAAAAACCCAAATATTTTATGTAGCATATTAAATTACAAGTGATCACAGGTTTGTGACCAAGCAAAAGCCTTCTCTCTAAGTTACAAGTCGTTGTCAACAAGGGCTTCAGACAGATCCTGAACATAACAAGGCCAGAAAAGATTACAAATAGCACCCTGTGGATAAGAACACACTCTACACCAATAGGCAGAAAGATAACAGAGAGGAAATGGGCATGGATATGCTGCATGTGGAGAAGACTTCAATCTAACATAGCTTGACAAGTGCTTGACTGGAATCCACAAGGAAATAGAAGACAGGGAAGACCAAAACCACTTGGATAAAAATGTCACAGTCCATACTAAGAAAAATCAAACTTACGTGGGGAAAAGGAAATGCAGTGGCCCAAGACCATTCCAGATAAAATGCTCTGGTAAAGGCCATATGCTCCATTCAGAGTCAAGAGGCTTAATTCAAATAAGTCACATGTTAGGTGTTCAAATGTTGACATACATGTGAGCTTGTGTATGCAGAAGATGGCAGATGGCACTTTCCTCCAAGTGCCTAAAGGCTGAGTTTTTTTATCGGTACGATAAAGCATAGCTGCATACGCTACACTGTAGCATGGCATGTGGGTCTCCAGAAATGTCCTCCTTTACAATTCCGACTCCTTCTTCTCTGTAAAAAAATAGTTAATATAAATGTATAAAGATTGACATGTTATACTAAAAGGCGGCTGTAGTTACTTATAACGGCCAGTTTAATCCTGCATTGTATCCTGTGGATTTAAACACTACTTAGTCTGAAGTGCTTCAGTTTGCTGCCCCCCAGTAAATTTGTTTCAAAATAACTTTTATTCTTTGTTTTTTGTTTTTTTTTTAAATATATTCTTCCAACAGTGAAAGACAGAACTTGCATTGCTTTTCCCATTGTTTTTCTGCTTGCACTGTAAATTAAGTAAATTCTGGTGACTCCTGGAAGAAATGCACAGCTGAACATGCGAGTATAAATATTTTACTCGGCTCAGGCATCGATGCCATAACTATGGCGCAGAACCTACGCAGAAATAATAATCATCCCTCACTCCGTCCTGTGAGCCAGCATGAAGGCACGATTGTTTATAACTTATGAGATAACTGAGGAATAACAAAACCTAGCATGGTGCACAGAGATTAAACACAACTATACACTGACAAAAGGTATAACCTGGTATTGTTTAATTTAATTAAGACAAGAATTGGGAAATTGTTGTAGTATAACAGGAATAAAGCTGTTCTGGATATCTTCACTCATTTACTCATTTGCCAAACTACTTAATCCTATTAGGGTCACGGGGAGGCCGGAGCCTAACAAAGCCGACATTGGGTGAAGGCGAGGTACACCCTGAACAGCTCCATTCACATTCATATTCACACCTAGGGGCAATGTGGAACAGCCAATTAGCTTAATGTGCATATCTTTGTAATTTTGGAGGAAAGCAGAGTACCTGGAGGAAACCCATGTAATCACAGGGAGAACATGAACTCTCCAAGAGACAAGGACTCGAACCCAGGACGCGAGGTGGATGTGCTAACAACTATGCCACCTTCAGGATATTCTGTTGAAGGAAAATAATAAACTTTGGCGTGGTATTGGCTTTTCTTCATGTCAGGCCACAATACAACACCAAGTTTTTTCAATAATAACATAGCACATCATATGTTTTTTTTCTATCATAATACACAAAATAAAATAACAGCCTGAATTTAATGTGATTCCTATGATTTCAGATTTTTTTAATAAACTATAGGGCAATGCTATCCTTGCAATCCTTGAAATCCTGAATATTAGGAACGACCAACTTCACAGAACTTTAGGAAACTAACTTCAACTTGTTTTCAGACATTACATCAGGTTGTAAGAAGATTTGCATTGCATCAGCTGACTTTTTCTTCCTGTCATACGAAATATACAAGTTTAAGAAAAAGCTGTTGTTTATAAAATTACCACCCTCAATGATATTCTTTCTCTGACTGAGAAGTTTCACTTGAGTTGCGCTTGCTTCATCATACTCATTAAATTGTACGTATCATCGTTGCTTATTCACATCCAGATGGCGAACCAAATGCTGCGTTTCGATTGTTCTGCGTCTCTTCATGAATATCTCATATGGTGCATACTGTATGTTGAACCACACTAAAAACTCTGTTCTCAACATCCCGCTTCTGAAAGTGAGGATTTTCAGGAGTTTTCACGTTGACACAGTTATTTCACCATGATGATATTTTTATCAAAGCCTGATCCTGTCGAAAGCATGTGTGAAATTTTGAAGCCAGCTGTACTGCTGGGATACATCAACATTTTACATAAGAAAAGCCTAGTGTTTTGCTAACTACAGCAGAGCTGTTATATAAGGGTGGAGACCAAATCTGATTAATTTTGTAAGGTTTAATGTGCATACCTTTGGACTGTGGGAGGAAACCAGATCACCTGGAGTAAACCCATGCAAGAATGTTGAGAACATGCAAACTCCACACTCAAACTCCACACCAACTATCAGGCTTGAACCCAGGACTTTGATGATGTGAGGTGACAGTGCTAACCTCTATACCACCACTATTCTACTGAGTCATGACATACAACACAATAGACAACAGTGTGTTGGGTGCATCAAAGTTGCAGCAGACTACTTCACAAATTTCATATCCAAATGAGATCTATTACAAAGTTTAGCAGCTACTGAGTCTATGAGAAAATCCTCCTCTGCCAACAGCGTAATTTATTTTCATTACCCTAAATCACTAGATCAATACAATGGTAAATAGGCTCCATTTATCTTTCCGGAAAATATATATCGGACCGCTGGCAAACACCGTGCATAAATGGAAGTTAGTTGCAATATATAACAGGATGAACTGAGCACAATGACAAATGATTTAAAATGGGCCAATAGGGAGAAAGGAGAGTTGTTGACTAAAATGCTGGGAGGCTCAACTCTAGGGATGGTTTGGCATTTGTTAAATGCACGTCCACAGTGTTTACAGAGAGGTGTCTGGCCGACAGCGATCCATCACGTGTCCTGGCTGTAACTGAAGTGGGTGTGAGAGCTTCTGTTTTGCTTGTGACAGTAATATTGATGAGTATAATGAAAGTTGACCAAATTACTAATATGTGATATTGGTCTTTACTGATTCTAGTGCTTTAAATCATCAGCGCATGTTGAGATCTAAGGTGGCCAAGCCTGTAAAAAAAAGAAAAAAAAGCCTAAAAGCAGTTAACCCTACAATAGAAAATAAAAAAGCTATCAATATAAAGGATAATTTAAGCATTGATTAATGGTAATGAGAAAAATTTGCAGATTGGTATGAAAAAACAAAGATTTCTTTTATTTTTTACCTGATTTATTTCTAGCCCAGACTATAGATTCATGCAGACTGTAGGTGATTGCCACGTCAGTTGTTTAGCTCCTAGATTTACTCTGGATTGGGGCTAATATTTTTCCACCCATATTATGGTTAAATGAATATCTTTGGGAGAGTAACTAATATACAGAATAAGACGTGTTCTCAAACTGGTAAAAATCAGTAGAATCATTGCCAAAAATACTCTCTGAAATAATTGTTATTTCTTGTCGCTTGTCACATTAAAACTTCAGTGTATCATAGATGGACAGATGTACAAGCGCTGCAAAATCAAGTTGATGGTTTCTTAAGTATGATGTTCCGCTGTTTGTTTAAATTAAAGGGTTAAAACCTTCTTTTGTTTGCTTATCATGCTTGGTATTCAGAGGGGGAAAAAATCATAAAATCGTTAAAACATTACAAGCTTTAAACATGCTGTTCAAGTCTGATACTGAATATTGAACAATATATAACCATAACCCAAACCCCAGGCATTGCTGGTAGTTATCCTAAATAGCTCTTTAATTGGTCAAAAGGTCTTACAAATAAAGAATGACAAACATGTAAAAGTGTTTTAGAGCAGTTTTTGAAATACCTCATCAAAGTCAGATTTTCAGCATTATACCATTTCAGCATTCGTGCAATGAAGCTTAATGTATAAAACACCAAAATGGGGGGGCTTAATCCCATTGAGCAAGACATGAATAGTTGAACCAGATGAACCAGACTGGTTGGTTTGAGTATTCAGAAATTGCTAATCTGATTCTATAGAATACACAAAGAGGTGTATAAAACAAAAAACATCAAGATACTGAGAGAACTGTAGGCAAGAAAAAAGGAAAATTAAAGAGAGAGGATGAAGGAGAACTGCTACACTGGATATATGGAGCTGACAGTAACTCAAACAACCATTTTCTACAGCCATGCTGAGTAGAAAAGCATACACAACCCCAGATTTTCAACTGTGCAATTTTGTATTTTGTCTGTGTAATACCCTGAACATCGCAGGATAACACCCGCAGATTATTCACACTCACACCCACACCTAGGTGCAATTTGAAACAGCCAATTAACCTTGTGTGCATGTCTTTGGATTGTGAGACAAAACCGGAGTACTTGAAGGAAACCCAAAGACAGCCTGGACTCAAACCTAGGCCCTTCTTGCTGTGAGGAGGACAAAATAACCACTACACTACTGTGCAACCATTCAGATGACATAACAATATTTTTTGATCATTTTAGCAATAGTATTATATACATTATAAAACAATCACATAAACAATATCAATATTTTAACAGCTAGTAAGAGAAAACTGAGTTGTATTCTAGTGAGATACATAATATTATTCCACTGTTATTTCATCAGCTGGTTTCATCACTTCATTGCAATACGGTTTAAAATGCCAGTTTCTGAAAACAGGGTTTGTGCTGCTTTCCTAGAGATTTGCAACAGCATATAAAAAAATCATGTAAATTAGGGTTAGGGGCAGGGTAAGTATTTATAACGTGTATTTGTACGTGTAAAAAGTATTTGTAGTGTGTGTGTGTGTGTGTGTGTGTGTGTGTGTGTGTGTATGTGTGTGTTTATATATATATATATATATATATATATA
>JAOUQZ010000019.1:9652557-9716201 GCA_028564935.1 Neosilurus hyrtlii
TATATATATATATATATATATATATATATATATATATATATATATATATATATATATATATATATATCACACACACATATCAAACATAATATTTTTGGCAAACATATTTTATGGATGTTGCTGAAATGAATTCCAGCCCTTGACATTCCATCTCTGGGACTATTTAGCAACATCCACCTCACCTTTGGCAAATATTTGATTTAGTATATACTACACCAGGCCCTGTGATGGCCTGGCGAGCTCTTCAGGGTGTACCCTGCCCTCGCCCAGAGTCAGCTGAGATGGGCACCAACCTCCCCACGACCCTAATTGGGATAAAGGATTAGGATTACACGGCTCAGAAAATTAATGAATGAATGAATATACTACACAGGAACATAAGAAAAGCAAACTAAATCCAGATTTTTATGGTTTATTTGTGCATCTATTGCTCCCAGAGTTCTATTCTTGGAGACTGAATGAAAGCATAAGGTCAGTCAGCTGTGCACAATCCTTAGAACAGTCCTCAAAAGAGATGCCAGCCTATCAGAGGACCACCTTATGGTGGCCATGCTTAATCGGCGGGTTTGGCCGGAGAAATTGAACCAATCAATCGGTCCACTGATAATGATGATAATGACTATGATGAAACTGTTATTTTTACTTGATTTGACCATTATGCCGAGCTTGTGGGGTGGATACTTAAAAATCATATGTGCCAAAGGCAAGGTGGATGTCACTAAATAGTTCATGCATGTTCTGCTAATTGGCTGTTCCCGATTGCCCTTTGGTGTGAGTGTGAATTGTTGAGTGTGGATTGGCACTATGATGGATTGACGAGCTGTTCAGACTGTACCCTGCCTCTGCCCAGAGTCAGCTGAGATATGCCCCAGTCTCCCCGTAGTCCTAATGAAGGATAAATCTCAGAAAATGAGAAGAGATGAGTACATCCACTGGAGCTTCATTTTTTCTAGCCTAGACTGTACATAAGCACACTTTGTAGTTACTGTCCAGGCGTGTGATTATACGTCGTAAAATACACCTTTGGTTTAAGCAATTTTTAAGCTCACCTTAGCAGCGCACCCATAAAATGGCATCAGCAGTGATTGAGGAGGAGAGTGTAAAATACAGTGGTGGGTGAACATAAATGAGTGGACTTTATTATCCATTTTTCTTACATATTTTTGAAAAAGAAATGTTTTTGGGGGAGAGGAGACAACCTATTAACAACACATTGTTCAAATAATGTACAAATTACACTAAAGCACAATAGATGAAGCAATGTTTTTGTGTTCCTTGGTTAGAATGAAAGCCTAGTATATTTACAAGAAAGAACATTTTTTTTTTTTTGCCATGTTTGCCTTTTTTTCCCTTTTTTTAAGAGACCCAGCATAACAACAGCTGCTCATTATAAACCTGAAATGTTTGACAATTGAACAAAACTTCAGCTGCCTATAATATGTGTGAGTCTGTAACAATTTGCCTCACATCATTCGTATGCATAATACGAGGCCCATGCAATAGAGATTAAATGTTTTAACCTGCACCAGAGTGGAAGAATGAAGAACATGTAGAGCGGAGACATCCCCAGCACTGCTGAGTTTACTATTCTACATCATTTAACACACCCGATTTGACTAATTAGCTAAATACCAGGGCCTTCACAGGGAAAATACGAACCTCCGTAGAGCTTCATCCCTCCTGTAGTATGGCTCATGAAGCAGGATTTGAGATATTTTTTAACTTACTTAGGTCTTGTCCTGGATTTTCTGTTGTATGGGAGTGGTTTAATACTTTATCAGGTTACATCACCAGCACAACTTTTGCTACCTAGATACCATGCTAAGGTTAGGTTAAATTCACGATCACACCTAAACAGCTTTTGAACCTATCATCCTTTAAAAATTTCAACATGATCAATGAGACATAGTCTACTAAGATGATGAAAATTATTTGTTCAGTGACCTTGTATCACCTGGGCCATTCTCTCCACCACGGGTTCCCCCTTCAGGGTGCAAAAACCCTAAGGAACCTAGGAAAACTGGAACAATTTTTGGCCCCGGGCCATAATCCCACTGAATGAGGATTCATTTTCAGACTCTAAGCATTTAACAGCCATATACTGCGCAATTATATGTAACAACCGTTGATGTTAAAGTTCAATTGATTTGCTTGTATTGGTCAACACGACACAGTCATGGGGTTGTGCTCTTTAGCATCACCTAATTATTCATGTGGCAATATTGTGGCGAAGTGTTTAGCGTGTCTGCCTCTCAGCAAGAATGGCTTGGTATTGAGTCACACGGCTCAACGAGGGCGTTTCTGCGTGGAATGGCAGGTTCTCTCTATGCTTGCATGGGTTTTCTCCAGGTTATCTCAGATTCCTCCCATAGGTCCAAAGACTATAAGGAGATATTAGGCTAACTGGCTGTTTCAAATTGCCCCAAGGTGTGAGTGTGACCCTAGTAGGATAAAGCTGTTCAAAAAATGAAGAATCTATTCATGCATCTAGTGGTCAAAAATGAGAACTGTAACAAGTACTATGTGAAGACCATTGGGGCATCTATCATGCTGCCCCATGCGCTCTATTTAAACATTCTGCCAAAGTTAATAACAGGATTCCCAGAATTGGTTAGTCTGATAATACTCTGTAGCTGCCAAGTTCTTTTTATATTGCAATTAATCAGAATTAAATCTAATACATAATAATTTTTCTACAAAGGAAAAGTAGAAATGCAGACTGTGTGTGTGCGTGTGCGTGTGTGTGTGTGTGTGTGTGTGTGTGTGTGTGTGTGTGTGTGTGTGTGTGTGTGAGATGTACCCAACCATTGCTATTGTCAGATGCCGTGTAAAGATTGGAAGAGAGAGAAGGGGGGATTAGCTGAAGGTTAAGGATTAGAAGGGTAAAAATAATACAATGCGTCTCCTTTTTCTAATGCTCAAATTTTGGGGGGAGCCATGTTCAGTTTTTTGTAAGTTTCTGATGTGTGGTTGGACTGGAAACTTCACTGAAAGCTGCCAACCCTGGTTAATGAAATCGGCTGTTCTGTGGGCACCTCACACATTAGGCAGCTGACTTCGGTAAGCAACAGGAAGCACACCTGGTGTATCCAATTTACAGGAAAAAAACATACACCCTGTATATAAAACTGTCGAAACAAAGCTGCAAGGCAGTATGCTGAATTAATACTGTATTTGGGGGTTACCCTAAAATTCACTAGATTGTACTCTATAGAATAAATCAAGTGTGATCGTCTTTGAGTTTATTTCAGGGCTAGGTTATTATTAATGTCGGCCTGACTCGCCAAAATCGATGGCCATGAGCTGCTAGTAATGGTGTATTTATTGCTTTGTGAATACAGCACCAAGACAAATTCCCTCTATGCTTGTACTTGGCGAACAAAAGATCCTTATTTTGATATCTTAAAAGTTCACAGATGTAGGAGCATACATTGAGATTGCCTAAATTGCCAAGTCCTTCTGCTTTCCATGATTATTAGCATTCTTATCCAAGATTTAAACCATTTCTTCAAAGGGAATACTGTTTCCTGCCAGTTTTTAGGGGATAATATTGCTAATTTCACTATGTTCTATTGCTCTGTCTGCTCCGTAATCTGAATGGGGTGTTGATCCAGAGATTCTCAGGAAGTGCACAGCATACTCATTCATAAAAGTGTACATATCAAGAAATGTATCGCTCACTCACTCTCTCGCTCATTTGCTCTCATCTCACTCACTTCGCTCTGTGAAGTCGGGGTACACCCAGAACAGCTCAGCAAACTATCGCAGGGCCAACAGACAACCATTCACACTCACACCTAAGGGCAATTTGGAACAGCCAAGTAGCCTAATGTGCATGTCTTTGGACTGTGGGGGAAAACCGGAGTACCCGGAGGAATCCACGCAAGCATAGGGATAACATGCAAACTCCACATGGAAGCGCCCTCGCCAAGATTCAAACCCAGGACCTTCTTACCGTGCTGCCGTTAATGAAACGTGTATAATTCAACTATTATATGAAATTCCTATTCGCATACTTTCTAAGCTTCCCAGCTCTAAAAACACATCCTTTGACATTTAAACAATGCATTTTCCATTCCTGCCGCACACACACAGTGTTTCTGCTTGCCTATCTTTCTCCATGAGAGCGTATTAATGTCTGTTTCTTGTACACTGCTTGCTTGTAATAATGCCTTCCTCTGCTTAAATGTGTGGTTAATAGCTTCTATAATTTTCCTCAACTGTAAATCACAAATACACTTCTGTATACCTACTTGTATCAAACAGGCATGATTAGAGCTACCAAAGACAAACACAAACCTGCCCTTACCTCAGGACCTCAGTTTTTATATAGGCACTTGTTATTAGACGGAAATCCTCTTCTACTAACTCATTTTCCAGCTGATGTGGTCCAGTGCTGTCAGGCTACTTATTTTCCAATTTGTCCAAAGTCATCAATTCTCTGTATTTTTAATGCTTTTAATACATAAAACTAGTGCAGACAAAGTTGAAGCTGACCCTTTTCTATTTCTTGTTTAATGAATTGATGAATTATACATAAATAAAGAGCTTAGCATAATAACCAGTTGGATACATATTGTATTTTGCAAGAGCTTTTTAAATACATCCCCCTATATTGAAACTACATACATTACATTAAATATATCCACAGTTTTTTAGCCCATGGCAATTTTTATATTTCTTTGCTTTTTTTTTTTTTTTTTTGGTTTTATTGGTTTCATCGATGTCAGATTCCTTGTTCTGCCTCAGGTCTTGTTCTGGTCCCAGACAGTTGGCTGCTCAGTGTAAAAATCACTCCTCTATGTGCTCACGATTAATCCTTGGTCTTTTATAAATGCAGTTGCATCTTGTTTTGTTAAGTATAAGTTTACTCAGGAACATAGGTTGATTTATGCCTTAGGCCCAGCATGAAGGGAAAAAAACTTACCCAAGTTTAGCTGCACCACAAAAGACACAATAGACCACCAAAGACAGCTTGCAGAGACATTCCTTGAGACTAGCAGGAACAAGAGAAACATGGCAAAGGATCTGATGTTGCTCACCACAATCTCCGCTGACACTGGGCAAAGGCAGGGTACACCCTGAACAGCTCACCAGACCATCGCAGGGGAGCAGACACCAACATATACACACACAATCATTCACACTCTCAACTAGGGGCAATTTAAAACAGCCAATTAGCTTTATGTGCATGTCATTGGACTTTGGGAACCAGAGTACCACTAGGAAAACCATGCCAGCATGGGGAGAACATTCAAAGTACACACAGAAACGCCTGTGGTATGTCTCCTGGTGTGCTCCATTTGAATTGGGAAATCAACATTTTCCCGAGTACTCAGTCAGAAATAACAACTAAACCACCCCCTGATTTCAGATTCCTGACTCAGAATGTCAGAGGAACCTCACTACACCACCCCCCTGACCTCATAATCCAAGATGGATGCTCTGTGCATCAAGAGAATGAAATCTGTAGCAGTTTATTGTTTACTAGCACTTCTGTCTTATTTCCATCATATTAAATCAGTTGTACACACAGCACTGTGAAACTTAGTACTGTGAACATGCTGCTACAGTTTTTGTATACAGAAAATACTGCGTATTTCAATGTTATCTACTGGTAGGTCCTGGGTTCGATTCCCGGGCTCAGCGAGGGCGTTTCTGTGTGGAGGTGGCATGTTCTCTCTGTGCTTGCATTGGCTTGCGCTGTGTACTCTGGTTTCCTTCAACACTGATAAAGATATGCACATTAGGTTAATCTGCTGTTTCAAATTGTCCCTAGGTGAATGGTTGTGTGTGTTGGGAATGCAGTGGTGTGGCGAGTTGTTGCAATGTGGAATTGCCAATTAGCCTATTAGCCTAATGTGCATGTCTTTGGACTATGGGAGAAATGCAGACTACCCAGAGGAAACCTACTCAAGCACATGCAAACTCCCTTGCCGAGCCCAGGACTTTCTTGCCGTGAAGTGGAGGTGTTAACCACCATGCCACCATGCCATCGTTATGCAACAACTGAATGTGTTATACTGAATTCATGACATATGTAATAGTTTTCACTCAATTACTCACTGTTCAAGCCGATAAATCCTACTAGGGTCGTGGGGTGGGGGGGTGGGGTGGAGCCCATCTCAGCCATCTCTGGGCGAAGGCAAGGTACGCTCTGAACAGCTTGCCAGACCATCGCAGGGCAATTCGGAACAGCCAGTTCACATAATGTGTATGTTTTTGAAGTGTGTGAAGAAACCAGAGTACCCAGATGAAAGCCACACAAGAATGGAGAGAGCATGCAAACTCCACACCACACAGAAATGTCCGAACCCAGGAATCGGACCCTGGGCCTTTTTGTGGTGAGGCAGATGTGCTAACCAGAGTGCTAAAAGTGAGTAAAAGAATTACTATTACAGCGAACCATGTAGGCAAGCACTATAAAAGCATTTCCTGAAGTGTTTTCCTATTCTTGTATCTAAGATTGAAGTGAATTGCTTTGAACAGTAGGACTGTGACATACTGTTAAAGCAGCACTAAAGTTCTTTCAGAGTATTTTTGATGTACCAAATGAAAGTCATTAAGTGCCACTAAGCATGCATTTCACTTACTGACAAAAACATTAGAACAAACAAGCAAGTACAGTAAATGTTTTCTTCAGTTTCCTCCCACTTCCCGAAATATGTTGGTTGGTGGATTGGGTCCTCCAAACTGCTCCTTGGTGTGTGCGAGTGTGTGAGTGCTTGGCACCCTGAAATGAACTGGCTATACATCCTGGATGTATTCCCTCCCACACTGGGCCCAGTGCTGCTGGGACAGCCTCCAGATCCACAACCCTGACCAGGATAAATCATAGACTGAAGATTAATGATGAATGTCCCATTCCAAGACTGTGTTCAGGTAGAATGGGCCGCTTGTTTTGGCTTAAATGGGGCGATGACAAAACAACCATTTTGAACAGAGCAAAGCATTATTTACAGCACGTTTTGTCTTCACAGTACCATAACAGGGAAATATAATCTGCTCATACTTGGCTGTTTTATGTTTCCTGTATCTGGATTGCACTGATAAGATTTTAACCAAAAGTCAAACGTGTTTTTGTTTACAGAGACAGAAATCTATTTGCTGTTCCCTAAATGAATATGTAAATCTGATAATGACATTTAATCACAATTATATTGTGTTTCTTGTTTCGGTTATTTTAAGCAAAACATGATTGCTGCTTTAAAAAAATATTCATTACCTTAGGGGCATTTGTTACTGCAGTCATGGACCATGGACATGCATTTTTATAAGACGGATTAATTTTTTTTTTTTATTACAGCCATCTCTTTTAGTGACATCTGAAATTTATATAATTTTTTTTTTGCAGATAACAGTTAATATAAATGTTTGCTTAAAAAAAGTTCATAATGCAACCCACTGTCACGAGTGGCTCATTTTATTTATCACTTTAAGATATGTGTCAAATATATGTCCGTGTGTGTGTGTGTGTGTGTGTGTGTGTGTGTGTGGGTGGGTGAAGCTGCATTGCCTTTCTATCATAACCAGCATTAACAGTTTTAGCAGTTTGCGCTACAGCAGCTCTTCTATGGGATCAGACCAGACGTACTAACCTTCACTTCCCACACACCTCAATGAGCCTTTGTCAGCCATGGCACTCTTGCCAGTTCACTGATTATTCGCCCTTGGAAAACCTTTGGTAAGCATTTACCACTGCATACCAGGAACACCCCACAACACCTGCCATTTTGGATGTGAATAAACCCAGTCAATTAGCATCACGATGTAGCACTTGTCAAAGTCATTCGAATCTTAATGCTCGCTCATTTTTCCTGCTTCCAGCACATCAACTTTGAGAACTGAGTCCTCGCTTTCTTCCAAATACATCCCACCACATTTCATTCAATGTTATGCACTTCACCTATCAGTGCCCATAATGTTCTTAATGTTATGGCTGAACATACTAGCAAAACAGTTACCCAGAATGCAATGCAACTTTAGACAAATCATCTGTTTCAATGTAAAGCACTCTTTTGGCAACAGTACAAAACTATCTACAGCACCTGGCTATTAAAAGTTAAAAAGCTAAGACAACCTTATCATTTACCATAAAACAGTGAGTTTGGCTCATTCCACCAACATATAAATATTCCCAAATAAAAGCTGATGTCTTTTAACTTAAACTCCTAATCGCTGTTGCGTTTCGAGTCCTGTATACAAAGGTAACAGATGCAAACCAAATTGTCATTGCTCAGATACTTAAGGACTGAAACGTATGTAGCCTGTTTCCGTGAGAAAAAAAAAAGAAAAATGTTGTGCTAAGTGGTTTATATACACAGCTGTTTGACTTTAGAGTTCAAAACAGGGTAGTTCTCGAGCTGAAAATGCAGCTGGAAAGAAAAGAACAGATGCTTCTGAAATGCAAATTCCCGCATCACTAGTGTACTTCTGAATACTGGCCACATCCAATTTTGCATAAAGATTCATAATCCATGACAAAGCCTGACGACTTCACAGGAAGCTCACAGGCTCAGTCACTGCCATGGCAGATAAGCACTTTACCCCACCGTCTGTGTCAGCGCTAAAACATCGCTCAGCTTTAATCTGGAACTGTTTTTTGGGGAAAAAAAGGCGAGGAGACTAAATATCCGCCTGTGATGACAGAGACCACACTCAGGCCCTGTTCGTGGTTGTTTGTTTGATTAGAGTGGGTTTTTGGTACATTTGGTTCCCAAACTGGCCAGCTGAGAAGCTTTTTCCACCAATCCAACTTCAGTGGACGTGTATCCCTCGCATGGAACCGAATGTGGTCTTCCACTGCGTTCAACATTCAGAAATGCGTTCAACATTCAGAAATGCTTTTGTCTTCACCACTGATGAAAAGAGTGATTATTACCTCTGTCCATACTGGAGATTTGTGGGGAGGTATTGTAATCACTACAATTGTGAGTCAGTTTGTCAGTTTTGGCACAAAGAGCAGATACTGTTCAAAAGCAGAAACTTACAAGACAGAAAGCAAGGGATGTGAAATGTAAAGAACAGAGAGACACCTTGCCCAGTGCCCATATAGGTGCGGCAATGTGATGTAGTGGTTAGCACTATTAACTCACAGCAAGAAGGTCCCTGGGCTTGAATCCCATGTATGGCTTGCATGGTCCCACCTGCATGTTTTTCCTCTGGGTGCTCTGGTTCTCTGCAACAGTCCAAAGACATGCACATTAGGTCAACTGATTACTTTAAATTGCCCCAAGGTGTGAATGTCCCAGGGAACAGGTTCTGCAACCCACTCAGATAAAAATATACATTGCAGCAAACCATGAAAGTGGGCCAGTGCACTCAGTGGTGCAGAATGGGATAGCTATAGCTAGCTAGCTAGCTAGCTAGCTAGATAGATAGATATATCTTTACATTGCCTATTTTCAACATTATTCCTGCTGCGTTGTGGAGGTACCTTGTGTCTCTCTAGTTTGAGTTACAGTAACAGTTAAAAAAATTCTAAAAACCTCCCCATGTTCAATCAGCTCCTTCAATTGAAAGTTTTAAATCAAGGCACAGCGGGGGGTAAAGGAAAGTCTGTTGAGCTTTTACACCCGAGCCAGTGGCTCATCAGAGCAGGTGCTTATCCCCGGTTTCTGTAGCATGAAGCAACTAGGAGTTCAACTCCTCCTGGATGGGACACTAGTCCATCGCAGGTTACCTTGCCAGTATTTTTACTGGTACCCATTTATACTGCTAGGTAGACAGAGGCACACTTGTGGTTAAGACCTTGCATGGTGGGGGTCCAACAGGGATTCAAACCCATGATCTCTTGATCGTGAGTCTGGCACCCTAACTGCTACGCCACCGGCCTCACGTACAGCAGGAGGTGCTGTATGATTCATTTTTATGAATTGGTGGAAGTTTGCAGGGGGCAGCAGGGGGTGCTGTATGATTCATTTTTATGAATTGGTGGAAGTTTGCACTCTCCAAGTGCTCTTGCTTTATTTATTTTGTTTCTTTTCTACACCCGCCAGAAGGTTTGATTTCACCTGTGTTGGTTTGTTAGTTAGTTTGTTTGTGTGCAAGATTACTCAAAATATTATGGATGGATTTGTAGTATAAGTAACAGATTAATACATTTTGGAGATCATCGGAGCATGGGATCATGTTGAAAAAGACTACCAAAATGCCTATTCTCTTTTATATGCAACAAAATGCTTATTAGATTTCATATAACTATGCCATGTTTTAATGTGGGGCCGGTGTTTTAATAATCCATTTGTGCCCAGTGGAGGTACCTTGTACTATATGAGTGTCCCTCTACTTGGTGAGTTAGATTGTTTATTTGTTTGTTTGTATGCAATATAGTTTAAAAATTATCCACAGATTTTGAAGAATTCTTTTTTAGAGTACCTTGCGGAACAAGTAATTTTGGAGGTGATCGGTGCACAGTTATCATGTTGAAAAAAAATTCTATTAAGGGTAATAAGTGCAAATAATGTGTGAATGAATGTTCATCAGACACCCTCTGGGGGGAGACATTTCATTATAACTATGCAAATTTATAATGAAACCTGCAGCCTCAGGCACATTTTTCAGTTTAATCAATGCACTTGTCATCATAATACATGTGTGCTGGGCAGAGGTACCTTGCACTTTATGAGTGACCCTCTAATATTTAGTCTTCAGCAAGTTGTTTTTATACTGGGTGCCCAAAAAAAAAATCACTTGAGTTCCTGTCAGCTCCCACCAGTCTGGTCATCCTTCTCTGACCTTTCTCAATCTTTGTATTTTTTTATTTGTTTGTTTGCATTTCATATCATTCTCAATTTATAGAAAACCCAGCAGTCATTGTAATACTCAAACCAACCTGTCTGGCATTAAAAGCCATGCCAATATACTGAGATCACATTTCTCTCCATTCTGATATTTAATGTGAATAATAACTGAAGCTCTTGAGCTGTATCTGCAGGATCTTGTGTACTTCTCTGACTGCTTCCACATAATTGTCTGATTGGATAATTGCATGAATGAATTAAAGAGGCGCAGGTGTTTCTAATAAAGTGCCTGAGTGCATCTCACTTCTCTGTCAAAGACTCCTTTGGTGTTTTTATTGTGTCTTTGTTTATGAGGAAGTGTCAGATTTATGTGGCTCCAGGACTGCAGAGAGCATGCCATCTTTTCTCTTCTGTGTTTTTCTCTTTTGGTTTCTAGCGCTTGAGGGTGATGGTGCTGCAAGCGCACTGCGTAGAGATGAGATGCAAAACGCTCGATGAGTCAGATGGAGCACCTAGACTGATGTCTAATCAGCAAAAGCAAGAAGGAGTGTGAAAAACACTTTGCTGTGCGTCGTGATTGCTGTTTTACACATTAGAGCTCATGTATTTTTTTTATTATTATTATTATTGTGCTGCCAGGTCTTTTTGGAGATCGGCATGCACAGTGAGAGGCAGAAAAGCTGTGAACCTTTTGGATGTTTCAGGAGGTCTAACAGACTTTCTTCAAGATTCCTTGAACAGATGCAGGAGAGTGGAAATGTGTGTATAGTATGTATGGGTGTCACTCAGCTTCCATTAAGCAAACACTAGGTTTAAAATCTTCTGCACAGTCTAAACAAATATATTAAAGTCAATAAACATGCGCGGCATAATCCTTCCTGACGTCTCATGCAAATTTAAGAACTGGAAGGCGAGTGTGATGTATTTGCATTATATTTCCGTTTAAAGTTTAGCAGGTTTTTAATGGCTGCCTCTGCAGTGCTGAAAGTGACTTATGAAGCATGTGGAGATGTGTTTTCCTCAGAATGAGGCTTACAGCACCAGGAGGCTGGTTAATATCGAACAAGCGTCAGTGTGTGTATGAGTGCATCTCCAAGCTAATGCAGGAAAATGACCACTGAAGCACTAATTAACTGGTGAGTTATGGAGGTTGAGAGAGAGAAAGAGAGAGAAAGAGACAGAGAGAGAGAGAGAAACAGACAAAATGGATCGTTCATGAACAGGGTGGGTAGAGTGCGATTTGTCAGCCAGTGTGCGGCATCATGATGAAACATTACGCTGGAGCTCTTATGTAAACCGCCTCCACAGCCACGCTGCTTTTATGTAAGCGCAAAGAGGAAGACGGAGAGAGCCTGACATCACTACTTCACTCTGTGCCTAGTTCAGTCTACAACGTTCACTCAATGTTTCCGCACACTCACACCTGTGCCTTTCACTATCCTTCTTCCCCTATCCACCCCCTACCCACCCACACACACACACACATACACACACACACACACACACACACACACACACACACACACACAAAACAAGCTGAAGAGCATTTGACGCAATCTGCAGAACTTCTATTTCGATTTTCTTGTGCGCTTTTGTCCTCACGCATTCACAGCCACGTGCTGTCTCTGTCAGTCCCAGCCAGCATCTTGCGATCCCTTTGTCTGGATTTCCATCAGTACATGGTTGCCATGACAACTGGCCCCATTTATGAAAGCTCTCCAAGCATGGATGTTCTGTTTCGCCATTTCAAGATTTTTTTTTTTCCTTTTGGACTGCACAAGTTGGGTTTGCTTTGGTTCACGTGTCAATCATGCCCTAGAACAGATTAACGCCTACAGTTGGAGAGTCGGCATGCACATCTGTTGCTCCTGTTCAATTTCTTTTTTTCATGGAGTTGCTCCTAAAACATCTGGAAACATTTGCGAGTCTCCCATTGCATATCAAAGAAAATATCATAGAAAAGACAGAAGTCAAGACTCAGAAAGCTGTCTTACTGAAGAATCTGGAACAGATGCTGCTTGAAACGGAAGTACGCTACCTGACAGACTAAATATGCACGCACAGACAAAGCTTTCTTGTAATTCAGCGTGACCTCATAGATGCCTGTGTCTTGTAAATTTTTTGCACATACACTCTCAGTTTCATACAGAAGAGTGTGGAAGCCCATTTATGCCACTAGAGAAAAAAAAAGTCGGCTTGTAAGTCATAACTGTGAGATGGCTAAAGCATAATAATGAGATGCTAAGTCATAATTATGAGTTGGTAGATCATAATTAAGAGATGAAAAGATTTAATTATAAGATAGTAAGTCACAATTATGAGATGACAACACTTAAATATGAGTTAGAAAGTCATAATTATGAGATGCAAGGTTGTAATTATGAGTTAGTGAGATATAATTATGAGAAGCTAAGTTGTAAGTCAGTAAGTCATAATTACGAGCTGGTAAGTTGAATTATTAAGTTAGTACGTCATAATTACGAGACTTAATTGTGAATTAGTGATAGAAATTCTGAGAATGTTAAGATCGTAAGTAATAATTATGAAGTAATAATGAAAAAAATTACAATCAGACCTTTTCCCACGAGCTCCAGAAATTGGTTCCTATAGGAAGAGTATTTGGATCACTAGAGAGAGAGAGAGAGAGAGAGAGAGAGAGAGAGAGAGAGAGAGAGAGAGAGAGAGAGAGGGTGAGAGAGCGGTTGTTAGGTAGTGTAATGGTTAGGTAGAGCATGCAAGAAGGTTATATTTCTGCACTAACAATAGAGTTCAAAGTTAGTTTAAAGATAACATTCTTTGTCAGTTGGCCAGTATTCTTAGTTTGTAATTGATTTCCAACTTTTCTTTTTAGAAATGATTTCTGACTTTAAACTCAGTTAAATACGCCCCATGTGTGTGAAAGGAAAAACACCCATCGATGGCCCTAGTATGCTTCTTTACTTTCACACAGGTAAAAAAACAAAAGGATCGCAAAAGAGAGTAAACAGGAGTTTGAAGCCAGTTTATTTGGTCATAATAGTGAGATATAATGAATTTACCAACATCAGAGGACTGGAGGGTAGTGACCTTATGGGTTAGGACTTCAAAAGTGTAATGCACTGGAGCTGCTGGGTTCCTCACTATGTTTCCAGGTACACTGACTTAATGCCAGGAGCATTAAGGCCTACTGACGGTGCCTCCAGGCAGCCCTGGGGCTGTTGTAACATCCATATCTCTGCTTCCATTTCCACAAGAGAAACTCTAGAAGTAAGAATGAAGCAGCACAATAGTGGACTGAAAAAGATTATTCATTGGCTAGAATTAAATAGGGCGCAGTATGAATTCTGTACAGACAGAATTACCAAAGCACTTTGCTTACTTGCATATATATTATTAATGAAAATGAATGTCCGTCCCAGGACCACATTAAATATGCATAGAAATATTTGTAATGGCCCTGTGATGGACTGGCATGCTGTCCAGGGTGTACGCTGCTCTCCCCCAGAGTCGGCTGAGATGGGCGCAAGCCTCCCCGTGACCCTAATTAGGATTAAGCGGTTCAGAAAATGAATGAATGAATGATATTTGTGATGTGCTTAGCAACTCATTGTTAATGCACTCACTCACTAATTTGCCATACTGTTTAATCCTACTATTAGGGCAGCGGGGAGGCTGGGCCAAGAGAGGGTAGTCCCTAAACAGCTCAGCAGAACATTGCAGGGCCAACACACACTCAACCATTCTTACTCACACTAATATACAGGGGCAATTTGGACCAGCCATTTAGCCTAATGTGCATGTCTTTGGACAGTGAGAGGAAACTGGTGTACCTGGAGGAAGCCCACATAATCACTGGTAGAACCTGCAAGTTCCACACAGGACTTGAGCCCAGGACCTTCTTGCTGTGATTCTAACCACTCCATATACGCTCCAATCACTCTTATAACGTGGCTATCTATATGTAACAAAAGCAAAAATACCAGGTTGATGCATGCAGCCATCCACAGTTGGGAGTCCAAGAGGATCTGACTGACTGAGCTCTCACGGGAGGGAGGATAGCATACGCTCACCTTCCTGTCAGCCAAAGTGATCACCAGCTAATCACAGTCTTCTGTGAACTCATGCATACAAGGGGGTAGATAGTGCATTCCCTCCAAGTGTGTTAGGCTGCCTCTAAATATGCATGAGCAAGCAGTTTTAAAAAGGTGAAGGTGGTAATATCATGTGTCACGGAAGGGGCCAGTGGTGGTCACGTGGCAGGGAGACCATACTTGAGGGTTGCGAATTGGCTACAACTAAATTAGGGGAGAAAAATACATTTCATGATCATCAAAAAAAAAATCACTGACGATCAGGACAATAAGATTAATAAGCAAATTTTCCAGTGTGGATTTTTTAAATGAATTAAGTTATTCTTATCAATATGGCGGCACGGTGGCTTGGTGGTCAGCACTTCCACCCCACAGCGAGAAGGTCCTGGGTTCAAGTCCTGGGATCAGCGATGGCGTTTCTGTGTGAGGTTTCCATGTTCTCTCCGTGCTTGCGTGGGTTTCCTCCAGGTACTCCAGTTACCTCCCACAGTCTAAAGACATGCACATTAGCACTGCCTGTTCCAAATTGACCCTAGGTGTGAGTGTGAATGTTTGTGTACGTGTGTGTTGCACCGCAAGCTGTTCAGGGTGTACCCGTGGTGGCTGAGATCGGCTGCAGCCTCCCCACGACCTTAGTAGGATTAAGCATGTCGGCAAATGAATGAGTGAGTGAGTGATTGAGTGTTAGTGTGGACAGGTTAAGGCAGCCATGTCTTAGAAAAACACTAAAGAAATGATTTTCATTCATTTTAAAAATTGAATCAACAGGGTTTTTTTGAATTTCATGACCAAATGCCTTTATTTATACCTTACATTAACATTTATGATATATGGCAGACACCTTATCCAATACAACTTACATTTATACAGCTGCCCAATAAATTAAATAAACATGGAGTTGAACCTAAGCTTGAGGTAGTGTTACTCTAACCACCGTGCTACAGGACACTTTGCACAAATTAAAGCAAATAATAATAATTATTAAGATTAATAATTACATGATATTTTCTAGATCCATCCATCTATCTATCCCTCCATCTATTATCTATACCACTTATCTGACAGGATCCCGGGGGAAGCTGGATCCAATCCCAGCTGACTATGGGTTAGAAGCGGGGTGCACCCTGAAGAAATTGTAAATCTGCTGCAGAGCTAACACAGAGATGACCATAGATTCACACTCACATTTATACCTACGAACAGTCAACCTAACATGCATGTCTTTGGACTGTGGGAGGAAACCCGAGCACCTGGAGGAAACCCACACAAATTCAATACAGAAATGCCCCTGTCAGCCATGAGGTCCAAACCCAGAACCCTTCTTACACCACTATGATGCCCTCTATTCTGGATCATTTACATTTACAGCATATGGCAAATGCTTATCCAGAGCCACTTACAATTATCATTTTTATACAACTAAGCAATTGAAGGTAAAGGGACTTGCTCAAGGGCCCAACAGTGGGGATTGAACCGCTAACCTTTGGATCAGTAACCACTAAGCCACCACTGCCTGGATCCTTTATTTTTAATATTGATATATTGGCAAAGCCGTTGTGCGAGTTCAACATATCCAGGATCTATAAATGTAGTTTGATTCAGTTAAACACTCAACTGGTCAATCTACAATCAGTCAACATTCTCATAGTGCATGTGATGCGTTGGAGAACTTATTCACACCGTATTTCATCCGTCAGTGATAGCAATACTACTAAATCTAGTATCGTGATCCAAATAAACAAGCAATAAATTGTATATCTTCCAGTTCCAGGGGAACAGGGAATAAATCAGAGGCTTGTTCAGGGCATTAAATGCTTGGCTGATTCTGGGAGGAGCGGCACACGACCCTCTGAACAGCAATGATTAATACCATGCGGATGAATTGACAACGACGAAGTTCAAGAGGCGGAAGTATGTGGGAAGTGGAGTCCGACAAGAAGGAGCATTGCTTCGCTCTGCTGCACACAGCTGCGACACGTCAAGGGGATTCAGCTCCAAGGAGGCAGAGGAGAATGGGAGGGGGACATGGAGGAGGAGACTTTGTCCACAGATGTGAAATGTGGGACATTTCTTCTTTAACAAGGCACAAAGTCTTGGTTGATTTACTCAAAGGTTGTGATGGAATTGACTCCGAACACTCAGTGATGTTCAGGTCAGTGTCAGAACATTATAAGGCCAGTTGTTGTTTTTTTTGTTTTGTTTTTATCTTCGGTTTATCATGATCACATCACAGTTAGCAAGACTCTGAGCCATAATTTGAGTCTACTGAAGAGTGTTAAATGGTCAAGTGAATACAGTGTATAGAGTGTGTAGAGGTGTCCAAGTGTGTCTGACTAATGCATTAGTGAGTAATAAGAACCTCTCCAACTGCTCAACCTCAGCACAGTATCAAAGCTACACAGTACCCTCTAGGGGACACATGTGACACCTACACACTGTTTTTCAGTTCACGGCAAAGGACTGAAAGACATGATTGTGGTTACATCAGTAGACTAGAATTAGAACAAATACACATTTCAATAAATACAGTGAAGTTGTACCAACTTCCAAATTTTGAGCATCCATGACAAACACACGCACGCACACACACACACCATTGGCTCGGTGCATCTTAATAAACATGTTACACTCATTCATTCATTCATTTTCTGAACCGCTAAATGCTAATTAGGGTCACGCGGAGGCTGGTGCCCATCTCAGCCGACTCTGGGTGAGGCCGGGGTACACCCTGGACAGCTCGCCAGGCCATCGCAGGGCCACATGTTATACTGCCCCAACAAATAAATGTAGAATCTGTGTTGTGAACTAAAGTCACCTGGTGGACCATCAATGACCTGAAAGAGTGTAAATAAAGAGCCAATCTCTTAGAATCCACTACAGAGAAATAAAGCACAATAGATTCAGTTGTGTCTCTTTGTAAGCATCTTCCCAAAAAAACAAGTTAGGTCTTTCTTAGCGGGGGAGGGGGGGGGGTGTTTGGATAATACTTATGCAATCACTTGCAAAAAAATAATTGTGTGTTTTGGAATATAAGCAAAATAATATGACTGTCCTGTGATTAAATCCCTCTGTGCTGGGGTTAATACTCACAAAATGACCAGTGCCATCTACTGGTTATTATTATCCTTAACCTTGCAAGGTCCATACTGACATAGAGACGACTGTTTGGTAGTTCATTCATTCATTCATTCATTCATTCATTCATTTGTCAAACCACCTAATCCTACTAGAGTGGGAGGCTGGAGCCTATCTCAGCTGACTCAGTGCAAAGGCATGGTACACCCTGAATAGCTTGGCAGTCCATCACAGGGCAGCACACACACAACTATTCACACTCACACCTAGGGGCAATTTGGAACAGCCAATTATCCTAAAGTGCATTCCTTTGGACTGTGAGAAGAAAGCGGAGTATCCGAAGGAAACCCATGTAAGCAAAGGAAGCACATGCAAAAACTGTTAATGTCGTTTAATCAGAGGTGTCCTTCCAGGGCCCCACCCTTTAATAAGATTTTTCAATTATATGACCCCCTTATTTTTTAAATTATATAAATAAATTTAATCAGGGTTTGCTGTAAAACCCTAGCGAAGGTTAGATAAGGTCTCGAAAGTAATCTGGATTAATAATAAACCTGATTTAAAGTTTGGTGAAGCTGGATTATTATATAAACTTTGATTTAATCAGGGTAAACACATAATTTCTGTTGGTGTCAAATTTTTCCAAGTAACATGACCCAGAGTCAATTTGCCAAACTGCTTAATCCTAAAAAGGTCACGGGGAGGCTGGAGCCTATCACAGCCAACACTGGGCAAAGGTCGGGTACACCTTGAACAGCTTGCCACACCACTGCGGGGCGACACACACACACCTAGGGTAAATTTGGATCAGCCTGTGCAAATGTGCATGTGTTTGGACTGTGGGAGGAAACCGGAGTACCCAGAGGAAAATATCGGAAGTAACATAGAAACGCCCTCAGTGAGCCTGGAAATCGAACTCAGGACCTTCTTGCTGTGAGCTGGACTAATATGGTCGTGAGGAGGCTGGAAGTGCAAGGAGAAAACTCACGTAAGCATGTGAGGGGCATTTATTTTATCCATCCATCCTTCCATTATCTCTAAATGCCTGTCAGCATTGTTGAAGAAACTGAAGCCAATCCCAGCTGACTTTGGGAAAGAGGCGGGGTACACCCTGAAAAGATCTCAAGGCTAACGCAGAGTTGAACAACAATTCACACTAACACCCAGACCTATCAACAATTTTGATTAGCCAGGTGAACTGAAGTGTAGGAGGAAACCGGAGTACTCAAGGAAAACCCACACAAGCACGGGAGAATAGGCACACCATACAGACAGGCCGGTTATAAGGTTCAAGCACAGAACCTTCTTGCTGTACGCTGACAGCGCTACCCACTGGACCACCATTTCGCTTTGCATTTATTAGATATTTAGGTGAAATGCAGACTGTATAATATATATATACATATATATATTATGTATATTAGAATATATATATATTCTGTATATAGCATGCATGGCGGTTCTGCAAGAGCAAAAGCTTCATGGCTGTTGTATAAGAAACCAATACGACATGCAATTAGTTGCTATACGTTTTACCCTGGGGGGACGCTAATCCTGTTATTTTCCATTTCCAAACCCACACATGCCCCATGGGTATGAAACATGAGTTTGAGCTCTAATTCCAGAAAGATAAATAATATGTGCACTGCTGTGCAGTGCTTTCACAGGCTCTACTGACTTCAGGCACAAAAGATTAAGGATTGTATACCTGGCTCACTGTAACTTTGGGTCTTTAAAAAAAAAAAAAGAGCAAGCACGCAGTGGTGTCTGACATTGAAAAATATCTGGGGTTGAGATGTATGGAGAAACATATAGAGTAAGAAAAGAAAAAATCATTTAGTGCTCTGGTGCTTGTGTGGGGTTAGGGATCGAATGTTCCCTCTCTGTCTTATACACTGAGTCCATCTGGTGGACTGTTAGGGAACAGGGATGGGCAACATGCCTGATGCCACATTATGATGTGTGCATTAAAAAAAAAAAATAGAATTACAATTTGTATTCGATGTGGTCGATGAAAATTAAGCATATTGCATTCGCTTAAGACAAGAAATGGCTTGGCTTTTCTGAATTTCTTGAAAAAAGTACGGTGGTGTAGTGGTCAGCTAGAAGATCACGGGTTTGAGTTTCAGGCTCGGTGAGGGTGTTTTCGCGTGGAGTTTGCATGCTCTCCCAATGTTATGTGGGTTTCCTCCGGGTACTCAAGTTTCCTCCCACTGTCCAAATACATGCACATTAGGTTAAATGGCTGTTTCAAATTACCCCTGGGGTAAGTGTGAATGGTTGTGTGTGTAATTGAGCTGTTTAGGGTGTACCCTGACCACAACCAATAAAATAATATCAGTCAAGATTTTGTTCTGCAACCATCTGTTTACTCGAGTATGCAAGTGTCAGCGACGTGTGCAATAATCAAATTCAAATTAAAAAAAATTTTGTCACATGCAAATTATATTACACAATATGTAGTGAAAAAAAAAAAAACAAAGGTCAGATAAATATAAAATATATATAAAATGCAAAAGGATAGAAATAAGAAAATATACAGAATATATTTTTTATATATATATATGCAAATGCAATATAAAATGAGAATGTAATATAAAATAAAATGCAAATGTACAGGCAATATAATGAAATATAAATTATTGCAGTGGCGACTTTTCTAGTAAAAGTAAAAGTCTATAAAGTGTCTGTGTGCAAAAAGTGACAGTGTCTGTAAAGTGGCAAAGTGTCTCTTTGCAACAATCAGTTGAGGTGGATGTTTGTGTGTGTGGGGAGAGTCTACAGTGTCCAAATCAGGGCGAAACACTGGTTTTTGAACTGCGTTAGGAAACCGGAGTACCCAGAGGAAACCAGTGCAAGCACAAGGAGAATTTGCAGACTCCACACAGAAACACCCGAGCCCGGGAATCAAACCCAGGCCTTCTTGCTGTGAGGCGGACGTGCTAACCACTGCGCCACGGTGACATCCATATCAAATTTCCTCCATTCAATCATTCATTTGCTAAGCCGCTCAATCCTAATTGCAGGGAGGCTGCTGCCCATCTCAGCCATCTCTGGGCGAAGGTGGGGTACACCCTGGACAGCTTCTCAGGCCATCGCAGGGCCAACACACACACATCCATTCACACTCACTCTCACACCTAGGGGCAATTTGGAACAGCCAATCAGCCTACTGTACATGTTTTTAAATTGTGGGAGGAAACCGGAGTACCCAGAGGAAACCCACGCAAGTACATGTAAGAACATGCAAACTCCATACCGAAACACTCGAGGCGGACTTGCTGACCACTGCACCACCATGCCGCCCACATCATATTTCATGCAGATGATAAAATAAAATCCATTGTTCTTCAAGTTACGCGGACTTGTACTCATATGTAGACTGTACTGACAAGCACACAGAATCAAAACTGATATTGGGAAGGAGAAGAACACATTCTGGCTCTTCTACCTTTAAAAAGTTATTAAAAGCTAATGACAGAGAAGCTAACAAGGTAAAACTAATCTAACCGAAAAGCTATAAAAGACAGCTTGAGCTTCAGGGAAGAATATGAAAATAGAATATGTGATATAATTTTTCGACATATGTAATATAATGTATGACAACAGCAAACACCCTTAATGTGTTGTTATTTTGTCAGCTGTGCAGCTGACAAGTAATTAATACAAATTCATGAAAACAAAAAAAAAAGAAATGTAAATGGCGACGAACATCAAGTTGCTCATGTTGAAATAGACATGTCTGTATCATTGTATGAGGGGGATCCCTGCGCTATCCCAGGAGAGACACTAAAATGTGCTGTATGCTGAAACATGATTAACACGCAGAGCACAGAGGTCAGTCCCCACCCAAACCACCCCCCGTCATGAACCAGTGCAGGGGCAGCTGGGTGATACTAATAGGCGTACAAAGACCTCCTTCTCTTATGGAAGACCCTCAGACATTGCACCATGTGTTCAGTGATCAACTGCTCTACTGAGGGGATAAAGATCAACCAGCACACACCACACCCTTCTCCGCAGAGACATCGCCAGGACCTAAAATTACAAGTATTCACTGGATTACACATTGAAATTCTCAGCTGCCAACATATTCAGATTCCAGTTCAGACTTCCTGGGGGTTTATAGCATGAGGAGAAAGAAACAATAACCGGAGTTAATCTTAATAGTGGTCGTTTCCCAACTGATATTAAATGTTAAAATCTTGACCTTAATTAAGTCATTAATTTTGATGTTCCTTTACGTAAGATTTATGTACATTTCTCCACACTTTAATATATAATATTAAAATGAAATGAACCCAAATCTCCCATAGGAAAGTGGAGACAATGAGCCAAGACAGATTTGGTGCATAAAGTTTGCTTCGTTAGTTATTGCACTGAAGCTAAGAAGCTAACGCTGCTACATCATAAGGGGAAACTTATATAACCATCACATTAACATTTTACAGATGACTATATTATCAAGCGTATCATTTAATCATCTAAAAGGGTCCATATTTAAGGTTTGAATGGCACTTCAAGAAAGAGTCCAGGGTTAGGGAAGTGATATTAGCTACCGTTCTCGCTTTACTATTTTAAGCTAGGTAGTGAGGTTTTTTTGTTTGAATATTATTTTAAAAGATAACAGCGGTCGGCACAGTGGCGGAATGATTAGATTACTCTCAGGAAGAAAGTCCTGAGAGATGAGTTTCCTTCCTTGGGCCGCAGTGGCTCAGTGGTTGGCATTGTCACCTGACAGCAAGAAGATCTGATGTTTCAATCCCAGACAGTCATTTTGTATGGAGGTGCATTTTCCCTGTGCTTGTGTGGGTTTCCTCGGGGTATTATGGTTTTCTCCCACAGTCCAAAGACAAGCACATTAGACCAAAACTCTAAATTGAGTCCATATATGAGTGTGAATGGTTGGTTGCATTAGCCCAGCAATAGATCAGACCTGTTCGTCATGGTGTACTCCGCCTCGTGGATGAAGTCAGCTGGGATTGATTCCAGCTTCCCCCACCACCCTGAAGGATAATTGGTATAGACAATGGATGGATGGATTTTTCCTTCAAGTTCCTTTTGTCTCCACTTTGTACTCTATGTAAAAAGCAGGCGTGTGATGACACTTAAAATAACACTTGAGATTTTACTCAAAATATATCACAATTTCAACATAAATGATAAAAGTGCCATTCAGCCCCATAGAAGAGGACAAAGTACAGTAATTAACAGCATGTACTGATATACTGACGGAAAATATGGCAGATTCATGAAAACAAAGATTTTTTAAAAATAAGAAAAATCTGCACTCCGCACGTGTAAAAATACTGAGTCGGGGCGGCACGGTGGCGTAGCGGTTAGCATGTCTGCCTCACAGTTTGAGTCCCAGGTTTGTGCGTTTCTGTGTGGAGTTTGCATGTTTTACCCATACATGCATTGGTTTCTTCCTGGTTCTCCGGTTTCCTCCCACAATCCAAAGCATGCACAGGCTTAGGCTAACTGACTGTTCCAAATTGCCCACTGGTGTGAATGTGAGTGTGAATGGTTGTGTGTGTTGTCCCGTGATGGACTGCTGGGCTGTCGCGGGTGTCCACCGCCTTCGCCGTCGTCGGATAAGGCAACCCTACTCGTAGGATTAAGTGGTTCAGCAAATGAGTGAGAGTGAGTAACTAAAACAATTAAGTTAGTATAGTTTTTTATTATTGTGATATCTATAAAGCCCATGAATCTTTTTTTTGTAGTGAGTGCACAGTAGACATGAGAATGACTGTTATATTATATTTCTGTTTAAAATTCGTGTTTGCCAAGATGTCACTTTGCTACTTTTTCAAGAGTAAATATAATACATGCTTGGACCTCATCCACAAATCATACCCAGCTTTCTTAACTCAAACTCATGAATATTTGATGGCATCAGTATGGGATGGAGATCGAGATAGGCCCAGGGCTAATGGGAAACCCCCTCCCAACCCCAAGCACACACACAAAAGCAGGCTCGATTCACCAACCTTCACAGACCGACTACAGCCCGACTCCCATCTGACACACCCTTGTCCTGGTAAGACAATTACATCTTATTATTTGTTTGAGAGTCTGAGAGTGTGAGAGGGGATTTTACGCCATAATGCTTTTAGTACAGGTATAATGGATAAAACTGAGAAATGAGAAGAAGGAATGGAGTGGAAGGTCGAGATGTAGCTGGTTAAAGGACGCGGGCAAGAACAAAGGGGATTCAGTGAAGGAGTGAAGGGACATCAGTTAAACAATCACCTTATAGCCTGAACATGTGCTTAGTGTATCTGCCTCTCTTTCATTTTGATCCACTCATTCATTTATTCCTTCCTTTCTCCAGTCAGTGGACATAATGAGAAATTTGTCCAATGATAACCCCACCTTCTCTGATCCATGTGCTATCTGTGTGTGTGTGTGTGTGTGTGTGCAAGCTGAATTTGAGATCAAATGAACTCATCGTATATAAAGGATCTTATATAGCACATGTAACAGCCGTATGCATTCTGTTTAGTCACTGCAATCATGGCCGACAAACCCAGCATGGTGGAAGTCACAAGCTTTGATAAAACAAAGCTGAAGAAGACACAAACCCAAGAGAAGAATCCTTTACCAACCAAAGAGGGTGAGTGTCATTTTCTTTACTATATATTTTCATCTCCGTTTGTGTAGAAATAGTCTGAGACATTGAAATGACATAAATGAAGAATTTAACCGCCATAAAAACACCAGAAGAAAAAAGTGTTGTAAAAAAAAAAAAAAAAGGTGTGTCACTCACTCATTTGCTAAGACACTTAGACCTACTACTAGGGTCTTAGCTAAAACTGGTCGAAGGCGGGGTACACCCCGAACAGCTTGCCAGACCATCGCAGCGCAAAACACATACAACCATTTATACTCAAACTCACAGCTATGGGCAATTTGGAACAGCCAATTAATCTAACGTGCATGTCTTTGGACTGTGGGAGGAAACCAAAGTACCCTGAGGAGACGGGAGAACATGCAAATCCTCACAGAAACGTCCAAGCCCGGGACTCGAATCCAGGACCTTCCTGCTGAGGCGATCTACTAATATATATTCAATAAATAATCTTTTGCAGATAAACCTGCAAATCAAAAGAGGTTTTAAGTTATTCAGCCAAATTATGGATCGGATGGAAACGGATAACAACATGGACTTTTGGAAATCTTTTTAGGCTTTCCGCCGCACATGTTCGTAGTGGTTAGCACATCATTTTGCATGTTGTCCCAATGCTTGCGTGGGTTTCCTCCGGGTACTCCGGTTTCCTCCCCAGTACAAATACATGTGGTCCTGCAATGGTCTGGTAAGCTGTTCAGGGTGAACCCCGCCTTATGTTTAATAACACTTTCGATATAATTGAGACTACTGTCTTTAAATAACCATGACACAGCCTTTTTAACAGACAAGATGGCCGACTCATGGCGATAAAACAGGAATGCTGGGGCAGAGAAGCGGGTTTGGGACTGAAAGGTCGCTGGTTTGATTCCCGAACCAGCAGGAAAAATATGTGGCGGTGGGGAAGTGAGCTCCACCTTACGTTCCTCCACCTTCATGGCTGAAGTGCTCTTGAGCAAAGCACCTAACCCCTAACTGCTCTCTGGGTGCCCCAATGTGTGTGGCAGCCCACTGTTGTTTATGTGTGTGCTCACTTTGGATGGGTTAAATGCAGAGAAAATAATTTCCCTTGCGGGATTAACTACATCTCACTACAGACAGTGAGAGACATGACTGGCCTTTGATAACCCAGTTAGCTGGACTGGGGGGGACAGCAGTGACAACCTGTTGATGGGATTAATACAGTATAGCCAAAAAAAAAAACCAGACACAAGGACTATTGGTTCTTCAACCCGTGACTCGTTTCTAATCTAATCTAATCAGTGGTGTGTGTGTTGTCAGTACGGAGTGAAAATACGCAGCTGCTACCCAAGTCACATGTGTGAAATGAGCTCATTCAGCCAGCTGCTGCGTCGGTCCTCACATCAAGACAGCCCACATTTCTACAAGTGCTAATTTACACAATTTACCATGAACCCTAAAGTCACATTAGTCAAACATGTGTCAGATAAGGTGTGGTTCTGTGAGCCTGTTAAAGTTAGCATCTCACCCAGAAAACTGCTCTTGTGTCTGAAGTGACAAATAAAAGAGAAACACCAAATATGCCACGGGTACTTTTACAATAAACATGTCTGGACTGAAGTTTGAAGTTTTCCACTCTTTCTACCCACTAAATGGCTAATCTAAGTATAATCAAGACAAATATATATATATATATAAATGAATTTACACCTATGAAAAAAAGCTTTCAGAACACTCACTTACTCGTTTTACTTAACCTAAAGGAATTGAACCCAGGCCTTCTAACCACTGTGCCACCATGCCACCCTAAAATGTCTTATATAAGCAAGTCAATTCTCAACATTCACCTACGAGAGCTGAACAGTCGACTCTTTGATGAGCAACATCACAGAATGATCACTAATCAAACATGGCTGTGCCACAACCAATCACTGGTCACCATGGGCCCCCACCATCAATCATCAAGTGATTCTAGCAACCTTTTAAGCTTTCTTTAGCTACTTTCCCCTGAAAACAACAAGAAGCTGAAGTGCTGGCTGTCCATTATATTAGTTTAACATTCGGCTAAAGTTTTCGCTGCTGTAAGACATGCAAGTTTGTATATCAGGTGCAGAGAAGTACCCTTCTAAATAAAATGCACATGTTCAAATCATTACCTATAAGCAACTGAAGCTGTTTGTTTTTCAGCTATCGAGCAGGAGAGGAGAGAATCATCATCCTGAGAGCAGACATTAATAAGGTCAAGACGGAAGACATAAGGATGAGACAACTGGAAAGATCAATACACACCTGATGTCATGAATGACTTTACAAATTCCCCATTTCTTTTTCCTAATGTAATGATTTATTTATATGTTGTTGATGAATGTGATTGTCAGTGAATGAATTAAAACCTAAATAAAGAATTTTTTTAAATGCTATAATTTGTAATCTTGGAAATGCCTTGATGATGATTATTAAAGTTTATTTGATAAATATAAATAAATTTAAATATATTTTATATGCATTGCATATAAAATGCTGCCTGCAGTGCCCCTTATTACCACATGATGGCAGAATAAACACTTTTTGTTTTACTGAATAGTGGACGAAGATATAAGGAGATGGGAGAGAGAAGTGCTTCTAGAGACTTAAGAGGTTAAAAGTTTTAAAATACACAAAAAAAAGTACAAAAAAACCCAACAACCTGTGTTTAGGGGAGTGACTGGAAGCTTGTGAGTTTGAACCCTCGGACTGTGAGTTAATATTGGATTCTGGCTGAGTAAATAGAATGGCATGTGGCGCTGTGTTGTGTTGCAACCTCGCACCTCCAGGATCCAATCATGGGCTCAGTTGCACATGTTGTCCCCAGATGCACATGGGTTTCTTGAAAGTGAACCCAGTTTACCTCCCATCCTTTCACCCATCCACTATCTATATCACTTAACCATCAGGGTTACGAGGAAAATTAAAGCCAATCCCAGCTGACTTGTGTCAGACAGGTCACCAGTCTACTGTAGGGCCAACACAGATCCTACAACCATTCACACTCATTTATGCCTAGGTGCAATGTAGAGTTGCCATATGATGTGATCTAATGTGAATATCTAAGGACTGCGAGGAGGAAACCAGGGTACCCGGAGGAAACCCACGCACGATGCAAATCAAATTAAAAAAAACATGCAAAGTCAAATTAAAAAAATGTCTCAATGGTTGGTATAAACCAAAATATTTAGAGTTTTGTGTTCAAGTAGAGTACTCACTCACACAAAATCCATTATTAGGGTCCCAGGGCTGGAGACAGTACAGCCTAAACAGCTCGCATCACAGGGCCAACACACATCCAGCCTCTCACACTCTCATCCACACCTAGGGGCAATCTGGAACAGCCAGTTGGTCCAATGTGCATGTCTGTAGACTGTGACAGGAAACTGAAGTACCCAAAGGAAACACACATAGGCATGGGGAGAACATGCAAACTCCCTAAACACTCCCTCACTGAGCCCTGGACTATAATAATAATAATAATAATAATAATAATAATAATAATAATAATGATAATAATAATAATAATAAATAATGGCTCCAGAGTGGCACATTGACAAGGTGACTATTAACCTGGAGATCACCGGTTCGAATCCACGTTAATGCCGCAGCCATCCGTGACCAGAAGTCCACGGGAGCTACACATGGCCGAGCTCTCAGAGGACGGAGGGATGGCATAGGCTCAGTACCCTGTCACTCACAGCGATCATCAGCCAATTATTAGGTGTTTGTGAGCTCATTCGTCCTATGGGACAGATAGCGCTTTTCCTACAAGTGTGTTAGGCCACCTCCAAATATGCATGCAAAGCAGTTCATAAAGAGGCGGGTGGTTACACCCCTCCCAGGTTGGTGGTGGTCATGTGATAGGAAGGGAATTGAATACGACTGAATTAGGGGAAAAAATGGGGGAGAGGAGGGAAAAAACAACAATAATAATAATAATAATAATATCCTGATGCTATGGTGAATGTGCATGTATACAGTAGGTCTGACTTGTTATGATAGTGAGGGTTATAGTATATATATTGAGGTTCATGCGTGTCCCTGTGTTTTGAGGTGAAACGTGATGCTGGTGTTGGAATGTAGGGTTGACACATTCCTGCATTGGATTGAACTTGTATGCGGTAGGGGTAAACAGAAAAAAATGTATACGTGATGGTAAGTATTTCACAAAAACAGTACAATATGGTTTGGAGAAGTACATTTCAACAAAAACACTACTTATATTTTTATTAGAAAGTGGATTCACAAACCCCTTCTAAGTATTTTTCCACCAGTAATTGTTGCGTCTTTCTTGGAGTTATGACGGCCAGGGCATTCAAGCTGAGGGTCACTTCAGTTAAGAACAGTATGTGATATACATAAATCATTGCATCAGGGTCTACAGGGTCACGTAAACCTGAGAGGACTGAGTGTGCAATGAATTGAAACAAAACACAACAGGTGAACTTGTACCAAGATTTATCAGTGGGGCACAGAACAAACTGTGCAGCTGCTTCTGTACATGTTTACACTCCCCTCCTTTTACAATGTCAATTATAAAACACAAATGTCAACTGTAAGTCACGTCTTTGAATAAAAGGAGGACACCGGAGTACCCAGGGGAAACCCACGCCTGGGTAGAATATGCAAACTTCACACAGAAACATCTTCACAAAGCCAGGGACTCGAATCCAGAATCTTTTTCGCTGTGAGGCGGACATACTAACCTATAGACCAAGAATAAAATGCCCTCATAATGATCAGATCATAATTAAAACAAGTCCTGCGATGGTCTGGCAAGCTGTTCAGAGTGTAACGCTCCATCGCCCAGTGTCAGCTCAGATAGACTCCAGACTCCCCGTGACCCTAGTAGGATTAAGCATTTTGTGATGAGTGAGTGAGTAATTAAAAGAGAAATTAAATAATTTAGAACTCAAGAAATGCACAAACACAAAATGGAATTAAATGAAAATAAAGAAAAAGGGACTGGTTGAAGTCAGTTTCTATTTAGGAAACATGAGCGACTCGACTCCTGATTTGAAGTGTGCACTAAAAAACAACACCACATGTTTACACACTGCCCTTGTAGAGTTCCAGATTTTCTGATTAGCAGGTGAACTGTTCTCAGAAAAGGACAATGTTTTTGTAATACTGAGTGCAGCGCCCTTCCTACTTTTCACACGTGTTATTTTGCAGTCAGACAACGAAGACATAATTCATAGCTCATCACGGGTGAGAGTCACACTGCAGTCTTTTTTACAAAAAGTTCCACAGTGCACAGACATTAAAAATTTCATTTAATGACTATGTGATTTATAATATTCGTACCAATAAGGTACACAGCTAAACAGATCCAAATGATAGAGAAGCTCCATCCATATTTCGAATGGGTAGCTAATGGAGATTCGGTGATCACTCTGAAACAGCTCAGACAGCCACCCACAAAGCTAACAGTTGATAAGAAAGCCGATGTGTCATAAATTTTGTGGTTATTTATCAGTAAGATGATGATGCTGATGCTCAGAAACCTGTATAAGTAAATGTATCCTTACATATGTGCTCTTTCCAAACTGAAGTTATTATTACTTTAGTGGCGTGCATTTGAGGAGGAATCAATGACGCTACGGTTCTGAACCTGCACATGCTACCACTGGTGCAAATACAAACATTACACGTAAAAAATCAGTTTATATACAGTTCTAACCTGACATTTTCACGTGTTTATTTATTTGAGCTGGTTTTGCTGATAGTGTCGTAGATCTGCGTGCTGCTTGCCAGACTTTCTAGCATAGTTCAAAGTCAAGTGCAAAGTAATACAATGTTCTTCTTCTGATCAACTTTATTCAACAATATTTCTTACTAAGAATGTAAAAGCATGTGACTCGCACAGTAGAGTACACATTCCCGCTTGTTTTCAGAAAAAATTTTTGATTGTGAGGCCAAAGAAAAAAACAATCATCCAGATTGTTATCAGCAAAAGGGTCAAAAGCCAGCATCTGTCATGGTATGGGGATGCATCAGTCCCACTGCATGGGTGAGTTTTTTGCGGAGATGCCAGGCCTCTTATCAGTTCAAATCGACCTCCTAATGAAAATGTATGACGCATTGTGAAGTAGTACAACAGCAAATTCCTAACAAGTGCCTATAGCCCAGTAAAACTAGGTGAAAGGGACTTAAAAGAGAACGTGCAGATGATTCTGTAAACAGAGTAAAGTAGCAGAGTAAAGGCACAGTGATTATGGTAGATAAAGCATACTGTTGGTCTTGATGTGCAGATTGAACAGAGGTAAAGATTGCGGTATGGTTGACTGAGGTGATTGGTCTTGATCTATCCATCCATCAAGTGGTTTTAGCTTTATGTTATAGACTGCTAACTGCTCTCCTCTAAGGAAGAAAGGAGTTACGATGGTTTAAAAATACACTTCCTAAAAGTTACCATGAAATTTAACATATCTCTCTGCCAAGTAAAGAGTTTGTACCCCAAAATGTACTCAACCCTATTAAAAGCAACATTAGGTAGGAATTTAATTATGGAATTTTTATATTAGACTGACTTGTTCCGCTATGGCACTATGTCTGGTGTCACATCCCTGAAACCTCTACTGAGAAATGTCATGTTTTATGGCCTTCATAACCCCGAACTCGTCACAAAATTCATAGAAACAAAAGAATTCATGCACCAAATGGGGCAGAAGAATAGAAATGTAAAAACTGAGTGTAGAAATAGTCATTTGCTTCAGTTTCTTTACAATTACTGAGGTAAAGAGATACAGTTGTATCTTTAAAGTTGATTGACGTAATGTCGTAAGATAATTTATAATAAATATATGATTCTGTCAGTGGTGAAGCAAGCAGTCTTTGTTGCAGTTGTTTGCCTCGGCAATATGTTGGCGTAGTGGTTAACACGTCTGCATCACAGCAAGGTCTTGGGTACTTCTGTGAGTATTTCTGTGTGGAAATTGTATGTTCTCCAAATGCATGTGTGGGTCTCCTCTGGTTTCCTCCCACAGACCAAAGACATGCACAGTAGCCTAATTGGTTGCTTCTAATTGCAAAGACGGGGTACACCCTGAACCATGCTATCACAGGGCAACACACAAAGCCCTTGACACACTGATGCACCGTTGCCTGATTGGTTGCTCCAAATTGCCCCTAGGTATGAATGTGTCAAGGGCAGTGTGTTGCCCTGTGATGGTATAGTTTAGGGTGTACCCCATCTTTGCCTGGTGTCGGCTATGGTCCCCGTGACCATAGTGAGATTAATCAATTCAGCAGATGAGTAAGTGAGTTGTCTGCCTTGTAGTTTAGTGTATAACAGGAGTGATTTTTTAAAAAATGCCCCTAGTTAAAAAAAATGAATAAAAAAATTTAACATTTTACAAGCATATATATATATATATATATATATATATATATATATATATATATAGAATATGTATATACACACACACACATATTCTATATATATATATTATATGTGGCAAAAAATAACAGTACTACAATTTCATCGCGACAAGTCTGTTTCCTGGTTGCCCACTCATCAGGGGATTTATTAAGAGCATTCTTTTACTACAGTATATATACAGTCATCAACGTTTGAATGGTGTGCTTTAATTTATGCAGTGTGAAGTGGTTTAGGTGTTGCCTAGGAGAGCTTTGTTTCTGTGGCGGCCGGAAGACACAAGTTCGTTACGTTTATTGAGTGTTGATAGTTCAAGGTGACATATGATCAGGAACTTCTCTTTAAGACAGAGGTTGCATTTTTTTACTTGAGCTGTTGTAGGGTGAGTTCGATGACAGGATGCGCCAGGAAATGTAGTGTTCAATGTTGCTGTCTTTGAGGTTCCAGATGTGTTTGCTGAGTTCTGTGCTGTTTTTGTGTTTGGCGTGGCGGAATGAGGCGGTGTGATTTCTATACCTTGCTTTGAAATAGTTTTCTGTGAGTCCGATGTATGTTTCTGTTGTGTTGTTGTCTGTGCGCGTGACTGTTGCTTGGTAAATAACTGAATGTTGCAGGCAGTTACCGTTGAGCAGGCAGGTATTCTTTTGTCTGTCTGTCTGTATGTATGACTGATGTATGTATGTACGTATGTACATATATATACACACACACATACATTTTCCAGAGTTTTCCATTAATAGAGTACTTGTCATATGTACAGACCATTAGATGAGCAAGTTTACTCCATAAATTTGACTCTACCTGCATCTGACTCACCAAGTTACATGGTTTCCCTAATGGCATGACAATGCAGATATGAGTCAGTATGATGCAGCTTTTTCTTTGCATTTTTCCTTCAGGCTACAGAACACACTTGTCCTGTTCATGCAGTGCTGTGAGCATACATCGCAAATAAAGGGAAAGGCAGTGTAGCTATTAAAAGCTTTAAAAAAATATATTAAAAAAAAGGTAGCTTCCCGATCATGTACCTCATTCTGAGAGGATCATATGAGAAACAAGAAAGAAGGCTTGTGGACACAAAGTGGTAATCATTAACTGTGGACTGAAAGCTGAGCCAAAAATAACATTAAAATACATGATGTGGATTTTCTGGTTTTATTTCAAATATAACAGAACTGTAGTCAATACAGAACACAGTACTGACTAACCCCCCTAAACATGGTTTTAAATTCCCACCTCAACCCATTAGAGAACCAGTATAAAGATCTTTACTGGGAAGAAAAATCTTTATACTCATTATAAAACATTTAACCATATTATAAAACATCTTTACATACTTCGGTCTATCTTCCAGACGAGTGTAAAGCTGTAACAAAACTTTTCAAAAAAGAATTTTGCCTCATGATAACTGAGGGAAATTGTCAAATTCCCACCTGCAATCTTCCTCATATTCAACTCCATACATTTTGTTCTTCAATACAATACAGCATGGGTGTTTCACAAAACAAAAACCCCACGGTTTCTCAGGTCAGGAACGTAACGGACAACTTCTCCGTAGGAGCAGAGGTGCACCTTCAGATGTCCAGGACAAACTGACTGTCATCTGCTGTGGAGAGAGAAAGAAGGATGGCTGAGTTCAGGGTTGGAGACGCTGACCTCTCCATGCTCCGTACATGGTGTTTAGTACACGGTAAAGTTAAAGGATCCAAGAGATCACATGGATCTTTGTTTGCTTTTATTCTTGAAAGCGTTACCTAGTCTCCAGAAAACGTGACCTTAGTATTCTGGGAAATGGGCAACAGGAAATAAACATTGGTCAATGCTGCCCTCTACCAGAAGCCAGGATGTTCTACGAGGCACAAAACCATCTATTACACCATCTATTCCCCAGAGTGAAACGGGAAACCTGAATTTTACCAGAGCACCCTGAGGAAACCTAGCAAGCATAGACAGAAAATGCAAACAGAACTCCAAGCAGAAAATTAGGAGCCACTGGATGGGAAGGGCATACTCTATTCCCCCTGTCAATCATACTGCCACTAGCCAATCACAGGCATTTAAATGCTCAAGTATGCGAGAGAGGTGAGAAATACATTTCCTCCAGTTGTGTTATGCTAATGCCTAGGACACAACGAACTGAATTTGGGGAACATGACTGTCTGGCTTCATGATTCTCAGAAAAAGCAAGTGTTAACTGATGGGTCAGAACTTGCAAGTGACCAGGTTAAAAAGGAAATGGTGGAGAAATCATTTAAAATTTTTGAGTAGGTGTAGAAAATAGTAACTTCTGGACTTTTACTTGAGTAAAAGTATTGTTGGATACTTCCAAATTTATTCGTGTAACATTTTTATTCTGCTGTCAACTTTTATTCTTGTGCTCAACTTGAGCATAAACACCACAAGTTTTACCATAATACACCACTGTCAAACTTATATCAAGGCCTTTTTTGTTGAAGATTTTTATTATAATTTAACCCTAAATATTTTTTATTTAATAATTTATTAACCAAGCTCCCCAACTGCCATTAAACATTTGTTATGATTATATAGTAAAATAGTATTAACAAAAATACACATTTCAACTTCTGAGGTATTATCAGCTGTAAAAAATTCAGCAGATAGAGATTAGGTTAAACTGGAGATTAAACAGAGGTTACACACTTTGTGTATTGCTTTAAAAGTGCCGAACGCATGTAAAATAGAATTGGACACACATACCGACAATTTCGAGTACCTTCTCTGAATGGAATCTGAAAGATAATTTGATAGAACGATAAGACCAGAGTCTCACCAGTGAGGTCTTTACGTTCCACGTCTTGCCCTGTCAGCTTGTCCATCGGGTGCGCTGACGGCATGGTGACGCCTGAAATGTGAGGCAGACAGCACGGTGGGGTCCGTGCGATCGGCGAGTTGCGGCATTCCAGGAGAAACTTCCTATCGTAGATTATTCTGGTCCCTGCAAAAAAATTAACAATTTAACAAAGATAGACCAACACGAATGACATAGAACGGCTTCCTGTTTTAATGTACGCGAGATAAGGATGAGCCAAAAACAACGATGATGTCTAGAGCTGAAAAAGGTGCTTGGCCTTGATTTGCATTTTACCATGCCTTCCAAAGTCTGCACAATGTTCAGTTGAAGGATATAGAAAAACATGTTGTGGTAATCAGAGAGAGAGGGCCTCACTGGGGTGCTACGCAGAAGATACAGCGGTTCTGTTTATCTGAAATATGCTGCACTATGAACACTAAGCAACACAAAAAGAATAAAAACATAACGATACAGCAATGAGGGCAAATATATCCAGCTAGAGTAACTCTCCACAAAATTAGGATATAGACAGGATAACTGTGAGCTTAGTAACACCTACCTGACTAGCTATGATTAGACTGCAACATGTTTGCCATTGGTGGTTTAGAGAACACTTGACTATAGTGAACTGTGCAAAAGTATTGGGAAAATGCTACAGAGAAAAGACGCTTTAAAAAATAATGAAATTATATGTTTCTATATTTTAAAAAATAAAGATAAAGCAATAAAGAGCAGCAGGAAATGAAACAAAGTCGATATTTAGTGTGACGACACCTTCAACTTTAATGTAACTTTTTGTGCAGCTTCATGAGGAAATGAGCTGTAGATCTTGCAGAACCAACTCCAGTTCTTGTGGAAATTTTGACTGCTCCATCACCCGTCCACTGTTGTTCAAAAATATTAAATCGGGGAATCACGAGTACATGGCATTTTGAGCCGATCCAATACAAACAACCTTGATGTCAATTCAAAAACAAACGACACCTTTATTGCAAAGTAAAATTATAATAAATTTCTGAACCGAACCGAACTATCAGTCGGTGTTAATTTATAACGTTTTTGCAACTATAAGCTGAACTTTTATCCATAGCAGTCTACAAACCGAGTAACCTGTGGCCTCTTATTTTTATATTTGCTCACCACTGACCCACCCATAATCCCTTCGCTCTGACTGCATACAATGCAAACACAAACGTATAACAAGGAATATCCACTCTTCATACAAAAACTCTATTTGATACCTTTAAAATTCTTAATTTTAGGATTAAGGTCTTTTCACGAGCACTGCATGTGTCAAAACTTTTGCAACAAGACTCCTGGAGATATTTTAAGGGTAGAGAGACGACCCAAAGGTCCTCTGAAGAGATTTGCTACCAGCAGGTTGATAACAGAGCGCATGTTATTATAGAGCTTGAGGATTCATCGTTATTTTTATGAACCATCTCAAGCTAAGTAGACCGGCTGTCATTTTGCAACAGTGCCAAGAGTTCTGGATTTTAACGATTTATTTATTTTCACACCAAAACATCCACACACACACACCATTAGACAGGATGACCCAATAACACGTCCCAATTACATTTCAAAAGAAAATAAACATAAAACTCACAAATTATTATTCACACACATAAATCTTTAATCCAATACAGCTTTCATATGGATGGAGGTGGAGGTCTTTGTGTAAGACTCTCCTAAGAGATTCCCAGCTAAAGAAGGCTCCTGTACAGAACGTCTCGGCGACTGCACAACAGATCACCTCGATGATTATGAGCGCTCCTAGGTCGTCCCAGCGATTTTCTTTCCAAAGCAATTTTTAATGGGATCAATTTCACACCACCACAATCTGATAACTAATAATCATATAAAGCCTGCTAGGATTAATCGGTATAAAGAGGCAGAAAGGCGATCCATCATTTACTTTTTGTTGAATTACTTCCTTCTTGCTCTCACTCATCCTGTTCACAAAGCTCCGCCCCAGCATGTATGACAGGAGGCTCATCCAGACAGAAACCGGCATCGAGGACCAGAATTCAGTTTCCCAGGCAGGATTTCCTAACCAGTTAACACACTCGTCCTAAAGCCACTGCCCAAGTCATCATTATTTTATTTAACAACCCTGTGCTATATTATTTACAGGATATTTGCACACAAAAGAGTCGTCCCATTAAGTCGCACTAAATTATTTCCTAGAATAAATCTGTAGAAAAATAAAGCTCAGCACGAAACACTGAGCAAAAGAATGAGCTCATCATTATGAAAAAAAATTAAAGTGTTTCTCTATAAAACATTACCATCGCAGTGGCGAAGTGGTTAGCATGTCCGCCTCACAGCAAGAAGCTGTTTTTTCTTGTGGTTTCCTCCCACAGTCCAAAGACAAGCACATTCAGGTAATTGGCTGCTCCAAATTGCCCCTAGGTGTGAGTGTGAATGGTTTCGTGTGTGTTGGCCCTGCAGGCTGTCCAGTGTTCTGTGCCTTCACCCAGTGTTGGCTGGGATAGGCTCCAACCTTCCTGCAACCCTAGTACAATTGAGCAGTTCGGCAAACGATTGAGTGTCATATCTACAGAAGCCTTGATAATTGTAAGAAGGATTCTCAAAATTAGGACTTAAGTTCTAATAATAAAAAAACTAATAACAATATTAATGACGGGGCAGTGGTGGTCCGGTGGTAGGGCGCTGGATTACTGATCCCAAGGTCGGGGGTTCAAGCCCCACTATCAGCGAGTTGTCACTGCTGTCCCCCCCAGTGCACCTAAATGGGTTATCAAATGCCGGCCATGTCTCTCACTGTCTCTGGTGGGAGCCATGTAAAAGAACCATCGCTGATCTTCGTCAAGAATCATCAGCGTGTTTCTGCCCTGCGGTGGCCTGGCGAGCTGTCCAGGGTGTACGCCCGGAATGGGCTGAGATGGGCGCCAGCCTCCCCACAACCCTAATTAGGATTAAGCGGTTCAGAAAATGAATGAATGAATATTAATGACATAATTCTTATCATCATAAAATTAATAGATCTTATCTAATAACTACAACTTTCTATGACATTAAATTTACTATTATAACTATCCATGAAGAAATAAAGATAATTTTAATAGTAATAATAATAATGTATTTGTGTTATTATTGTCCCACCATAATAAGACATTAAGTTACAATTTCTCATCGTTATTATTAAACGTGCTTCCCCCCTCCCCCCCGTCCTTATGCTCGGTATGGAAAGGGTTAAGTGTTGTTCTAGTTGTTGTTTTTACCACGCCGCACGTGAACCTCTTCCTCGTGAACGCGCACCTGACTTGTCGGTGGCGCGCAAAAGTTCGAGTCCACAAAGCAAACCACTAATGAACGCCTCCTTTTCGTACAAATGAGACGGAAAAACAAACCTTACACCTGTTTCACAAGAAATACAGACACAGTCAGGTCAGACTGACTACTTGCCTCCAGGGGTGGTGGAGAAGACGGTGCCCCCGGGGGTCTGGCTGTAGGAGTCGGGCAGAGAGGACCAGCACTGCGGGGGTGAAGCTCGGCTCGGAATGGGGCAGCTCGACGACGCGTCACAGCTCGACGACATGATTTCTTCCTGTCGAATACCACCCAAAACGACGCCTGGTAGTTGATTTTGGAGGAGAGATGTTAAAAGTTTCCTGAGGAGATTAGCAGCAGTGAAACAGCGCGCGAGCGACCTGCCTGTTGCGTGCTCGCTCCACGCCGCGCGCGCTGTATTGGAACCTAGGTAGAGGGGCGGAGCCTGATGATGATGATAATGACGCAATGTTTTGACACGTGACGCAATGTTGGGACCAAGCCAAAACTCACAAGGTCATGCCTCTTCTTACCTCTGCAATTCAGCTTCTTCTGCAGGTGGTCTTCACTAAATTAACTTTTCAAAATATATCCCAAATGTTCAGATATCTCAAAGTTATCCCATTAACCCATTGGTTTTTAATATTGGACAATGTTTCTAAACCAGAACTGGACCCCTGATGGTGGGGATTTATACACACATCACTATGAGAAACTCTAATCCCTGAGAAGCCATGCAATATTCCAAGTCAAACACGGTTGATGAATTACCCCAGAGGTAAGCAGCTACTTTTGAGGTTAGAAAAAGTCAAGTTTAATTGACATTATACACCCTCATCTGTACTGTACGGTGTGGAATGGTACAGTGCATGTCCTAGGTTGGAAGGAAGATGAAACCAGAGCACAAGGCCCATGTTGAAATCTGATGGTACCGTTTTGATCCGTCCAATCAGTATCCTGGAACTTTGGTAGCTGTCACATGGTTATCTTCATCTTGAAAATCAGGAATGAACTTTTACTCACCTGCGGATGCGATGTCTGTGTCACAGACACCTAAACACGCATCAGATCAAATGTATACATCAGACATTCCATGCGTGAAGCAGACTCTTGAGGGATTAGTTGAAAATGAAACATATACTCATTGTACTTGAATTAAAGGTTAATAAAGGTTCATTTATTTGATAAGTTCTTGTTAAATCATCAGGTTGATATGACTAAATGCCTCTACGACACAAATAATGTAAATCTTTTCTACAATCAAAATTAAACATGTGCCTCAGTTTCTATTTGGACATCACAGTTTATCCCAGGCTTAAAGGCAGGATAGGTGATTTTGAAGAATCCAGCAAACGTGAACTTGATGTTTAAAGCAGAAAACTTCACTCTCTCTATCCAAAAACTGTTCTGTCTCCTCCAAAACACTGCCTGTTTGCAGCTGGAGTTGTCCACAACAAGACCGAACACTGGAAGGATGAGCATAGCATGTCATATCCAACCTCCTCACATCCCATTCCATGTTAAAAACTAAAACATTATAACGACATTGTCATAGTGAATGTAAACAAAGAAGTCTAGTTACATAGCAGTCAACTAGCTAGCTAGCTTTAACTTATGTCTGTCTAGTCCTGTGAAAGACTCCAGTCACAGGTCACAAGTGTGTGCATGTAGACAGGCAGACAGGGCAACCAATCATTTAATTTAAACCAACATACCAACATTTTATTGTCATTGTATCTGATTCATTTGTTGCTGTCCGAACAAACAATTTAAAGGAACACAACAGAAATTCAAAAAATTTACCTACCATGATATTTGATGTATAATTCTGTGTAAATGTGTAAGCTGGTATTTTGGAATTGAAATGAGCATTAATATGCATGTGATAAACAGTAACACTTTTGCTAAATAAAATTATCAACAACATTGTAAATCTACAAAATTATGTTTGGTGACTCTTAACTCCCAAGTTTCAGGTCATCGATCATTGTTGTCTCTCCATCATTTCTTATTACTGCCCTACACCCAAAACTGAAACATCTCTAAAATATGTTTATAACCAAGTTATTATAACCAATTATTACCCCAATTAAGATGTAGTTTAAATATTTGTTGTAAAGCCCTTCCCTGGAATACTAACCCAAATCACACATTTTTTAAAGTTATCTTTATTAAAAATAATAATGTCTAACATATGAAATTGAGATTTAAATTGATTTTTGATTTTGATACATTGTATTAATCCCCCAAAGGGAAATTGGTTCTGCATTTTAACCCATGCAAAGTGAGCACACACACCCATGAGCACCAGACAGCCACACTGCGTCACCTGTAGAGCAGTTGGGGGTTGAGGAGCCTTGCTCAAGGGCACTTGGTGGAAGGGGGGGTGGAAACACAACACTATTTTTCCTGCTGGTCAGGGAATCGAACCCGCAAGTTTTCGGTCCTAAACCCAATTCTCTATTAGGCCACAGCTGTCTTTTTAATAATAAAAAATGATTTTCAAATTTCATGGAAGGTCTTTTTTTTTTTGCATGTGTTTATTTATTGCATGACTTTACCTTTATATGCATTTGTGGCTTATTCTACGGTGTTATAATATAATAGCATTTTAAGTTAATGTATGCGATGATACTGATAGTGTTTGTTTGGCCCCACAAAGTAACAGAATATATGAAATATTCAGTGTGCATGAAATAGATATTACGGCCTTACTCAGAGTGCTTAACTTTTACTATCATGTTCACCTGTTTCTGTTTTACTCTGATAAGTTTGTCTATTTATACCAGTCTCCAGTGTTTGCTTTCGCAAAGCACTGGCAGTTTGAGGGGTCACCAAGTCTCTTAACCAGTTTCCTAATTTGACCTGGTTCTCATGTATAATTTTTTCTCTCCTTATTTGTTTGCTGATCGCCTGATTACTGCCTGTTTAATCATGATTTGTTTTTTTCACAAGAGGTGTGTGCCTGTGTGTGGAAACATGTCCATTTTTTTCTCCCCCAGTTTTATTACTTTTTTGTAATAAGTGTTGCCTCACTATCACATACATCCCTCCCGTGAGTGCTCGGCCAATGAGCTCCCATGGACTCCTGGCTGCTGATGAATCTCCAGGTTGACACAGTCTCTTTGTGGATGCACCACTCGAGAGCCCATGATCTTGCGTTTTGATGGATTTCTTTGTGTGCAAAAAAAGCACTTGGATAGCTTTACATAAACCAGTGTATTTGCAGCATATTAAGCATTACAACTGTGGTTTTATCTTTGCTGCGGTATAAGACAATAGGTATATCACCCAGTTTCTCCTGGAACAGTTAAGGATGATTATGGTTTTAGTAAAATATTACAAACTCCTGGGTTTATTCCTTGTACCAGTTTGGAGGTCTGATATGGATTTGTTTTTCATTGCAGTGGACCAGAAAGAGTGCAAGTGTGCCCCCTGTCTACACAGTCATCCTTCCTGCAAGTAATACAAATCCATCCAAATGACCACTGCAAATTAGAGGCATGACACCATCTGGATACATTTCCAACTTTTTATTGAATATTAAGGTAAATATTTCACATTAATACAGGCTACATAAAGTAGAGCCACTATACGACATGAAATTTACTCTCATTTTAACCCTTTTTCAGTATGTAAACAATTATACATGTATTTACCACTCTAAAAGGTCTGATTTCGCTCATTGTGTAATCATCTAGTTCTTGGCCGAGTATAAATAGCGTACTGTCCTATTGAGCCCTGCAGACCAAGAACGCTTGTACGTGGGGCGTAAATGTCAAAATGGCTATACTACTCAAAATGTATCCTGTTGAACAGGCAATCGATTTGTTCATAGACAGTGGTAAACACGTTAAAGCCCACACTGGATTCCTCTCGTTTTTTTTTTTTTTTGTTAGGCACATCAAAGGTGTCCGTCTCTCAAATTTCTGACACTCTGTTTATCTTGTAAGGGGACACACCTAGGTTAACATTTTGGTAATTAGGTAATTATATTGTTCTTTAACGTGTATGTCTGGTTACTGCTCCTACGCCTCTCAGTCTCTAGGTTTGTGTTTAGTTGACATGATTCAGATGCACATTTCCCACATGCGGGGCCCAAGTGCCAGGCCACACCTGAAACGACAAGGTTGACCAATCAGAGAAGAGAACTTTTACCAACGACAAGTCAATTCGTTATCTTTACATTTACATTACACACCGTAATCGATCAGAATAAATGTAAATCTGCTGCAGCTACAGATCACTTTTTGTTATCTGTTTGTTAGGGTACTCGGTACTGTTACCTGCTGTGGGTCTGAATTCTCAGCTGAGCTAGGGACGACTTTCAAGATTGGATTCCAGGCAGGGTCAGTGGTGTGAAGCCCATTGTACATGGGGCCTCCAGGTGCCTCGGCCATCTGTGGGTGAGGAGGGATCATCGTACCTCCATACATTGACATTGGCAACCCCTAATCATGAAAAAAAAGAAAGAAAGAAGAAAAAAAAAGAACACACTTCATAATTAATCACTTTTACATTAAACAGAATACATTAGAGCAAAATCCACCTTTAGGATTGGCTGCATTGGTCATTTTACATGCCAAAAATTCAGAAATCTTTCTTCGTTTATCCTTCACAGAGCTATCAGGGATTCAGGAGAAAGATATATGAATTTAATATCCAAATAAAAAACACACCTCTCTTCAGGGATCTTTCAGAAACTCACTCTCACTTGCTGAACCGTTTAATACTACTATTAGAGATGCAGGAAGACGGTGACTATCTTAGCAGACACTGGCAAAGACGGGTGAACATGCAAACTCCACACAGAAACGCCCTAGCATGGGAATCAATCCCAGGACCTTCTTCACCACCGTGTCGCCCCTCCTTCAGAAACACTCTCAAATTCATGAACGTGCATTAACAAAACCATACTCAACGACGTCCCCATACTCCTTTCCAATCAGTCAGCAACAGAGTGAATTTGTACCGTGCAAAAGCACAGATGCTCCCTGTTGGTGACTGGCTGAAAGTGTTGTGTTGCTCACTCCCAGCAACAGTGGTATCTGTCTAACAATTTCCCCCAGAGCACATGCACGATTACACAAAACAGAGTGTTAGAACGTAAGGAGATATTTACTGAATTTGACAAAGTGTACTGGATCAAAACATGCTGCACATTTGAAACATGCTGCACCTTTGACCTTTGAAAATCTAATGTGTTTTCACACACACACACAAACACACACACAAAAAAAAAAACCTCATGGAAATTTGTTATTACCCAAGCAGTGCAAAAAAATAGGAGTAAAACCATGCCACGGCAAAACCCAGCTTTAATCCGGAAAGATTTTTTTGCTTGCCTTGGTGTTCATTTTAAAACCGGGGACAATATTTTTAAAGGCTCACAATTTTTTATATTATTTAAAAAAATCTAATCCTGCACAACAGCAAAAAAGGGTCCTCCTTATTATAATTTTGTGGGAAAAAAATAGAGAAAATAATATTTATATTCGTATTTCGTATACACTACACGGGAATGGTGCAATCTGATGGCATGAAAAGTTTTCAATTGCTTTTCTTATGGTCCTGTGTTGTATGTACTAAACCAATTATCCACCTCAAGCGAGGTGGATATCATTAAATAGGTCCCTGTTGTTTAGGATGACAAGCAATTTTAAACTAATTTTTAATCCTAACACATTGCAAGTGCTCTCAGTGCTACTCCTACCTTGGGAAAATCCATGAAATTCGTGGGCATGGGCTGGTGAAAGGTGTTAGATGGAGCCACAATGCCCGTGTCATCTCGCTCCATAGCCTGGTGCTGGGAGAAGGCTGACTGCTCCTGTAGCTGCTGGTGCATCACGGGTCCTCCCATCATGGGCTGAGACCAGCCTGACATCGCTTCTGTAAAGAGGAGCAGTAAAGAAAGAAAACTTGGGTTTACAAACAATATTCGTACAATAAACTGGATCAATGCTGGTGTTAAGAATCGAACGTGTCCTCTCACCGGAAGCACTGCCCACTCCGAAAGACCAGATGCCACCCTGTCCGACCGGCGGTGTGTAGCTGGTGGGCAGCATGGTGTGGTTGACGGAGCCGGTCTGCCGTATCCGAGCCAGGCGCTCTGTCCCGATGGGCGGGGGCACTTTGCGGTCCTGCTGACTGGAGCTGATAGGCTTGGCTTGGATCAGCGCAGGTGTCACGGTGGACGTACACAAGGGGGAGGAAACCCCAGATGACACGGAGGGCACTGGAGACTCACCTGAGAAAAACAGACAGTAAAACAAGCTTGTCAGAAACATATCCCTGCATTTAACGTTCAAAAGTGAAGCTATGGAGTAAAGCATACAGGACGTGGAGGCACTCCAGGGATGAGGGGAGAAGTGCTGGCGGTTGAAGGAGGGTGTTCCTACAGGAGCAGGACCCTGCAGGAAAACAGGGCTTGCTGACATGCTTGTGGCAAAGCTGGTGAGCGCCGTGGAAGAAGTGATGGAATTGCCTGAGGGGTCCATGGGGTGCATGCCTACAGAACGAAGAGACTACACCATCAGAGACACATTCTGTCAAGTGCAAACAGGGTTTATTTTTGTTGGATATACACTGCACCTTGTTATACTGTTATGATTTTGAGAACGCAACACAATTTATTTGTTATTTATACTGAAAACATTATACAGCACCCAGACTCTAATTTATAAGAAAAAAAAATTTTAAATTAAACAATTTTACATCTTTATGGACTCACCAATAGGGCTAGGGACGACTCTCTGGGAGGTGCAACGAAACCCTGGGGCCTTGGAGCCGTCAGGAGGAGGCATGGTGCTCTCTATCTGCCCCATCCCTGGCATATATGCAGGTGGGGCGCTGTAGGGCTGCTCTTGTGGAGTGCGAGTTGGAAGGTGACATGCCCCCCACACCTGGTTGTTGCCCCCCTGGTTACTGTCGAAGATACTTGAAAAATGATTGAAAAGAGCCGTGTGGCCGAAGTTGGGCGGCAGCTGAGCTTTGCCGCTGTGAAGGTGCACCTGTGAACCATTTATCATGCCCATAGTAGAGGTCATCTGAAGTGAAGGAGGTGGCATGCTCGCTGCAGCTAAGCTAGGCTGGGTAGGCTGCTGCTGCTTAAGAGGCTCCTGTGTTGCACCCGGGGGCACGAAAACAGACTGCTGCTCCTGCAAAGTGGCTCCAGGTCCCATGGGGTAGTAGGCTGTTGGGGGCTGTAAGCGATTTGACACCCCCTGTGCAGCAGATGTGGCGTAGTGAGGTAAGGTGGTGCTGGTGTTTGCGACTGTGCTGCTGACCGTACTTGGCGGTACAGGACGAGAGACGGGCAAGGTGACGCCTGGTTGAACCGTAGAGGAGGAACTTGGTTCTGTGCTGGAGGTGAAGGGCAAGGGTATCTGCTGTCTACCCTCAGGCTGAACAGGCAGTGCAGGCTGTGCCGAAGGAGATGCAGGGAAGTGCAGGGGAGTTGAGGGGCTGGAGCCCTCACATGGGGCACTAGAAACTGGAAGGGCCAGATCAGCCACCGGCTTCTCTTTAGCAGGAGTACCAGCAGGAGCAGATTCTGTCTTCAGGGTTTGGGCATGTTGTGTAGGTGGAGCAATAGGGGCAAGTAAAGGTGGAGGGGTTGTGGAAGTGGTGGGAGCACAGGTGATGGGAGCAGGAGCGACCTGCGTAGCAGGAGTACTGCTTGCAGTGGTGGTGACGATGGGTGCTGCCGCCGGCTTCGGCTCAGCAGAGAAGAGCTGCTTTCTTACAGAGGTGGGTGTTGGGGTTTTGGAAGGGGCAGTGCTGGGGGAAGAGGCAGTGGAACCAGGGGCAACGTTAGCACTTGATACCAGGGCAGGGTGCTCAGCAGTAGAAGGGGCAGAGCTGGAAAGGCGTAGGGCTGTATTGCCGCTGTGTTTTGGGGAGCTGTTTGCACTTCCAGGGCTCACAGGACGCACAGGGAACGGGCCCCATGTGTTGGGTGAGGGAGAGAAGGTGCCACCGAACTGTGCCATTGGTAGACGCGGGTGACGGATCTGGTGCATGGTCTGTGCTGCTAGCAGGGCCAACTGAGGGTGCGTGTAGGCCAGTGGTGGTAGAGAGACGAACGGAGGTCTAACACCAGGTGCCATATTTTTGCCCATTTTGCCAGCCTGCTGAGTGGTTGAGTTTGAGGACGACTGGAAGGACATGTTGGAGGAGGGCACGACTGACGACAAGCCTTTGGAACTGGCTGCGGTGGTGCTGGTAGCTCCCGTGGAGGTGGTGTAGGTGGCACCAATTTTGGTGTTGGTACCAGGCTGACGAATGTGGTTGCGGGGTATCAGGTCCTCCAGTTCTTTGGCAGGGTCCTGGATAAGCGCGTTGATAAGTTGGACAGCATGTCGCGTGGACTCTGTGCCACCTCTGAAAAATAGTGCACAGGGTGGGTAAGGGATTGCATGTACAATACGTACGACCATACTTCCAAAAATATTTGACTAAACACGGTTAGCAAATTGATTCAAGTAGCAATGAAGACCATCCACCTGATAGTAATCATTCTTTCGCCGTTTTTGTCTTTCTGTTTGTCAACATCTATGTGTGCGCCAGTCACATCTTGAATAGCGGTGATATTACAGCCACCTCTGCCCATGATCCGAGAGACCACAGAGGCTGGGACAGAGAGTTTCTTTGACCTGAAAAAGCATCAAAATTCATTCGCGTCAAAATGTTAACAGCCCTATTGAAGAAGCCGAAAAAGGAAAAATCCCCTAAATCTATTGGTCACTTGCCTTCGTACGACTTCTTTCCATCCATCCTCTCTCTTCTGGCCTCTTTTAGGACTGGTGAGGTTCATCTTGCTGTTAGGTGAGGCGACCGGCAGTGAAATGGTCTTGAAAGATGAGGGAAGGGAACTGGGGGTCAAGTCACTAATAACGTCATGAGATCTGCAGAAAAAAAAGGAATACAGACATGTTATATATTACTCAAACGATACTGCATAAAAACATCGTTACAACATAGCAATATTGTGCATACTTTTGGGAATTATTACATCAGTAGAAAAAAAATATGTTAGAGTACAAAGTAAGTTCTAAAGCCCCCTACGCATCCTACAACTTGCTTTAGCAGAGATATTTGACTCTTTTTGCTCCAATAGCAGGGCAGTTGAACTCAAATTTGCACAGCATGCAGTAGAGTTCTGCCAATGCTGGTGAAAGCACTTACTTCTGTTGTGGTTTGGAAATGGAAACGGTGACCTTCTCTTCCCGAGAAGTAGGGTGTAATAGGCCCTGCCTCTTCTCAGTCATGGGTAGCGGCTGAGTGGACCCTGTAGGAGCGGAAGAGGAGAACAAGGTGGACGAAGACGGTAGGTCAGCCAGGTCTTGGCTTTTACTGCCGTTGCTGCTTTCACTGTTGCAGTCTGTGCTGTCCAGGTTGTCCGAGTCACTGGTTCCTCCAGGTGCCCCGCCGCCTCGTGGTTCGCCATGGATCTTGTTTTTGTCTGCCTTTTGTTGCGCTAGCGCCACCTGAGGGTCTTGTAGGATGATGGGCTCGTTGGGCGACTCCTTGGTCTTGTTCTTTTTATTCTTTCGGTTGGTGCTGGGCGTAGTAACTACGTTGGCGCGCTTCTTGCCAAAGGCATTGGTGAAGGTGGTGGAGGTGGCAGAGATGCCAATGGTGGTGGTGGTAGTGGCGCTTGGGGGCTCGATGGGAACCTCTGGCTCTACAAGGGCAGACAAATAAATAAAAGATGATTTCATGCTAAAAACTAATCAAAGAGGGGGGAAAAATAATGAAAGGAATCTATACCTTCAGCGGAGTCCTCTTTCTGGTCTTGTGTCTCAGAAAACGTATCCTTCACTTTTGCCTCCTCTTCTTCAAGCTTCTTCTTCTGCTCCTCCTTCTTCTTCTTGCGTTTCTCTTTGCGCTTCTCTCTTTTCGCCGCCAGAGCTTGTTTCTTGCTTTCTTCACGAGACTACATTTAAACAAAAAGACAAACATGCAACTGATTTTTATCAAACAATGACAGGTTTGCTCATTTCTATTGTCATGTGTGACCACTATATTGTACTAGAAACTGTGAAACTCTTAACCAGAGCTTCAAGCCTATGCAAAGTCTAAATCCAAAACACACCTTCTCAAGATCAAGTTCCTTGAGCAGAATGCTGGCATTCTTGTTAGCCTCGGCAGCCTGTTGGTCTTTAGCTTTCACGATGGTTTCCATGCACTGATGACACTTCTTCAGCAGCTCCTAGACACCAAAGCCAAAAGTATTCTCATCAAAATTCAAATACACATATTCTAAACATCACCTGCTGGTTCCATGAACTCATTTCAGTCCATACCTTGTCTGCAATGGTGGCGATGTATCTCATGCACTCAATGTCAGAGGGGAACTGATTCACCTCCTTTACTAAATACTGGACCACTTTTACATGTCCCTTAAATAAATAAATAAATAAATAAATCGGTCAATCACAGAAACCTGACGTCTATGTGCCTAACTGCATTGGAATCAGTAACCATACCTACCTTACGGAACGCTGCCATGAGAGGTGTGATCTTGCGGTTGTCTGCTGCGTCCACGTCAGCGCCTGCCTGCACCAGCAGCTGCACCACATCAAAATGTCCCCCATTTGCAGCCAGCCACAGAGGAGTGTTCCCCTTCTTATTACGAACATCGATATGAGCCCCTCTAAAGAAACAGCACAATTAAAGCACAGCAACATCAGCATTTATGCTATGTTTGGCCAAGAACCCTTCCGTTTCTTCTCCTCACCTGTTAATGAGAAGCTCGCAGAACTTGTAGTGACCCTTGTCTGCAGCGATAGTGAGGGCGGTGTCACGAGAAGAGGGGACAGGAGGGGCGTTGACATCAGCACCTTTATCCAGCAGCACCCGGCCTACCTCAGCATAACCACCAGACGCAGCTTCCATAAGAGGGGTGAGTCCCGTCTGAGACAGAAAAGTTCAAAATTATGCCATTTCACCACTCAGATGTCACTGTTAAATTTCAGAACTGAGAGCCTCCTGAGTGGTGCAAGAGAAAAGCGTTCACCTCATCATCTAGAGTTCTTGGAGAAGGAGGGGTGGCATTCACTAACTTCTCCATCACTCATAAGCTATACCAGCCAATTATGTACATTTGTGAGCTTACGCATACAAATGTGCAAATAGTGCTTTCCTAATAGCGTGTTATGCCAGATTCAGAGGTGCATGAAGCAATATTGTTTATATACTGATTTTTTTTGTTGTTTTTGGGGAAAATCGGGTCAAAAAAACCCAGTCATTATCATGAAGTAAACCCTGACAGGGTGATACCGGACCTGGTGTGAACTGGAGAGGTCTTGAATTACTGTGTAGGTGTTTATTCCATGATAATACAAGGCTCGCTGTAGGACATTACTTCTTGCACGGTTACATACAATAGAGATAAATAATTCAGCAAAACACTTAAATTATTTTATTGTAGTAGCAACAGACTGATGTTTACAACTATGTTTGAAATAATAACAGACCCCAATATGATGTAACTGACAAATCAGAATCAAGTATTCAAACCTAGCATAACAAACCTGAATTTTTACTCTCATCCATTATTCCAAATAATAAATGCCTCATTACAGACAGTCATTAATTTTGTCAGCAATAACTGACCTTGGCGCGATGCTCCACGTTAGCCTTGCGGTCCAGCAGCAGGCTGACCACCTCGGCTCGACCCTGGAAGCAGGCCAGCGTCAGCGCGGTGTTGCGATTGGTTTCGATCTGGGCATTGATGTCAGAGCCCATGTCCAGAAGCAGCTTCACCGCAGGTACGTGGCCATTCATGGCTGCCAGCATCAAAGGAGAGATACCCAGCTTGCTGCCCGTCCTACAAGAAAAAAAATATTGCCAAACCAGTATTATAATCTTACAGACAGTCTCAGCTCAATTCAAAGTCAAGACTCAAGAACAGAAACACTGCACATAGACAAGAATGACTGACCTGGAATTGATCTCAGCTCCAGCGTTGAGGAGAATCTTGATGATATTAACATATCCCCCCGAAGCTGCCAGGCTGAGTGGAGTGTAGTCGGACACGTTTCGGTGCTCCTTGTTAGCACCACGGAGAAGCAACAGTTCCACCACCTGTAAACATGAAACTAGAAGTTACTTTCCGCCCTTGGCTATTTGGTTTAGCACAGTTTAGCACCGGTTAAGCTACCGGTTAAGTTTCAGAATTGTAAAACACCTCTTGTCTGCCGCCTGAGCATGCCAGGGAAAGAGGGGTATCTTTGGTCCTCTCAGACTGAGCCTCGATGTCCCCTCCCTTGTCTAGGAGGATCTCGACGACACCAACATGACCCGCTGTAGCAGCCAGGATCAAAGGAGTAAACCCTGTAGATAGAGAAGAATGAAAGCACCAGATATTTGTTAGAGATTGAATTTTTAAGATACATTATATGAGAAGGAGGCTGAGAGGACCCCTACCCTTCTTGTCCCGATGCTCAATGTTGGCGCCACGCGCAATGAGCACTGACACCAGCTCTTCGTGGCCACCCGCACAGGCCAACGTCAGAGCCGTGTCATGATTGCTCTCCGTCTGAAAAGCAAAGAAGCGACCATCAAAAATACATAGTGTAATACACAGCCATTAGCTCTATGACTTCTGTGTTAAAGGGGAGGATCTCTGATTACAGAAAAAGCTTTGACATTTGAACTTAAACAGCAAAACAAACAAATTCAAAACAAAGCCTTGCTAAGTTATTCTTTTAACAGGATTGACAGCGAGCGGAATCATGAGGAATTTGGCAAAAAGTATTAGAATCACCTCTATTTGCTTTTTTAGTTTAACTCTATGCTGTGCTAGAACCACACAACAAATAAGACAAATAAAAAAAATCTGAATAATCAAACTATAGCAGAAACTTGTATGTGGTATCAAGAGTCTTACATGTGCATCGATGTCTACAGATGGATAGAGTGGGAGCATGGAAGGTGGGGAGACAGTGTTCATGGGCGTTTGTGTTGTGGGCTGAGGTATGGGTGAGGTTGTAGTGTTTAACATGGGCACTCTGCTGCTCACTGCTGCACAGAAAAATCAAAGCATAAGTGTCATTATTTACAAAAAAAAAAAAAATTTGAAAATGGGTTCAGTAGACTAAAAAAGATGAAGAACTTACCTGCCATGATGTCGTCTAGCGTGTCTGTAAGCGTCTGTGCAGGCGTGGCCACCATGAGGCCATCTGGTGCCTGTGTGAGGAGACCAGATCCAATTCCAGACAACTGGTGGCCCAATATTACCCTCTGAAGGTCCGGGCTGCTGCTGCCTGGATACTCTGCGCTGCCGAAGTCTGTAGACTGCTGTGCATTCATAGGCTGAATGGGGATGAAGCTGGACTGTAGCGGTGGAGGTGGAGGACCCTGTAAGCTGTGAGGCTGGGGAGGAGGCGGTGGCGCTGGCTGTTGTCCTTCATCTCGATACAGGATGGTGTCCACCTGTGGGAGCTCCGCATAGTCACCATCTTCCTCATCCTCATCCTCCTCGTCCTCTTCCTCCTCATCGTCGTCCTCTCCCTCCTCCTCGTCCTCTTCAGCAGGGAGCGGCTGGTGGTCCTTGACGTCGTTGCCGTCTTCGCACTCCGTACTGGAGCCCAGCTGTGTGGCCTGCGGTGGCAGGGGGGTGCCGGGCGCCTCCACCCCTGCCGCCTGGCCCGGCTCCTCCTTCATCTTACCCTCCATGTACTCTTTGGTGAACTGCTGCTGCGTCTTGAGCTGCAGCTGCCGCTCCACCTTCTGTAGCTCCTTCAGGATCTTCTTCTTCTTCTGGACCTGTTCCTCACGGCTCTTCTTCAGCTCTTCGATCTTGTCTTTGGTGAGCGGCTCACCCTGGATGAGCTCCAGCGAGTGCAGTTGGGCCTTCTCGATAGCGCTGATGCGCTGGCCTAGCTCGTTTAGCTTGCCTTCGGTCTCCTCGACGATGCACTCGAGAGGCTGGTACCGGATCGGAGGGAGGAGGTCGGCGTCCAGCCCCCCTGTGGCCACAGCATTGGTCTGTAGAGTGCTCAGCCTTTGCTTCGACATCCCTGAAAAGCATAAGATTAGGACAGAGTAAGATCAAACTCATCTAAACAAATCCCTTGGAGTAAATATAAACATGGTGTCATACGTGTGACCTTACTGCCATTTTGACATATTCTGGGTGGTCGACCAGACGAACCTTTGTTTGTGACAGGTGGGGGTGTGGCAATGGTGGAGGGCACACTGTCTGGCTCCTGAGGGGGTACCACCATGGGCAAAGCTTGGAATGGGACTCGAGGAGCCTACATGTATGGACAGGGGGGAAAAAAAACAAACTCATCTAGCTTCTGTCTTCAAAAATACCTGAATACTTGAATTCTTCAAGCATCTGCATAATTAAAGTCCTCAGCAAATGACGACATGCTTTGCTACTACAAAGAATGCATCTTCTAACCTGAGACGTGTCATGGGAGGGGGGTGTGAGCTGAGACAGATCTGGCGCGGGGACTGATAAAATGTTGTTTGGGTAGTCTAATAGGTAGGACACCACATTGGTGTGACCACCCTTAGCAGCTTCAATCAGCATCGTCGAGCCGTCCTATGAGGAAGAGATAAAAGTTTAATTAGCATCTGAAACAGAAGACACACGATGAAAGCGGCACTTGGACAATTAGCATCTCTCCATACGTTTATTCAGACTACAAATTTAATTCCGCCAAATAAGCGGTTGAGCCATGAAAGGGCCATGAAAAATCTCTATTTTAAACTTGGGATACATATTAAAAAACATTAAGCAAGAGTATCTTATACTCCACCAGAAAAATCTGCATTACTGTTCAAGAGGTACGCACTACACATTTTAAATTCAGACCTCATGGTCAGCTAGCACAGTCAAATCTGGTGTTCATATATAGCACTGGTTCTGTACATGAGTTCCAGCAGTGCAAACCACACAACACTATTCCATCCAATCATCAACAAGAGGGCTGGTGGTGTCACTGTTGGCATCTGTGCCTTTGCAGTGCATGTCCATGGATTTGGGGGTGGATCTCTTGGAGGAGCAAAGGGTGGTGCATTTGGTTGGCTGTAAGGTTCAAATGTTATTCATTCTCTAAATTCTGAAAATTTATTGAAAATAATAACTCGCCAAAACAAATTTTTATAACGTAAACCAAAAGTCCCTCTGGTGGCACAAGCAGTACCGACCAACCCACATTTCAAATATCTAATAAATAAATAATATCTTGAACTCACCTTCAGTCTGTGAGTAGGATCTGCACCATGAGCCAGCAGCAGCTCCACCACAGCCAGATGACCTCCAGCACAGGCAAGAGACACTACTGTGTGATCATTATTGGCTGTGGCTCTGTTCACGTTAGCACCTACGTGCACACAACACACGTCAATAATTAGACAAAATCCAAAAAACAATGCTTTGAAGAGTCCTGATATTTAACCATAACGTTTATGTATACAAATAAATTAGAATGATGTGTAACAATATGCCGATTTTTTTATGTAGATTTTCACTTTCAAGGACGTTTTAAGCTTTTTATTTACCCCGATTACGAGCATAAAGTGATAATGCTAGTACTAGAGTGCACCCGGGTCGTACTGCACTAACATTGGCCCCCTTAATGAACCAGGCCACTCTAAACTTCCCGTTATCTGAATGCTTCCAAAAACGCTCTTGTCGGCATTTTCCGCTGAAACTGACTGCTGATGTCACTTCAAGGAAACACTTCAGTGCGAAAGCGATTCATTCAAAATGGTGACATCTTGCATTGTTGGCGGGTGTAGCAATAACTACTCGGAGAACAACCACGTTGTTAGCAACTGCAGCCTTTGGAGGGACTACCGGTTCAAACCGATAAGGCTCTACACCCGAAGCCTGTAAATTATTTAATCTTCCATCAACACCTTCATCACTGTCTGATGTAAGTAAGAATAATTGTGAGTCCTCACTCTGATTGCCAAAAGATTCGTCCGAAGGTAATGGAGAAGGAGCTTCTCTATTGTTGGCCGCCATTTTACTGTAGTGAAGCCAGTCTGTTATTTTCTGAAATCTACGTCATATCGTCACGTGACCAACTTCGGCTCAGATGTGAGCGTACTCGAGAATGTTCGGAAAACACTGAAGTTTCACAGCTGGCTTTAATAACCACAGTCTGCATTGGTCAAAACAAGCCGTGGGTGTATTTATATATGTCGCCCAAACAAGTTACATGATTTTGCATTGTTAATTAAGACATGTCCTTTAATTAGGTCAGTTGCCAATTCCCACCTGCTACTACCTCTCCACCATCATCTACCAGTCAGAGAGGATGATGGCTAACATGGGCTACCTCTAAGACACATGAAGTTGAAAAACACCCATGGAGTACAGTGCTGTCTACCTCCTTCTGCATACCTGAGTACAGGGAGTGGCTGCGCTCAAAACTTTAGAAGGTACTTTTTTAAGTAACCATTTCGGATAGCATATATGGTAGGATTACCATATATGGTGTGTCGAAACTACGCGATTAGGTTAGCTACTTAGTTAAAAGATACCTCACACATCAAATTTACTCAATTAAAGGCACTGCTTCTCAATAATGTATGTGTATATCTATATAATTAAAATAACAATAGTATAATGAAAACAATATTGTATAATAGTATAATTAAAAGAGCTGTTGCACAGATTTATGGGTAGCATCTGCAATCTAAGCAGCATCTGAAATCCATCCATGATGCCTTCAACTGAGGGCAATTTAAAGGCGTCTGAGATCTGAGCCAGGAAATGACATCGTGAGTTCCTGAATGACAATTGATGCCAGCCTGCCTTGCTAGACGTCAGTCTGGGAAACTCCCCCTCCCCCCGCCCCCAGCTTGTAGGCCGCCAATGAGGGCCCACATCTCTTCCTAACCATCCTTTGCTATGATACCTGGCATATGAACATTCATTCGCAATAAAATTGCTACAAACTCAGATCACATGAAAGCCAGCAGGTTGGCGTTCATTGCTAAGAAATTTCGAAATTATAATAGTTATCATTAAAACGTGCTGGGAAATGAAAGAAAATTTAAAAGTTATTAAGATGACCTTTTCTACCCCAATGTGCATCACATAGCTAGCCTTAGCTAGCACCATACCTTTACTGATTAGGAATTGCACAGTGCAAAGATGTCCTGCTCTGGCTGCTTTCATCAGTGGAGTCCTTCCACCTTCTGATTCATGCTCCTATTTAAAAATAATAATAAATAAATGCAGAGTTAAGATCAAAGACATCACCACATAGTGTGGGTAAGGGAGAAATAAAAGGCACTCACCAGGTCAGCGCCGGTCTGAAGCAGCACGTCGGCCACATCGGTGTGTCCGTTTTCACAGGCGTACGTCAGCGCCGTGTCCCCCGTGGCTGTCGTGGCGTGGACGTTAGCTCCTAAAAACGAAAGTGAAGATTTACAAATCCATGTACAAACACAGTTCCATATATTGTACTTGTGATTTCAGGTCAGGAGCCTCACCAGCAGCCAGCAGGTACTTCACCAGCTCTAGATGTCCCTCCTGCGCAGCCTCCATGAGAGGAGTGGAGCACCCGAGCTCGATGTCTGCTCCAGCCTTGATGAGGAAGTCGGCTACCTCCAAGAAACCCCCGCAGCAGGCCAGCGTCAGAGCCGTCTCCTGCGTCTCCTCTGTTTGAGCGTTGATGTTGGCACCTGATCACAAGAGAGACCACAGGAGTCAATTTTACTATTTTATCTTGTGACCAGGACAGGATAGGCCAAAAAAAGGGCAGTAATATTTTTGTGAAATGGGTTGCGACAGGAGTACGGTTGTGGGTGTGGGATGGGGCAAGGGAATTTTTGTTGGTGTGGAAGGGACCGAAGCAAAAGTATTTCTGTGAGCATGAGATGGTGCAGGAGCATTTTTTGCGGATGCTGGATAAAGGCCAAATTTTCATTGATATAGGGGGGGCAGGACTATTTCTGTGGGTGTAGGTTGGGGCAGGAGTATTATTTTTTTTTAATGTATGATGGAGCAGGTGTATTTTCTGAGTGCATGATGGGGCAGGGGTATTTTTATAGGTGTAGGATGACAGCAGGAGTAAAAAAAAAATAAAAAATCATAAGAATGCAACAACAATTATAGAAATAAATGTTGAAAAAAAATACTGACTGTGGTCTTTGGTTTACTTTTAATTAATAACTAACATTTATTATTAATAATTCTGTTTACATTATTTAAAAAAAGCTATTTAAATGTGAACAAGTGCACCATTAATGATACAACAGGTGTCATTTATACATATCCGTAGCACCAGCAGGTCCCAGGGCTGTAAATAAAGTGGCAAGTTGTATGTCCAGCATGATGAATTTGATAAAGAATGCTTTTGCAATGTGCCGATTTGCATTTTAAATTTACTACATGAAGGGTGCCATAAGAAATCCAGAACACCTTCACTAGGCAATACAGGGGTTCTTAAAATATTCAAACCTAAATGCTCCATCACGAAAATAATGCATACGGAGAGTTTGCTTCAACCTACAATCCGAAAACCTAGCTAGTACCAAATCGGGAATCGGTGTACCTTGCGCCAGGAGCAGAGCCACCATTTCCTCGTGCCCCTCCCGTGCCGCCTCCATTAGAGGAGTGTATCCCTCATCGTTCACTTCCTCCAGGTTGGCCCCTCTCTCGATCAGAAGTGCCGCAAGCTCCACATGTCCTCCACAGGCTGCCAGGGTCAGCGGAGACTCGAACGAATCTGCCGGCATGTTCACCTGCGCCCCGCTGTCCAACAGCAACCGCGCCACCTCTACGTGCCCGTCCTGCACAGAGCACACAAGCAACCTCTGTGAGTCACTGAAGATTGAGCAAATACAAAGCGGTGTGATAATTCTCATGCAACAGGGTACACATTGTCATTGTTACACCCATTAGCAGACACTACGGTAGGACAAAATTGCCCCTTTCATGTGCTCTCAGTAAGGTCTGCATATTTGCAGCGGGGGAGGAGACGACACACAAATTGTAGATTAAGCCCTTTAAAAAGATTTCTAAATAAATACTGCATTGACAAACAAGAGGAGGAAATCTGCCAAAAGGGAAGCATGTGTGTATGTGATTTTTAGGTGCATCTGAAACAAATAAAGAATACAGTGTTCTCACCATGCAGGCTTCCATGAGTGCCGTGTGCATCTCGTCCGTCTTGTGTTCCTGGTCAGCTCCTGCCTCCAAGAGAAACCGCACCATGTCCAAATGCCCTGTATTAAAGCCAGAGGACTCACACACTGTGCCTTTCCACAGTATAAATGTTTCCTCCTTTTTAAATTTTTTTTTTCTTTAACATGCAAACAGACACATATTGGAAAACAAACGGAATGCACCGGTTATTCCAACACACACCTTTATAGCAGGCGAGTGTCAGAGCGCTTTCCTTAAACTCGTTGGAGTGTGTGTTGATCCCTGCGCCGTACTCCAGGAGAACACGCGCTACCTCGACGTGTCCCGCGCTGGCTGCCTCCATCAGGGGCGTGTGGCCGTTCTCGTTGTGATCTTCGATGTTGGCCCCTTCCTTTAGCAGAACTTTCACCACGTCCAGAAAACCGCCGGCACAAGCATACGTCAATGCCGTGTTGCCTACAAGACACCCGAAAGACGTTCGTGATAACTCAACAGTAAGCGGTGGAGTGTGAGGTGATTTTGATTGATATTGCTGGTGACATAATGTTCAAAGTGGGAGGAGTCTTACTACACTATACCATTTGTTCTTAATGTTTTCTTTTGAACCCTTGCTGTTAACAGCAAGGTTTATTCTGCATGTGGCATAACAACCAATACGGACAACGTGTAAACAAACTGAATGCAGAAAAGCACCTTCTAAAGAATTCATTGTTGTACCTGAAGAGGACTGTGCGTTGACGTCTGCTCCGTGCACTAGGAGCAGTTTGACAATGTCTACGTAACCACCGCTAGCAGCAGCCATGAGAGGCGTGATGTCTCCTTTAATGCCGCGGTCCTCGACGTTTGCATGCATGGCCAGCAAGACCTATAATCATAATACAAAAATATAAATAAAAACCTTTAAATTATATACATACATACATAACCATCACTGTGTAAGGACATGCACAAATATTCCAATAAATCTAAACACCACTCAGGAGTACTGCTCACGGGTGTCGTCGGTCAGCAGCGGTATAAAAAGAGCAGTGTGTGTTTGTGCATAAGGGAGAAGGGCGTGTGAGGCGTACCTGTGCGAGCTCATAGTATCCAGCAGAGCAGGCCAGACAGAGCAAGCTCTCTCCTTCTTCTGTGTGCTCGTTGACACTGTGGCCCTCGTCCAGCAGCTTTTTCACCGCGTTCACGTCTCCGTCGGAGCAGGCCTCGGGCAGACTACGGCTAAAAATAACCAGACTGCTACAATTACCGCGACTGTGCAGGCAAAGCTAAGCTAGCTACGCTGGCACTCCAACAATATGGCTATACTAGTGATGAACTCCGAGTACAATACTCTAAGCTTCAAGATCACTTCACATAACAACAATAATAATAATATTTGAAATAATATTAATAATAAGAGTTTACATGTTTGTTTTCGACACTAAAAGTTTAATTGGATCTACAGACAAGTGATAAATTACAGAATAATCGCCATTAATGTGTTTTGTGGGCATTAAGCTTGCCGGGTAACGCGAGAACTCAAATTTATAGTTACACTTTCACCGAGAGCTGCAGAACGAGTCATACTCTAGATAATGTTTTCTTCTGTTGTCTCAGATTCGCCCTGGGCTCGTTGAGATTGGCACTGTGACTTGTATCCTCTTGTGTTGCCAATGGAATAGTGGATAGGGTGCTGGACTCATGATCAAGAGGTAATGGGTCTGAATCCCCATTAGACCCCCATCATGCACCTAGGCAAAGTTTTCACAACAAGTGAAACTCTGGGAATGATAATGGGAATACTTGGAAGGTAATCGCTTCATGCTATAGAATAAGCTCAGGCTGAGGTGAGCCACTAGGCTCCAGGGTAAAATACTGGTCTTCACTTGGATTTGAATCTCTTTGGACCTGGTCTCAACAACAGCTCTGCTTTCACCACATGCATGTGTGTACACAACTTTTATGTCTGGAAGATTTAAATCAAAATCCAGTGGTTCCAAGTCGAAGTGTAAAGTTTAGACATTTCATACATGGTAACGATAAGCAGACCAACGTTTTTCTCCCTGCACCGGAAGTGCTTGAGGTCAGTGAGCCTCTTAAATAAAAAAATCTTACCTCAAATTTATTGCAATACTTCTGGAATGTTTCGCAACAGAAAAAACAGTTGGTAACATGACTCAAAACTAGTCTATACTTGTTGATGTACACGTATATACGACTCAATCTTGTATAAACAGCAAAGTCCGGGACATTAAATCTCAAAATAAAAGCGGCTGGATTTATTTAGTTCTTGCCTATATGGAAGTAAACAAGCTTTAAAATTTATGAAATTACGTTAAATATTTACTTAAATTAAATTTTTAGTATATTTGCCATTATAAAATCCATTGTATAACGTAATGAAAAAATTAATTCAGGGAACCGACTGAATAACGTCCATCACACTTAACTAATGCAATTAATTAATCTAATGATATCTTTTTCCTTATCACTTATCAAAGGACAGACTGTCAAAAATTGTACTAGTAACAAAAGCTAACCAGAAAGACAACTTTTATTTTGAGATTCCATGTCCTGGAAACGTTGCTGTTTATCCCAGAATGAGCCGTAAATATAAAACAGAGGTTGTTGCCTCAGCTGTAGACACTGTTAAATGGTGCTACACTGCCTCCATTATTGACTTTGGCACTGCACCATGAAGGCGTGCCCAAACAACGGGTCAAATGACTGATAGGTGCATACGGCGGCCATCTTGAGTACACGTAGTTAGCAGAAATCAGACTTATGTACTTATTTTCTCAAAACATCAACCTGAACAGTAGATTAATAAATACAATACATTTAACCTACTCATGCCCATATTATGATTTATCTGTTTTAATCTCCAATATAAATTTATTTTTTATGTTGCTTTATTGTGGAGTGTCTGAGCAGCTATAGTGATCCAACACCACATGCTGTAACTGAAAACTGAATTGTTCTGACTCATTACCTTTATCCATGGATGAAACATGCCTTTCCTGATGGGTGTGGTCTCTTGGCCTTTGTTATGACTCCACCCCCACCTGGGGCTGTCACAGTTACCAGAGCTCAACTAGTTGAACGTCTATGGGAGACTTGGACAGTTCTTGCTGCCACCACCACCCTCTTCATACCACCAACTGATGTGGATATGCTATTCATAACTCCAGCTTTGGGGATGTGACACATGTATGGCAAGGGATGCTGACACTAATCTGGCAGCTTGTGGTGGTTAATATTTTTTATATCTTTAATTTATCGCCTGTCTGTATCACTGATTTTAAAAAGCGACCGTAATGCTCTGTATTTATAAACTGTGACTTGCTTATTATTATTTATCGATGGTGTTCTTGAGGTTTTCTTTTGCAAATTCACGTCCAGCGTTAAGACATGAGAAAATACAGGTTTAAAATACTGCATTTTGGCTATCCAGTGGCACAAGGTGGTCTAATGCTAATAAGTCCTTTGCTGTCCTGCACTGTCTTCGGAGAAAATAATATATAATAATAGTAATAACAGTAATAATAATAATAATATGTAACAATAATGATAACAATAATAAAAATTACAATGATCATGTACATTAAATGTATTATAAGTGTGTGCGAGAGGAGATGCCTACTTGTCTGCCTGGTTGGCGTTGAGTGTGTTTTCGGCCCTCATGCGTGTGAGGGCGGCGGCGGCTTCGTCCAGCGCGCAGCTCACCGATGACGTGAGGCGACGCAGCACCTCGGGATCTGCGAAGGCTTTGCCATCGGCAGTGGACAGTTTACCAATTCCTGCAGCGTCAGCCACACACCAGCAACACGCAGCAGTCAAGGCCAAAGGCATCCAGAGTTAGTGCAAGTCACACAAGCACACACACACACACAGGAAAACACACCAACACTGGTTAGTTATGTTCAAAACCATGCAGCATGGTGGAGAGTATAAGATCATTCTAAAACTGGGAAGTGGTGGGCTCAATTGGAGATGATGAAAAATGTTTGCTGGTAAATTCGGATACTATTTTAATAACCCCTAACGTCATTACGCAGCTACAGACTGAACCCAAAGGCATTACTGTACACAGAAGCAGGATGAGTAGTGGGGTCTTATGGTTCCTTCACTGCTATTCAACAAACTGATAAAACTACTTAGTGCTTGAAATGCAATCACGGTAAAACTTTTTTTAAGGAAGTGATCACAGAAGATCATAGAAAACTAGAACCTGGAAACAAGAAGTGACTAAAACATACACGAGACACAGAGTCAGCAGTACAGGGCCTGAGACAAACAGCACCCCAAAGCAAATCTCACTGCAGGAGAACGAAGGGCTTTCATTCCCGAGCTCCATAACCTGAACCTTAGGCTTGTCTCTCTATTAACAGAATCGCCGAGTCTCTTCTTTATTCCTCTGTCTGCTGTAGCTGGGATCCTAACTCACTGTCGCGAGTGATCTGTGGTTTTAGTAAGTGATACTATTTGAATAATAGTTCTGATGGAGCGCTCTTACTTCAGAAAGGTTCCAAAATTGCTGTTCATGACATGCGACTTAAACCTGAGGGAGAAAATATTACATTTTTGCTAAATATGTCTTTATCGAATCGTCTGGAAAATAAACCTCCACGCCGGCGTCAGCCAGTGCCAGAGGCATGTTCTCCGTCCAAGTCATTGCTGTGAAGGCGATATCTTGAAAACGCTTTGAGGGATGACATTCAAATTTTGTATAAAAGTCCACTCTGACTGAAGGATGAACTGTTTAGAATTTGAAGGTTATAGGTCAAAGGTCAAGGTCACCGCATCTTCATGTGGGCCATTCTTGTGAATGTGTTATCTTGAGAACACTGAGGGATTTTCTTCAAACTTTGCACAAACACCCACCCTGACTCAAAGATAAAGTGATTTGAATTTTGGAGGTCATAGACTAAAGGTCAAGGTCACTGCAGACTAACTGCATTAACACAGAACAAATCCTGATTTAAATATAATACACTAGCAGCAGTACCCGCTTTGCTGGGTTTCACGCACACGTGTTTTATAGCAATCTGTCATCACCTGAAGTCTACCCTGCAGTTCACACTGTTATACAAAGCAAAAAATATGCATGCTTGAAGAGTAAACGCTTACCATGCCTTTTAAAAATCAAGTTGCAATACTGCAGGAATCAAGCCATAATCATGGGGAGATTGCTCGCTCACTCTAAGTCAAGGCTTTAAAAATGCCTCTGTATAGTCTGTGGTTTGTGTTTTTAAACACCTGGCATTGTAGTTCATTGAGCACGGTGCTCTATAATAGGGCTGAGGATTTCCAGCTGAAACTATCAATAAAATCCAAAGTTAGCAGAATGGGGAGAAGGTCGACGTGGTCCACAAAAAAATAATAAACAAAAACTGAAAAACCACACACCCATAGCTCTTCCCTGAAGGTTTACAATCGACCAAAACATAAAATCTCTCTATCCTGACAGAAGTCTTATGTAGCGACACAAAACATGGGCGAAATCAAAGATAAATAGTACTCTTTTCCATCAACACCCTACACAGCATAAATAAGGAAAAATAACCAAGGAATCACAATCCTCCAAGTACAAATAAGGGTCTGCCAAGCAGGATATTCAAATACCTGTGTAACCTGCATAGACTCTGTGTGACTTATTAACAACATGAACACCATATCAACAAACCCACACCGAAAGAGTGCAAAGGACAAAGCGTTTTCACTGACGACCATGAACCAAGCAAATCTCAGAAACTCTACGGAGGGAACGAAGGACACGTGCGCTAATATTACACGGGCGACCATGTGGTCGCAAAGGATTATGTGTATGCACACGTATGCACGCACGGCGAGCTCACTAAATGCCACTGCTGAGTCATGATCAGAGCCGAGGCTGCTGTATTGAAAACTATTGTTCCTCTTAATCTCCGCTGGTGCTACTCTGAGTGAACCATCGGCTCATAGGACCGGGTCAAGCCTGGACCTTTTCACTCACAGCTCCATCACGTACAGCCTCGTCTAGCTAATCAGACATGTACCTCGAGATGCTCTACGGGTGAATTACAGGTCAAGTCACGCCATGCTTCCAGCTCAACAGAAACACGCACCGCGGACATGTTTTCCCGAGTGCTAATATACACACACTGCACGTTTTACCAGAAAGCTGCTTGAGTGTACACTAAACAAAGTGTGCTATTGAACCAAAACAACAAACAGTACGGGCCAATCGGCTAACGTGACTGGTGGGATGAGATGTTTTTTTTTTCTGAAAAAAAGTAATTTATACATGATTTCTGGCCTTTGAGTCTCGAACATGGCTACAAACCAACAGTTTTACACGACACTAATTTGCTTTGAAAATAACCCAGAAATCAGGTGAGTGCTGGCAGGCAGGCGGGTGAGAAGTGTGACAGGCGGCTGATGGTGGGCTGAGAGTGAGGGAACAAGGAATACAGAGAGAGAGGGAGGGGGGGAGAGAGAGGGAGAGAGAGAGAGAGAGAGAGAGAGAGAGAGAGAGAGAGAGAGAGAGAGAGAGAGAGAGAGAGA
>JAOUQZ010000019.1:9720229-9731195 GCA_028564935.1 Neosilurus hyrtlii
TCACTATCCAACTCTTCCTCCTCCACCTGCTCACTATCCAACTCTTCCTCCTCCACCTGCTCACTATCCAACTCTTCCTCCTCCACCTGCTCACTATCCAACTCTTCGTCCACCACCTGCTCACTATCCAACTCTTCGTCCACCACCTGCTCACTATCCAACTCTTCGTCCACCACCTGCTCATCATCCACCTCATTTTTCTCCACCTGCTCATCATCCCTCTCCACCTGCTCATCATCCTACATCATCCAACTTCTGCTCATCCGTTCCCTTATCATCCTCCTCCTCATTCAACTTCTACGGCTCGCCATCATCCTGCTCCTTCGCCAATTTTTCCTGCGCATCCAACCATCCAACTCCTCCTACTATTATTCATTATGCTTATCTGCCTGCGTAGTACAGGAGTACAGCGAAACCTTTACTTGTTTAAAAGTCACAGGAAGATAAAATTCAGCATTAATTACTATTGGGCTAGTTTTACATAGAGAGGAGGGTTAATGTAAATTCTTCACAGGGCATCTGTTAAATGGATGATTCATACAGGATAAGACACTTGAGTATATATGACAGAAGGAAGTGGCTTCAAGATTCACACACTACTCTCACCTGCTGCTTGATACCAGGAAACATGGCACCAACCAGAAGAAGAAGAGAGGGGAAAAGAAAAACAAAAAACAAATTATTTTAGTTTGGCGTGACCGCTCTCAAAAGCAGTTTGGAACAACTATTTGGGAAAACAAGAAATGTGTGTGCAGTACCCGTCTGCCAAGGGGGCATTTGGAGATGCCACAAACGCAGTGATGATCTCACGTGAGATGGTTTTTCAGATGAGTTGCGAAAGCAGCATTTCACATTTAAGTCAGACGTCATGACACGCATCAGTAATAAAACACAGCGCGTTCGTGTTTTGACTGCGAGGAGAAAAAGCTCTTTAAACGCAAAACGTCACATGGTGGAAACGCAGATTATTTACAATCGTGCTACGTTGACTTAAACACATTGCACAAAACACCCAAGAAACCCTGGTATCCGTTGCGACTCCAGCACCTCCATGTTAAATCGTACGAGTCTTTGACTGAATTCAGTCAGACACAATCATACTGAGCACACTTCGGTCGGCATCAGATTCCAAATTCCCCACCAGTTCGGATCCTAGCACGCTGACTCGGAATTACTGTTACAGGATTCCAAGGATGACTCACAGCAGCATCAGAGGTACGCCGGCATGTTTCCAGAGGATTTTTCTTCCTCTGACTCGATTAACACAAAACCTTTACAAGTTGGAAAAAAAGTTTGTTGTTTTTTTGTAAAATGATTTGTAGCATTGTTTGAAAAACTGATAAATCTGGAATGACCAAATGAAAGGATGAGTCAACAACTAATTCTTGAACAGGTTTTCATAAGAAGATTTCCATGAATTCAGAGGTCTGTTAGGGACAACTTACAAAAACATTTTAAAGTAAACGAAGCACAACACTGGAGTATTCAAGTATTTCTGTGCATGTGTGTCCAAAAAACGAGCAAGAAATACGCAAGCCTTTCACGTTCTCCCCCATCAGAAGTTGATATTTTACAAAATCCTGGAAGATACATGAAATATGTATTAAAACCAAGGCCTTGGCAAACATTTATCATAGCATGAAGACAACCAGTTTAGAAAAATGCCTTTTAGGTGATTGTGTTTGGTTCACCTACAGGCAACCATCGATTGTGAGGGCGGAGTTTCATGACCATAAGCAGCTGTCATTCCAATACTGAACGGACCCAACAAAAAACACATACGAGAAAAGTGTGGAGAAAGGATTGTTTGATAGATGCCAGAACAGGAATTAAAAATACTGTTGCCAGACATGAATGATGTCATGCATGTTTTTAATCTTGCTGTTCGTCACAACGCTGTTCAGAGTAAACCCCGCCTTCGCCCAGTGTCGGCTGAGCCTCCATGCAACTCTAGTAAGATTAAGCAGTTTGGCAAATAAGACAGAGTGATTGTTCCTCACAACCAATTGGGTGCTAATATTATTATTACTAATGCATTTTGTCCTCATCTGCTAATGCAAATAGTTTTTACGTAAAATGCGTTCCATTTTCTTGGAGAGACAGGGGAGAGAGAGATACAAAAGGAGAGAGGAAAAGAAAAAGGGTGAGACACAAAGAAAGAGACAAAAAATGTGAGACAGAGGGCGAGGGTAAGAGAGGGAAGGCGAGAGAGAGCGACAGAGGGTCAGAGGCACAGGGCAAGGGTAAGAGAGAGAGAGGATGAAAATGAGAGACACCGAGGGCGGGGGTAAGAGAGAGAAGGCGTGAAAGAAACACAGTTTAACACACGTTAAGCGCTCGAAAGTGAGACGTTGTGTAGCGTTTACCGTCTGTACTGTACTACTGAAGAAACAACACACATGTAGGTTATGAGTTCAGTGTGGCAGCAGTTCCTTCAACCAGTTGTGGGAAAAAAAATCTGACAAGTGTTTGTGTGTGTGTTTGTGCACACACACGCGCAGGCACAACTGTTACACCCAGTGTTGCTTCCTGCTTAAGAAAGAACACGTGGTGTAGACAGACATGCTGCATCTCTCGACTTTGACTGATTTTTCTCCTGCTTGTTCTCATTTCTATTAAAAAGGCATGAAAGCATTAACAGTTATTCACCGCAGAATCTCACCAGTTCACAGAAGGACATGCGAGAGGAGGAACTAGCACAAGACGACCAAGGCCAAACTCATTTACCTACCCAATGACATCAGCACGTTTCAGTAATAAGGTTATCGTCTCATTAAACATTTACATGAACTGATCAGCATAAGAGGATTTAAGATTTTTTTATGTCTCCCAAACATGATAGATCGCAGCGCAACATGACACCCGGCAGTATTTACACGTAGTTCTGATCGCAGCTGAAAGTCGAAATATGAAGTTTTCAAGTTCACACTGAAAATCCAATCGAGATTGTAAATATGGAAATATTTATCCAAATGAGGTGCATTTATTAAAATAAACGAGTGGAAAATGGGAATTCACCCCCCCCCCATTTTTTCTTCTCCAGTGTGATGAAACATACAAGCTTTCACCTAAACTAGATGTGAAATTTTTTACAAACAAAGCATCAAGAAAAGCAGATTTTTTTTAATTCCCACCAAAAATGGCCCGTCACAAGAAAAAGCACAACCATGTAGCGGCATCTTTCCTCCGTGCGCTCCGCCCCCTTTCTGCGCAACCCCTCCAAGCCAACACTTTTATGTCACTTTTTCTAGACCGCTGGTCTGCTTTTCAGCCACCCCATCATTCAGCAGTCATGCTGTCATAGAAATAAGACCTCTGTGCAGCATAGACCTGAGCGATAAATAGATTTAAACGATTAATTAGCGTTTTTGGTTAAGGTTGTCACGTAAAATGAAAATCATGATTCACTTTTAAGCTTTTAATATTTTAAGTGCATAAAAATTTTTCTCTTTGGCAGCTCTGTAAATTCTGCCATGCGCAGGTGCCCCGCCCAGGAGTCTTTCCGGCTTTCCACTCGCACTGTGATAGGCTCCAGTACCTGCCACTCAACAGAAAAGGCCCGTCTCCATCCAGCAAACGCCACCACACACACATTGCCGAGAAAGCAGCACACGGTAAGAAGCTAGTCTCAACAACGCTTCCTCAGTAATTAAGAAATACTTCGCTCACACCAAGTCCAACAGCACAAACCACTGTAGTACCGTAAAAATAGCAGCACACCAATTTATTGGAAACTTGGCCAAGTAGCAGAAGTAGCTCTGTAGCTAATGCGCGTTCTAGCGCCAGCCTCCAAAGGCCTGCTAAAAAGAAGATAATAATGGCATCCTTTACACATTGCACTTCATACAATAAGGAGGGACCCTGGTGAAAAGAAAGAACAATGCGATGTCATTTTATGTCACAAAACATACGCTAAGGCACCCAGATATACGCTGCCACGCCAAAAGTGCTTTAGCGAAGTAACCCCGCCCCGTCTATACAGCACTGCACATGAAACAGGTCACTCCTCAAGCCTTTCCTTGCAAGATAAATAAAGAAATTAACAAATAAATAAAAACAGTTTAAATTATAGAAACACCAATTGTCTTATTCCTTTACAATGTACAAAACTCTTTCTTCAAATATTCTAGAGTTTTTGTTTTTTTCAACTTTGTTAGTGCTGAGTTTACACTGGGGCCATGAAGTCCATGATGTCTACGATTTGAGAGAACCATGATGAGTGAGTGTGTGTGTGTCTGTGTGTGTGTGTGTGTGTGTGTGTGTGGGGTATCGAGAGAACTTGGTGGACCGTGGAGATCCTGAGGGAACTTGGTGGTACCGTGATGAGCACGACACATTTTGAGAGTCCAAAGTTTTGCCACCATTATTACGATTTGACGCCAATAATGATAGAACGTGGCAATTGTAGTAGAGCTTAACAGAACGCTATTCACCCCGCCTCCTTTTTACACACCAGTCATGCTCAGAGTGTGGCAATCTTCCTCACATCATGGTCATAAATAACGGATTACCGCGATTTTTTTTTTTATTGTGGAGATCGTGGACATTGTGGCCCCAGTGCATCCCAGCAATACTTTGTTTAGATCTCACTGATCCTGAAGTGCTGTGAGAAGCTACTGACCAGCACTCAGAACTAAACCAAATAAGAAATGTGTTTGCTGTTCCTCCCTGTGTTGATATAATTAATAAAAAAAAAAAAAAAAAAAAAAAAAAAAAAAGCATCTGAACAATTTCCGTGCTTTAAAAAAAACTTCTATATCTTAAGCCAGGTGCAGGCAAATAAAAAAAAAAAAACTTATCTTGAGGCCATATCGCCCAGGATCGGGATTACAGTCTCAAACACGTGATCATCAACTCAACACTTTTTTCAGAAATTATGCTCAAGCTTTCCTCCCCTTGATTTGATTTTTAGAACCAGGGATCTCACACAACCTTAAAGGTAAACAATATGCTTTATACGCATTATTTATATAAAATACAGAGTCTCATCAGGTTATTGTGGGCTTTGTTTTCTTAAGCTTATAATTAATTAGTTATTCTGTCAATGTGTTAAAAGTTTAAGCTATGCTCCCTAAAAAAATAAATCACTAGACGAATGAACGAATGAATGAATGAATGAATAAATAAATAAATAGGCTGTCGTTGCATGCATCCCCAGGTGCCGGAACGCATCAAGTTCCTGCCAAAGAGCAGGTGGCCAATCAGCATCATGATTTGCATGGACACCAGTTGGACTGACATACAATCCGTAAAAAAAAATCAAGTTGAGGGTTTTCTTAAGTAAGGTGCTCCACGTGCACCGTCATTTCAGTTAACATTATTCCTTGCAGTATTTTGTCCAAACATGTTTTGTATGTATACCGTATTTTAAAGCTGCGAGTTGAAACCCAGATACGAGTTCTCCCATGTTCAATTAAACCTGAATCCTGGCAGTGACCTGATACACGCTCAACTCGGGCCTTGTTATTAGTTGTCATTAATTCCAGACTATTCCAAGTTGCAGATTAAGTTCATATGCTAACAAACTTGCAAGAATGCTTTATACAAAACGCCAAAACACGGCAGAATGAATCAAAAGCGAAATTCAGCCGTACACGTACAAACCAGAACACAAATCTGACGAACACCCACAAGTCAGAAATTGCATAAAGTCGAGCAGGCCGTACATTACATTATGTCACGATCCCGCCAGACTATATGGAAATAAGCGCGATCTGACAGCATCAAATCATATTAATACACTCAGTACATCCATTCAAACACAATTAATGCTAAAATTATTTTGCAGAATGATGTGTGTATATTTTTAGCGTTATATGTTTGCGTTTAAACATCAAATTCAAGGATATTTTATAGACTTTCCAGGCTCGACCCCTTCAATTTCACAGAACAAATAAAGCACAGTTGGAGACACAGATTAAGGTTAATTCCCTCGAATTCACCGCAGGCTCCACACGCAGGCTAATAAGCCTTTCTGTGTAAATTTTTTAGGTGAGCCGTGAGTGCTGGAATTTACCACAGGTGCTGGAATTTTGCTTAGCGTTAGCAAGGTCCCTGACTTTACTCTTTCACAAGAAAACATTTCTACTTTTCACAAATTGCTTACCAATCAATTGTCTACGATGAATTTGTACGTACCTATGCTTCCGCTTAGTCTGACATTTTACATGCATAACAATGTGCAAGAAAAAGGGCAATGACGGCTCAGTGGTTAAGGCTCTAGATTTGTGATCTGAAGGTCAAAGGTTCAAACCCCAGTACCGGTAAACTGCCACTGTGGGGCTCTTGAGCATGGCCCTTAACCCTTCAACTGCTCAGCTATATAATAATGATAAATGTAAGTGACTATAATAAGGGCATCTGCCAAATGCCATAAATGTAAAATGCAAAAAAAAAAAAGGCTCATAACATGTAGACGAACGATATGGTCTCAGATAAGCTATGACGAATCACGTGGTTAGCAACTTAAGCAGCGGGTATTCTCAGTCAGTCTCAGGTCCAACTGACAACCACCTGAACTCTAGACAACAAAAAAAAACAGACACTTCCAGTTCTCAGTGAAACAAACTCAATGTGCAGCACACTATTTATGAATCACTTCTTTGTAAAAATCCTAAATCTAAAAAGACACTAACGTTATTTTTGCATTATAATTTACTACATCTGTAACTGCTAATCAAAGCTAGTTTAGCCTGTAAATTTAAACACAAACTTTCCTTCTTTGGTTTTTATCAGTGCCCGTTAACTGATAATCGTCAGCTAGCAGCAGTGACTTGACAGTCGAAATGTTTTCCATGTTAAGGATCTGACCAAAATACAAAACACCACACTTAGATGCTTTCACTTGCAACCCTCTAATGATCTGTGCCCAAGTTCACTCCCTGTTAGAAATCTCCATTTATGATTAACAAAAGCTAGAACGCAAGACCAAGCACAAAACCAGCGTGAAATGCGCTTATTGGGGCGATTCGGGGGATCAGGACAGGTGTGTGGGGTTCCACCTGAGGGTGACGTCAGCTAGATGAGACTCCTCCCTTTGTGACGCCTTCCCAAAATTCCAGGTTAAATTCCAGCATGAAAAGAGAAGAGACTCTGAACTCGCTGTAAGACACAAGGGGCGACTGACACGCCCCTGTCCGCTAGACATAGAATCATAATCATCAGAAGTAAAGAACTGTGCAGAAAATAAATGCTCTACTGTAATTCTGAAGGCTTTTAAAGATAATGACATTAATTTTATTCTAAGAATACTATAATGTGTCAGACAGTAACAAATTAAACAAAAGTTGTTTGGTACGATGACTTTTTTAAAAAGAAAACACACGTGAACAGTGCGAGGTACATGTGTGAAGTTTTAGGAGAAGAGTTGGTGGTAGGCTTCACTGGGCATGTTGCAGAACCTGCCACGGTTCTTTGCATATGAAACCCGGCAGCCTTTGTAAAGATTCGTGCTAGTCTGTTAAACATTTAATAAAATGCCGCTTTCTTCGCTCACATTCAAATTCTTTTTTGCACCTTTTCATACTGTGGTGGAAAATTAAACTGTTTGTGCCCTGAAACAATAATACAAAAGTCTCGCTTATAAACTAAACTCCTTGGAATTTGTACTAACATCTGTTTAAGACTAGAAAATTGGAGTTATACATAATTGTAATTAAACACTTATAAATAATAATTTAATGACTGCTACATGAAAGAGTGGGGGGGGGGCATTGTAAATTTCCAAACATTCTTCTAACAGAAAAATTTTAATCTTACAGAAACAGGTTCGGATGTCAGTAAAGAAAGCGACATATATTACTTGAAAGACCACTTTTTCTACACACACAAAAAAAAAATCTAAACAAAGTTGCTGGGCTTTGCTGCCAAAATAAAAAGCAAGTGTGACAGTCAACACCCTCAGAACACCACTCAATTTATTAATACCTTATTTTTATTATACAACTACACATACTGTACCTGAAACTATTTTTTAAACAAAAGCATGCTAATTACTGACTTTGTTTTATTTTAAGCTGTTCTTTAGAATATATTCGAACACAAACACATAATTTCATTAAAATGCTAATCACTGGTGTAATGTGCACAGTTCTATAAAGAAACGAGCTGTAAGTCTCGCTGAAAGTTTAGCGACGGTTGTTCTGGAGATATTGCCCGCTGCACTTGCTTCTTAAATGTGCCGTGAATCCCCCTGACTTAAATAATTGTGTCGGAAAACTAAAATGTTTTTATAAGAACTTGACCATGTAAATATCAGAAAATAAAAATACATACAGTAACCAAGAGGTTATTTTGAAAAAAAAAAAACAAAAAAAAAAACGCAACAACAAAAAACAAATAAAGTACCTACAACTTATGTGCAGTACTGCATGTTTAGGAATGTACCTGAGCGTACCTGCACGTGGGTGTGTGTGTGCATTCGCATCCACGAGCATCATGTTGCTTACAACACACACACACACACACAAGTGACAATGATCACGTTTTAGCATTTTGTGAGCTGGTTAGTTAATTATTAAATGTAATAGAGTGTTTTATTTCTCCGTAACAAATGGTATGATGGATAACTAAGAGGAAAAAGTAGTTTTGATTGTTAAGTACAAGCATATCACATTAACAAGGGTTTTATTTTATTAGAAATTAAAATGTCACTGCAGGAATTGAGGAGGTATTGGAAATGTAGGGCTTAAAACTTGTTTGCATTAATACAGTAACACAGACACTATAAGAAGCAGTCACTTTTTTTTAAGCCAGATCTGAAGGTCCAACATGTTTTGTCTCAAACCCCAGACTGAGACTTGCTCTTCTGACAGTAAATGAGATCCTGTAATACATGAGCAAATCCTCCGGGTCTCTCACCAGTCACGGTGTTGACATTATCCTAAGGTGACTTGCAACATGGAGCGCCTTCTTTCCATAACATTCGATGTCAGGTGGTTGTTGTAGCCGTGGACCCAAAAAAAAAACACCCTGGGTAGACACCAGCGCTGCTTAACAAACCAAACAAGCCGAGTTTGGTTTTATGACACGGTTCAAAGTGGCCTACATCAGGGGGAATTGAGAGAGAAAGCTAGAGAAAAAGAGAAAAAGGAAAAAAACGGGGGGAAACAGGCGGCTGTTCCTGACCAGATAACCAGCGATAAGTCGAGCGAGCTGTGCTAGTCTGCCTTAAAAAGCTAACACACAAGAGTTACGCAGCTAGCGACGTTTCTGCATCACTATGTAACAGGGCACCGCTTCTAGAAGTTACTATGCGTTTAACGTCTCCAAATAACGACAACGAATCCACACAGGCGCCTGACAAAACTCCGCAGGGTGCCTTACAGTAGAAATATTGAAGGCTCAAAACCAAACGATGGCGTTGCTCGCCGCTGTCTTTAGGCCCAAATCGCAGCCTTCGACAGTCGCAGCACCCATGCTAACAGGCTAGCTAGCTAGCTAGCTAGCTAAGAAGCTAGCGCTGCCACAATCTGAGGTATTTGGAAACCCAAACTGGCAACGTGGGTTACGTGAAATTGCGCTGAAATTGTACACAACGCCAGAGTAATCTGTATGGACACGATTAAAAATGTTGTTTATAACAAGACTGTGTGGTGTGTGGTGTTTAAATAAATGCGAATCTGGGTAACTAAGGGATTTGATGGCTTAAGAATCCAGTCTGCCGTCACCCTAGTTTAAGTAACGTTAGCTAGCTATGCTAACTAGCGAGCTAGAATTACAGAGGCTAGTAGCATACTCGGCTAGCTAAATACACGATAGCTTACCTCAGATACTTCATCCTCGTCGCTACCGGATCCGGGCCCCGAGGAAAGCACTGCGGCTGCGGTGAGTTTGAAATCGAGTCTATCTGCTGCAGGCCCGCCTGGTTCGCCGAACAAGCGTACTTTTTTGCCACCGACACCCAACGCGAGGCCTCCGAGTCCGGCTCCTGGTGTAGCTCCAACCCCCATCCCGAGCGCAGGGGAGCGCGGAGTCACCGAGTCAATCTCGTCCTCGAAGCCGTCCGTCAGCATTGCCGTCCCGGCTACTGCATCCTGCATACTTTCCTAAAGAATATGTATATTTGTAAAACTAATGTTGTCCTCTCACTTTCTTTGGGGTTATATTGTTATAAAATTATTCCGTTTTACTTCAGAAAAACCCTCAAACTCTCCTGAAGCGAGAAGAGATTCTCTTTCCCCCAAGCCATTAACTTTCTAACAACCTACCCCCACTTCGTTCTATTTCCGTATTGTCCCGCCTTACTTCAAAATACCCCGCAGTGATTGGCCGACGCCCTGGAATTCTGAAATGCGAGTGGCTCAAGTGCACGCTACTCGAAGGAACACGCGCGATGTAAAGGTTGGTTTACGGGAGAGCTTACGCCAGGAAACATCACATGCCAACAACGATTGGTTCTCGAGACGCCTGTCATAAAGTCCCGCCCCCGTAGACACGCCTTTTTTTGTCTTGATGAGAATAGTGGAGGATAATATACTATTTGTCTTATAACAGTAGAAAGTTTTATTTATTATCAGCATTACTTTCAATTCTTTCTTTTAACTCTTGACAGTGAAGCAGATGTGCAGGATAATAATGTAGATCTTCCCTGTTTGTGGTAATTATCCCAAAGGAGGAAAGAGTGCACCAAAAACACAGCACAGATCAGGGCGCAGCCGAGTCATGGAAGTGTGAGTCAATAGGCAAGGTATTCTGGGAAATGTAGTTCATCAAGCTCATTAAAAAATGTGTGAGGTTTCATTTACATTTTATCCTGTATGTGACTGAAATTATTACATGTGCAGCTTATATGGACGGGAATTAAAAATATGTGTTTATGCTTAGAAATACTATGAGCATGTATCTATAAGTTTACTAGTTTATTTATATATGTATATATATATATATATATATATATATATATATATATATATATATATATATATATACTCTGTTTCCCCTATAATAAGACCTACCCCGATAATCA
>JAOUQZ010000019.1:9741725-9753010 GCA_028564935.1 Neosilurus hyrtlii
AGATAGATAGATAGATAGATAGATAGATAGATAGATAGATAGATAGATAGATAGATAGATAGATAGATAGATATCTGAGAATGTGTCCTTTCACTTAACCCCTACTTATACTCTCACACCACACCAATTTGTCTACACACATTGTGCCTCATTCAGCAGTGATTATGGACTGTGGAAAAACAAGGTGTCAGGTTAAAGTCCTATTGGCTGTATAAGTACAGACTTAATGGGTCCAATAATTTGTTTATTGACTCTTAGTGCCAAGGCATGTCTTCCCCACTGGTGGTCTCGGAGCTGGAAGTAACGGCCACTTGGTATTCATTAGACATACTGAAACAATTAGTCAAGGCCATATGCCCCTACTGATTCAACCAGACAATATTCTCAAGGTCTTAGTCTTCTCCAAAGTGTTTTCTATTACTTGCAGTCCTTGAGTAGTGCGTGCTTTTGACCAGCTGGCTTCCTGAATGGAGTTTTCTATCCAACCCAACTTCCTTACATGCCTTCTGAACAGCGCAGACATGTCTGTAGTAGACAATAAAATGAATGCATGTTGGATTTATTTATTTTAGACTTTTCTGTGGAATATCTAGAATAAACATAACTAACAAAGAAGAAATATAAGCATAGGTCAACTCTACACAAATCTAAATTCTTCTCAATTCTATGCAAATTTGGTATGACTGTTTGAAGTGGCAAATCCAAAAGATTTGGCTGAATGATTTCCTAGAGCAATTGTGTGGTACTTGTGGTCAAATGTTTTCATCACATTACATGAGACTCAGACAAGAAAGAAGAACTTTGGTATTGTCCATGGTGTTACTGTCCATGGAGTTGTCTTTTGGGTGGTCACTAGTCTAGTCCATGGAGGGGTCTATGGATGGTCCATGGTGTTATTGTCTATGGTATTGTCCATGTTGTGGTTCATGGTGTTACTGTCCATGGTGTGGTCTATTGGGTGGTCACTGGTGTGGTCCATGGTGGGGTCCATGGATGGTCCATGGTGTGGTCCATTGTATTGTCCATGGTGTGGTTCATGGTGTTATTTTCCATGGTGTTGCCCATTGTGTGGTCTATGGAGTAGTCTATGCTATGGCCCATGGTATTGTCCATAGTATGGATCATGGTGTGGTCCATGGTGTCCAGCTGAGTAGTTGTAGAACTTTTCTCACTGACTCATTGAATGAACAGCAATAACCAGAGTACAAATATAGCTGGGGGTAGGAGGAGCTTAGATGAAAGTAATGTCTGAGGACTATTTTCCAAAAACCCTTCTCTAAATAAACACATTCATTCAAAGAGAGGAAATCATGACCACGCGATAATTATACTGGAAAACTCCCCTGGTCATCAAAGAGATGAAACTAAATTGTGTTTGAATCCCTTGTGAATAACGTCCATCCATATGACATCAAATACAGGGTTGGTGGGGGGTTTGTCCCCAAATACATAAATAAATAAACTTGGCCCTTACATTTACAGTTGTGGCATTTGGCAGGCACCCTTATCCAGAGCGACTTACACTTTATCACATTTTATACAACCGAGCAGTTGAGGGCTAATGGCCTCACTCAAGAACCCAACAGTGGCAGATTGGTGGTACTCGGGCTTTGATCCCACAACTTTCTGATTAAAAAGCCAGGGACTTAACCACTGCCCCGTTACATGAGAATCTGCTGAGTTCCCAACAACAGTTCAACTCATTCAACCTCACCTGCCTGTTCCAGTCATAGAAACGAGGTAAAGTCCACTGGGTTTGTAAAAGGGACGATTAAAGGGACATCTGGCAGGAAAATGAACAAATGTTGTGTTACCTCTGAGAGTAATCAGTGATAAATTCCAAATGGAGATTCCAGATCAAATACCCAAGCAAACCGTTTTTTTTTTGTTTGTTTTTTTTTTTTTGGTAATAAAGAACTGCACTAACGGCAACCTGAAGGAAAAACTGAGTGCACTGTAAGGGAGGGGGGTAAAGATTTAAATGGAAAATGGATTAAAAGATGATGAGATGTTTTTTATTCTGAAGATAGACATGGGTTCTTCTGGAACTGACATTTTTTGGAGGGAAAATCATGATATAAGAATTTTAATAGACTGAACTTGCACTTGCTTCAGTTTTTCCATCTTTCCTGTTGTTTTTCTAACAGGATCAAGGACAGCTGGTTTTCCCTGACCAGCTGCTGACCCATCAAAAACTCATACCAAACTTTCTTCATCTATTAAATAAAAGAAAATTAGGTTCTTCCAATGGATATATCTGATTACACTTTATGTACCATTATAGCCTCGATTCATTCTTATCATGTATATGCTTAGCACATGACTGTAAATGAATTCTTGGTGTGAAGTAAAATGCCACAAATTTTTAGGAAATCTTAAGATTCATTTATACTCCCTTTATATACAAAAATAAAGACGTCCATTCCGAATGTTTCAACCAACATCGTCTACATTCGATCCATACATTCATTATTTACATTGGTATCAATGTTTAGCAATACATCCACTAGGGGGCAGATCAGAGGTGACCACACATGAACACGATGACTGTTTGCAGTCAGATCGTAGGGAGATCGTAATAATGTATTTAATTAGGAAAGAGGTAAAAGAGGCTCTTGAATGGCGAATCTTTCAACCTGGAGATCACAAGTCCAAATCCAGGTTGATACTGTTGCCTTCCACGGCTGGGAGTCCATGGGAGCTAACTGACTGAGTTCTCACATAGAGGAGGTTGCGTTGTGGGTGGCGCTGGTCTGTGAGGCCATTAAGTACATTTCAATATCTGAATTAACAATTCTTTTACTCTGTTTATTGACTTGTTGTGGGTATGAATTTGCTACCACCCAATTGACCGCCAATTGCCTACCAGCTGTTCTATATCAAATATTTGATGAAGTAACATATACATGCTTATAACTTCTTATAAGGGCACACAACTTTTCTTCAAAAGTTCTGCAGTTCTTATAGTTTCTTCCTCGTGATTATCTTGAACTACTGGTTACATCACTGATTGTCCGGGCAGTGGTGGCTCAGTAGTTAAGGCTCTGGCTTACTGATCTGAAGGTTGGTGGTTCAAGCCACTGTACCAACAAGGTGCCACTGTGTGGCCCTTGATCAAGGCCCTTAACCCTCAACTGATCAGTTGTATAATTTAGACAAAAAAAAGTATGTCGGTCTGGATAAGGGTGTCTTCCAAATGCCATAAATGTGCTCTGTCCTGTCCAGATCTGCAAGCATTGAAAAACATGCACAGACATGGACAAAATGAACCCAGAGTACAGATAGAAGGCTCTGTTTGTATCTATCTTGAACCTTAGATCATTAAAAGCCTTTAGACTCCTCACACTCACTTGTTTAGCAAACTGCTTAGTCCTACTAGGGTCACAGCTGACTCTGGGCGAGAGGTGGGGCACACCCTGAGTAGCTTGCCAAACCATTGCAGGGCCAACGTACACATACCCACACACACACACAACCCCTCGTACTCACACTCACACCTAGGGGCAATTTGGAACAGCCAACTGGCCTACTGTGTATGTTTTTGGACTATGGGATGAAACCGATGTACCCGTAGGAAACCCATGCAAGCCCATAGAGAACATGCAAACTTCGCACAAGAAAACTCTGAACCAGGGACTTGAACCCAGGACCGTCTTGCTGTGAGGCGGACATCCTAACCGCTACTGCCACCGTGCCCCGGTCTCCTGACAATGGAAACTAAAACCTATTTGTGCTGCTCCTGCACAGAACAAAAAATAAATCAATAATATTCTAATTCATCTTTTCAAAAATAATACTCTGACAACTGTATTAAATATGTCAAGCAGGGCCAGTGGAGAACAGCGTTTGTGTAGAACGCAGTGTAACCACAAGATTGAAAAAAAAAGTTTCCAGGAGAGAAAATACGAGTGTTTTAAAGCTTTTGAGGAAAACGGCTGCTTTTAATGCTCACATAAATTTTAAAACATACTGTAGATTTTCTCTTTCTGAAGGCTCTTGTTAAAAGGATTTGGGGAAAACAGAGAAAGCATCTTAAATCATATGAATATAGCACTTGAATGACTGAATGTTGTTGACTCGCTGCCTATCATGGGGTCATTTAAGAATAAACTAGACCAGGACTCACAGAGTGCCAAGCAGCTCAGCCAGGCATGACAGGATGATTCAAACTTTGTATAGTTATAATGAAATCTTATATATAACGATTTTAAAGGCTCTGCATTGGCTACCTGTGAAGCCAATCGTCTAAAGCTCTTAATGTTCTTATTCCTACTTATCTATCAGATTTGCTTTTAACCCATGAACCATCTAGAACTCTCAGGTCTTCAGATTAAGATGGTTTAGTAATTCTTAAAATTGAAGCAAAAAAAAAAAAGAGCAGCATTTTCTTATTACAGCACATGTCTGCATGTCTACAGACCTGAGAGCAGCGTGGACATTTTTTAAATGCAAAATTAAGACTTACCTTTTTTAACCTGTCTTTCACCTAAATTTTAACTAAAGGATTTACTGTTCTCTTTTTTAAAAAAGTCATTTAACTGTTCAGTCTATTAGTGATGAATGGTGTAGTAGTTAGCATGTCCACCTCACAGCAAGAAGGTCTCCCGTGCTTGTGTGGGTTTCCTCCAGGAACTCCAGCTTCCTTCTACAGTCCAAAAACATGCACATTAGGCTTAATGTCTGTTCCAAATTGCCCCTAGGGGTGTGTGTGTGTGTGTGTTGCCCTGCAATGGTCTGGCAACCCCTGCCTTCACCCAGTGTTGGCTGAGCTAGGCTGAAGCCTCCTCACGACCCTAGTAGGAATAAGGTGTTCAATAAATGAATGAGGTGACAAGTGAGTGTTCAGTCTGTTAGTGTATTTAGCATATGTTAATGTTTTTAAAGTTGTCATCCTTTAATTATTTTAAAATGTACATTAATTCACAAATTTATTTATTTATGTATTACTGTACATATTCAGTTAGTTCAGATGAGTAGTTTTTTCATAATCCTGGTTGAAGAAAAAAAATCCTTCAAAAAATGCTTGGTATAAATACTTTTTCCTAAATCCGAATTGTGATCTGGATCTGCTTTAAAGTGTTTTTGCCATGCCAGTATTCCATCCCTCCATTAAGTTTGGTAGAAATTGGTTCAGTAGTTTTTGCAAAAACAAACAGATAGACACTGGTGAATAAATAACCGCCAAGCTCTGGAGGTATTTAAAAAAAAAAAAAAAAAGATTGTGGCCCACAGCATAGTTATTATTATCGTCATCCTGCCCAACAGAATTAGTTACTTTCCACTGCTAGGTACCCTGTTTTTATATTCCTTAACCAAGCAACATGATTTACAATGCATTAATTATAAATAGGAAAACCTAATAATTTATAACAGAATGTTTTTCTGGTTGAATTCCACTGTATATCTTGAATATCAAATTTGAATGTTAAATTAAAAAAATAATATTTAAAGTATGTTTTTAACCATAAAATGTTTCCCTTACATTTTCTGTAATTTCTTATTATGCCATATGGCTTTTCTCTTTGTTGAAATCCTTCACGCTGTGCTGAGATTCAAGACCCCATTGTGTGAGGGTCAGCGCTGGAGCATGCAGAGGCCAGCAGCTCTGTAAGGACTGGAGTAAGAACCCACAGACAGGTCCTTGCATTCTGCTGTATCTCTTCAGTCATGGCACTGAGACACACTTGCGTTCGGATTTCCACTGCTTCCCGAGAGGATGCAGGAATGAAAGTTTCCTTGAGCCGGTGCCTACATCAGCAGCTTCGCTCAGCCAAAACAGCCTGAGCTCGAAAAGCACTCCAAGAGAAATGCATAACATTAACCTAAATCATTCAGGGTCTTTGCAGACAATGTGAGCAATGGCAGACATACGCTGTTTGTTTTTCATGGTTTCATCTACATAATGAGTTCTGACGAGTACTGTCCACGGTTTTCCCACTGACTGACAAGCATTGCTGGAATGCTGGCAGCTACTGAAAACATGCACGAGGACTGAAATCAATTCTTTAACAAAAACAGAGCAGAAATAGATACAAGGCACCAGCAGTAATGTGTAAGAGCCTTTGTTCTTGGAAACACTGCTGAGCTTTTTAGTGGAAAGGAAATATCTGTTTATACCTGAAAAAATATTTGTACAACTATTAAAAAGCGATATGTGAAAGAAAGCAGTACACTGGGTTAAACTACTGATCGATTAAAACAGTCATACGATTTTAAATGTTTTCAGGCATGAAAGGAATTTATATACTTTTGGGAACGAATCCTTAGCAGATGGGCGGCACGGTGGTGTAGTGGTTAGCACGTCCACCTCACAGCAAGACGGTCCTGGGTTCTGATCCATAGCTTAGGTATTTCTGTGTAGAGTTTGCATGTTTTCTCAGTGCATGTGTGTGTTTCCTCTGGGTACTCCAGTTTCCTCCCACAATCCAAAGACATGCACATTAGGCTAATTGGCTGTTCCAAATTGCCCCTATCAGTGAGTGTGAATGGTTGTATATGTGTTTGGTCGTGTGATGGTTTGACAAGCTGTTCAGGGAGTACCCCGCCTTTCCCCGTGACCCTAACAGGATTATGTGGTTCAGCAAATGAGTGAGTGAAAGTGCTCAGCATGTGCATGTGTGTGTAATAACATGGACTTACTCACTCACTCAGTTGCCGAACCTCTTAATCCTATTAACCTGGCTGGAGCCTATATCAGCCGCCAACATTGGGCGAAAGTAGGGTACACTGCACTGCGGAGACATACATACACTCATACCTAAAGGCAATTTGGAGCAGCCAATTAAACTAATCTGCATGTCTTTAGACTGAGGGAGGAAAACTGAGTACCCGAAGGAAAGCCAGGCAAGCACGGAGAGAACAGAGAAACACCCTCGCCAAACCCAGGACTTCAACCCATGACGTTTTTGCTATGAGGCGGACCTGCTAGGCACTATGCCACCGTGCTGTCCCACAGATAGACAAGCTGAATGTGTTCTTTTGCTTTTGTCTGTGGATAATATGTAAACATTTGTTTAAAATTCCTGCAACAAAAGGGACATCTCAAAAAAAAAATTTTTATTAAAATTATTTATTTCAGAAATAACACACCTGGTCTGAGGTTCCGTTCTCTGATGCAGCCATTTGATTAAACAACCAGGATAAATATATAGAAAATTCTTTTGCTTTTGCTAATATTAAAGCATGCAGGTAACCCGAGCCCTGTGCACGTTAGCCAGCAGCACAAAATGGAATTTCAGCTGCGAAGCACATTAACATCTGGTATCAATTGAAGCGGCAGCTACTGTGATATAGTGTGTGAGCCTACAATCTGACCTTATACAGTTCTACTGGAAACACTGTAAAATATGACACATCACACTGCAAATCTCATAAAATATGACAGATGGAAAAATCGAGGATTAAGAAACACTCGCAGGGTGTGGGCTTCAGCATCTCTGGGTGCACAAAATGGTACAGCACTGAAAATTGAAAAAAACAAAGAAAGAGTCATAGGTCCAAGTAGGAGGGAAATTTCCAATCTTGGGTTTAGAAACTACCTCAGAAGACTTTGGAAAGCCCAGATGATGGGCAGATTAAACCCCCCTTTACCTCAGGTTTTCTTTACTTAGAAGAAAGATATACAATTCCTCTATACGTGTCTGCATTCAAGACACTTTTCTAGCCCCTATTCTATTTCACTTGTTCAGCCAAAAGAGTGATCTATTGTAAACTACAGAATTATTGGCACCCCCCACCACCACCACCACCAGAAAAAAGCAAACAATAATATATAAAATAAAAGCTTTGGCAATTATATAAATTCCACATTCACTCTCAATGAATACTGGAGAATTCTGAATGGCTTTACCCTTTATTATGTTGTGTGGAGGTTGCATTCCATCACACCCAACTCCAGATGACACCCTGAATGGATCACCAGTCCATTGCATGGCCAACATACACACAACCACATTCAAACAGCCAATTATCCTAATGTGCATGTCATTGGACTGTGGGAGGAAACCAGAGCACCCTGAGGAAATCCATGCAAGCATGGAATGAAACATGCAAGCTCCACACAGAAATGCCCATAACCCGGGTGTTAGGGTTAGGGTTAGGGTTATACGTGAACCCAGGACCTTGCGTGATGCTTGAACCCAGGACTTTCTTGCTATGAAGTAGAAGTATTTACTACTATGCCATAGTGCCACCTGCATTGTTTCAATATTTCTGGAGTTGAGTGTACAAATATAAATGATAATTAATTGTGAACTGGATATGTAATTATTAGCTCAGCTCAGCTCAGCGCACATGAATGCAAAAGTGGTGGGTTCTGTGGAGCGCAGCCCAATTACAAGAGTGACACAGCATCGACTCTACCAGATGATCTGATTAAAAAGAAAGACAAAGACTTGCAGAGAGTAATGTACCACTTCCGCACACATATAAGAATCATTTTGTACAATCAATTGAGAAAAAGTTTTTGTTGACAGGCACTGACAAATTCTGAGTTAAATAAAAATGCCATAAACTCCAAACAATTACAGTTTATTACCTCCGCCAATGAGGCTGTTTTTTGTAGGCATTTGTTTGTCTGTTTGTTATCAACTTTACATAACAGGTTATGAACAGACTCTCTCGTGAAATTTTCAGGGGAGCTGGAGAATGGGCCAAGGAACAAATGATTAGTTTTTCATTTAACTCCACCCAGGGAGCAGCGCAGACTTGCGCTCTCACTGTTCTTCTAGCTGTAATTAAATTGTACCACTGTGAGGCCAAGAGTGTTAAAGTCAGTTCCTTGCTATCATTTCATAAATCCAGTTTCTTAATTACATAGTAAAGTGAGCTGTGCAAAACCAGAACACAAATAAGCAAATAGGGACATGAACGTATGCAAATGATGAATGATTTTTCCACAACACGCTACAGACACCTCCCAAGAGAGACTCATCGTGCTAAACTGGTTCAAGATGAGGATTCATTTCAACCAACTGGAGGAAAATTTATGTTATTTACAGATGTAGTTTCAATATCAAGAAATTCCATTGAGCCAGCAATTTTCAGGCCAGCAATTTGGACTTTTCATCAACCTGCAATTAAGAGCTGTATACGTACCCACGCCAAACAGAAGTAGAGCAGTGAAAATGGTCGCAGATGGGCTGGTATCTGGTACAAAGGCAAGCTTTAATGAGAGGGATGTCTGCAACTTGCTCATACAAGTAGCTGAATGATGAAAGGACTGGGTGATAGTTTTATTGTTGTAGTTGTTTCTTTATTAGCATATTGTGCTGCTCAACTGGAGTCGGGACAGCATGTGGTTAGCTTGTTCACCTCACAGCAAGATGGTCTTTTCCCATGCCCAGTATGGACTTTTCCCGGTATGAGGACTTTACATGTTCCCTCCATGATTGTGTGGGTTTTCTCCAGGTACTCCGGTTTCCTCCAACAGTCCAAAGACATGCACATTAGGTTAACTGAATATTCAGAGCCATCTGCGACCTCAAGTCCGTAGGAGCATATGCTTGCCTCCCTGTCACTTACAGCGATCACCAGCCAAACATGGGTGTCTCTGAGCTTATTCATACAAAGGTGCGGATTGCGCTTTACCTCCGCATGTGTTAGGCTGCGATTGGGCGCGCAAGCGCAGCAGTTCATAAAGATGCAGGGGGCTGCATGGGGATTCACAGAGGGGGCATGTGCATGCTTACATTTCTCCCTGATTGGTGATGGTTGGATTAGATAGGGAGGCAATAACTGACAGGTAGAAACTGGATATGACTAAATTTTGTTTTATTTATTCCTGTGACAAACAGGAACAGCCCTAGATGCAAACTAGATGCAAAATAAGAAAGGTTAAGTTAATAACTTGTTAGTCTGAACGACTTTCATTTCATAAGTAATAAGAGAAATGTCCTGACAAAACTTTATCACTTATTTTTAGAAAGTTCTTCCTCCATGAAGACACTGTATTTACTCAGTGTTAAATAGCAAGGAGGAACTACAAAACAGATTTGCAAAGAGTTCCTGGATAAAAAAACAACAACAACAACAACTGAGCTTCTCTAATATTCATTTTCTTAGTTAAGTCTCAGTAAGTAAATGTTAATTGGTTAATTTAAGTATAAATAACAAACTGTATTACAACATAATTTAACATGGAAAGAACATTTTTACAATATTTTTCATCATCTACAACTGACACCAAAAATCACACGCAACCCGACAGTGCGTAAGAAAAAAGGAAGCAATGTGCAAACCCTGGTAGATGTGGTCGGAATAGAACATTGTGCAAAAATAAAAAGAGGAAGGAGAATGAAGAGGGGAGCAGTATGTTTGTGCAGTAGGTTCTTTCATGTATGTAGTATGTTTGGAGCAGTAGGTTCTTTCATGCAAAGAAAGTGGCAAACCCTCCTGACTAAGCCTGTGGATGGTGCACTTTAAATGCGACTGTTCAATATTTTGAGAAAGCATCAAGCTTATTAATTTCTAAATATCTCACAATGATCATTAAACGTATATGCTTTATTGTTTAATAGGTTTTAATTAAAGAGGCAAATTCACTTATATAAAATAAACATGAAATTACACAGTGTTATCTCTTGGAAATAAAATGGATGACTTTCTGAAACCATTTGCCTACTCCTGTACGCGAACGTCAATGACCCCTGCATTGGGCACCATGATATTAGCAAACATCATCATATTTTTAACTCTCATTCACTTATTCATTTTCCAAACCATTAAATCCCACAAGGGCCACGGGCAGGCTGGAGCCTATCTCAGCCGACACTGAGCCTGAACAGCCGACCAGCCATTTACCCTTACACCTATGGTCAATTTGGAACAGCCAGTTAGCCTAATAGATATGACATTGGAATGCTGAAGGAATCCGGAGTACCTGAATTAAACCTACGCAAGCACAGAGGGAACCTGCAAACCATACACAGAAACGCTCTCGCCAAGCCCGAGACTCGAATCCTGGACCTTCTTACTCTGAGGCATACTCAGAACCAAAACAAGATGTAAAACAGGTGAATAAGAAATCTTAAGCCCATGTGCTGGGATGTTTTCACCAGGAAAACTTTATGTTCAGCCAAAATGAACTAATAATGGAAGATAAAACACATTTACCACCGAATGTGCACCTTTAAGTGGCCTATAAGAATAAGAAGAATAAGAAATCTTATTGCAAACTTACTGATAAAAAAACAAACTTTGAAATGCGACTGTAGAGTGAGACCCAAATCTGCGATCGGGGTTGCGCACAAGAAGACAAAAACGTTTTAAAATATTGCTTATATATA
>JAOUQZ010000019.1:9767773-9789612 GCA_028564935.1 Neosilurus hyrtlii
GCCTATATGTTCCCCAGTGCCTATATGTTCCCCAGTCCCTATGTTCCCCAGTCCCTATGTTCCCTATTGCCTATGTTCCCTATTGCCTATATGTTCCCTGTGCCTATATGTTCCCCAGTGCCTATATGTTCCCCAGTGCCTATATGTTCCCCAGTCCCTATGTTCCCCAGTCCCTATGTTCCCTATTGCCTATGTTTCCTACTGCCTATATGTTCCCTGTGCCTATATGTTCCCCAGTGCCTATTTCCCCCCATAAATTGTTACTTCTAAGATCCATTAATTTAATACTAGGACTGGGAAACAGAAGGTCTGGGGAACATAGGGACTGGGAAACATTGGGCTGATCCCATTAAATGGTAATAACAGAGTTAACATACTAAATTAAGCTCTCATATATACTATCAATGCTACAGATTTTTTTATGGCAGCACGGAGGCATAGTGCCTCACAGCAAGAAGGTCCTGGGCTCGATTCCCGGGCTCAGTGGTTCAGTGTGGAGTTTACTTGTTCTCCTCGTGCTTGGGTGGGTTTTCTCCGGGTACTCCGGTTTCCTCACACAGTCCAAAGACATGCACAGTAATTTAATTGGCTGTTCTAAATTGACTGTAGTTGTGAGTGTGAATGGTTGTGAGATAGGTAGAGTCTCCGCGTGACTCTAGTAGGATTAAGTAGTTTGGCAAAAGAGTGAGTGATGAATGAGTAATTAAATTAGTCACTTTCCTACTAACTCAAACACTCCACTCCATCATTCAAATTTCAAAACCATTGCTTATTAACCAGTGAAATGGACACCCGATGAAAGCCATGCTTTTTAGGAAAACAGTTTGTCCCAAACAACATTAATACAGTAACAAATAGCATGTAGATGGGGAACTGCAAATTTCAGCTCAGTCAAATTTATGGTTTGTGATCTTAACTGTGCTGCGTATCGATGACCATGGCGATGACAGTGACTTCCTCAGGACCTAGTCCAAAAGGGGTTCACCAAGTTTTAGTTGAATCTATGTAAGTACTCACAAGTTGTGTCAATGAATTAGTTTATAAATGTTCAGAATTCTCACCATTTTTCTCACAATTTGAGCGAGAAATTCTCCTGCGCTATTTCACGCCGATCTGTGAGAATAAGTTTAGTTCCCAAACGATGGTTTCCAAATAATACAAATTAGAAAAAAAATCCTCAGGCTAAAATGTAAAATGGTGCACTGTACAACCCCAGGCAGAAATGATGAAATCACTATGCATAGAATAGACTCACCCAGCTTTTTTTTTTTTTTATAGTAAGGCGGATCTGTCAACTATCTATCCATCCTTCTTTTTATTCATCCATAATATAATATAACCTTTTTTTCCTTATAAATAACAATGGTTTAATCATCTGTAAACACTCCCTCTCATTATCTAGATGTATCACACAGTTAAAAAGCCCGCCCTCCTCGGAAGTTCTGACGTCATTTATAAATGGGCGCGCTAGGGGCGGTCTAATGATATGCATCCCATGGTGCATTGCGCATGTTCGTTCAAAATAAAATACAATAAAGTATTGCTGAGTAATTTATTGCTACTTTGCAGCATTTTTTTATTTATTTTGTACAACTTTTCGCATATTCTACGCCAAGACCCTTGGTAAAACATAGTGTGTGCAGAAGTGTTGGGTCACCATGAAGTTATAGTATGTTGCGTTCGACTTAGATGGTAGTTTCGACCCGACAACATCAGCACTCATGTTTCTCTTCATTTCGTATAAATCTTTCGCCTTTTACTAAAGATTTCCGTGGAGAGGAACACTATGAGTTTTCAATAATTTTTCGTGGCTCCACTTTATAGTGGAGCTGTTTATTCCTGGTCCAAAGTAAGATGGTTATAAAAATATCTATATGTCTTAACATATTTGTGAACGTTAGCATAGTCTTGAATATTAATAGTGTCTTTTACCAAGTATCTCACCATAGACTGCATCGCTACGATTTGGGCATGGAGGAAAGTGGTTCAGAAGTTTTAGTTTAGTAATTTTATTCAGAGAATTTTAATGTGTCTCCCGGCTGGAGAGGATCTGTCCAGTGAGTTCGGGGTGTTCTCCGGAGCCTCCTCCCAGTTGGAAGCGCCGGAAACGCTTTTGAAGAGAAGCCAACAGAATGTATTCTACTCAGATGCCCGAACCACCTTAACTGCCTCAATTCAATGTGGAGGAGCACTGCATCTCGGCTCTGGCTTACTGATCCAAAGGTCAGGGGTTCAAGTCCCAGTAGCACCAAGATGCCACTGCTGGGCCCTTAAGCAAGGCCCTTAATCTTCAAGTACTCAGTTGTATAAAAAAATGTAAGTCGCTCTGGATAAGGGCTTCTGTCAAATAGCGTAAATGTAAGGATCAGTGGATCTACCCCGATCTCCCGGATGTCTGAGGCCCTCACCCTTTCTCTAGTATTGAGCACAGACGACTTCTGAAAGAAACTTATTTCGGCCACTAGTATCCACAGTCTCGTTCTGGTCACCACCAAAATCTCATAATCATATGCAAGGGCTGGAACGTCGATAGACCAGTAAATCAAACGCTTCTCCTTTTTCATTCAGTTTCCTTTTTACCACAGTGGACCAGGACAGCACTGATTCTTCTGTCCATCTCCTACTTTATTCTACCGTCACTCATTAACAAGATCCAGAGACTTGAACTCGTCTGGTTGGGGCCAAGACTCAACTCGGACTCGAATGGAGCAAACCACCTTTTCACTGGGTGAGAACCATGGCCTCAGATTCCGGATGCTTCACACCCAGCTGTGAACTTCTAAACCCCATCCTAAACCTGTAAACATGCCCCCCACCACACACACATATTTTCTTTTCATTTTCTATGTTACCCCTGGAAATGTTCTGTTTAGATTAATAAAGTCAGTAATGATTAATAGGTGACTATAAGTGTGTGTGTGTGTGTATATATATATATATATATATATATATATATATATATATATATATATATATATATATATATAATGCAGTATTGTTCAAAAACAAAAACATCACAAGTTTATATATAGATATCATTCATTCATTCATTCATTTTCTGAACTGCTTAATCCTAAGGGGTTGCGGGGAGGCTGGCACCCATCTCAGCCGACTCTGGGTGAGGTACCCTGGACAGCTCACCAATATATATAAATATATGCCCTGCGATGGTCTGGCGAGCTTTCCAGGGTGTACCCCGTCCTCGCCCAGAGTCTGAGATGGGCGCCAGCCTCCCTAATTAGTATTAAGTGGTTCAGAAAATGAATGACTGAATAGATGGATGAATGAATGGATGGATGAACATAATTCAAATGACCCAAAGACTAAATGTATTTTTTTAAATTATATAATTATTAAAATCATCATAATTAGTAAAGTCAATAAATATGTCAAGTCACTCGAAATGAATTTGTGCATCATTATAATATTTAGCATTAATTAATACATTTAAAAAATCACATACTTTGAGACTTGTAAGAAGACGTGGCAGTGACGTCACGGCGTCTGTGTCAGAACCCGGATGTTCACGGCTAATAACGCTGTTACACAAGAAAAGCTAACCATAGCAAAATAGAAACTAGCACAAGTATCTGGACTGTCTGGTAAAACTTTTTATATTTTAGTTAGTTATAGTGTCATGTTTAAAAATGTGTTTTGAATGTGTTTTTTATTTTATTCTGAGAGAACAGCTGCTAAAAAAATCACTTAGCCGTCCTGTCAAGCTAGCTTAAGTTTTGAGGAAGATTAGTCAGCTAGCTAAGTATAAAGGCGTTTATTTATGTTTCTCTTACTTATTTGGTCTGTTTATTGAGATATCTTACTACATAGCTTTATATTATTCCAGTTAAATTAGTTAAACTAATAAAATCTGACGCGAGAGAAAAGTTAGCATGCTAATCCTTATTGCCCAATACCTGTTGTTGTTGTTATACTGGACAGGTTAGCTTACAGAATGTTCTACAGTTAATCCATAACCATACAGGTAATGATCAAAAAGGTTGTAATAGATATTTCTTGTCCATGATTCTGGGAGAAATTCATCAGAATAAGAAAAAATGTAATAATCATCACATGTAAGAGTTTATTAAAGAACTATCCCTTCACCTGTTGGTTATCCTCACCTGTTCTCAGGTATCTGGTGTGTAACAGCACTCATGAATACCCGCCGGCGTCACACTCCTAAGAGCTATGAGGACGGGGTTTACACTGGGCCTTCGCAAACCCAGACCCAGCTGGTCCAGCCACTCGAGACCCCTCTGTCTCTACCTCTTCCCATCGCTCCTCCTGTAGACTCCATCAGCATGTCCTGCCGAGACCGCACAACTGAGTTTCAGTCAGTGTGCAAGTCACTGCAGGGGAGACAGGTGAGCAGAATTACTGGTGGATGCTCTGTGGAATACATTTAGGTATATATTCTTATATATACCAAATATATGGGGGGTGGTCAACAACAACAACAAAAATATTAGCGGCCTCAATGGGGGAATTGCACCAGCTGCTAGCCATTATGGACAATTGGTGGCCATTTTACTGACCCTGATCTTGACCTTCAGTGACCTTTTCATAAAGTCATTTCATCCTTTGGCCCCATGTTACTACCCTGAAAATTGGACAGTGATATGTCAAGCAGTTCTTGAGATATAGGCGGTGCATACCCACAAAACCACTGACAGAAGTGAAAAACATCAGACGGAAGAGAAACCAATACCAGAAACACTGTCACAGCTGGTAAAGAAGCTTTCTTCCCCAGTCACTGTTTTTCAGTGAGGTTTAAATTTAAATCCAATTTAAAAGCACTGGATTTTCAGCATTTTGTGCAGCTATTCAACACAGTTAATATGAATTATTCAATGTTAGCACAGCAGTTAATGGTCTATTTGACTGGATGGATCAGGATATGTGAGAGCTGTACAGAATAAAGGATTAAGAAATGCTGGGTGATGTAGGAAACTGTTTTCCAAAATGAAAATAGAGCAACGTATCAATGAAAGAAGTTCATCAGCTCCTGCATAACCGCTGTTGAAATTCCGTGCACTAAGTATTAGCAGCATAATTTCAAGATTTGGGCTTAGAGGGCCAGACTTTGCCCAGAGTTAGCTGAGATAGCCTCCAGCCTCCCTGTGACCCAAGTTGGATTAAGTGGTTTAGCAAATCATTGAATCCTGTCAATATGTATATTTGGTTTAAGCCTAAATTTTGTCTGCTCCTGAAATGATTAATGACTTGCCCAGCCCTGCCTTTTTTATTGAAAAAAAAAAGCACCTCATGAGGTATACTGTGTTAGATATTTGTTAGGGAGATGGACAGTGTTGCTTGTTTTAATTTTTATTCAACTTAATAATTACAGCCAGCTTCTTTAACTCTCTAGAATGGAGCACAGGGCATTAAACCAGTTCAGAATGCTGTGAGGCAGAGGAGTGAGTTCACGCTAATGGCAAAGTGAGTAATAAAGCTCTCTTTCACCTACATTTACCTCTTACTGTGTGTTCCTAATTATTAAAATCTCAAAATTGCTTCTTTGGATGACTTTATTTGTAAGTTTTTTTTGGTCTTTTTCGGGAATCTGGTTAATTTTTTAATTTCTTTTGTAGGAGAATCGGCAGGGACCTAAATAATACCTTTGCAAAGTTGGAAAAACTCACAATGCGTAAGTGTCTGCACAACAATTCAAAACACTTATTCAAGCCTTAACCTGTGTATGAAGATTTTTGTGGGAAGCACAGTGGCGTAGCGGTTAGCACATTCGACTCACAGCAAGAAGACCCTGAGTCTGAGTCCTCGACACGGTGGGGGCCTTGTGTGGAGTTTGCATGTTCTCCCCGTGCTTGCATAGGTTTCCTCTGGGTACTCTGGTTTTTTCCCACAGTCTAAAGACATCCATATTGCATTTTGCACTACATTTACATTCTACTTTTTATCATATTGATAATACTGTACATATTACTCACTGACAGGATTAATTCTGTATCTTTTTATATAGATTCAATTTTTAATTTGTATTCAATTTGTAATTTTCTTATTGAGACTTTTATCTTTATCTTATCCTTTTCTTTACTTGGTATGGAGCAACTGTGTGCACACAATTTCCTCCGGGACTAATAAAGGATTCTGATATTAGGCTGGCTGGATAAACTCAATTGCCCCTGGGTGTGAATGGTTTTGTGTTCATGTGTCTATATATGTGTGCATGTGTGTGTGAGTGTTGGACCTGTGATAGTCTGGCAAACTGTTCAGGGTGTACTCTGCCTTTTCTTGGGCTCCAACTTCCCCACAACCCTAATAAGTTATAAAGCAGTTCAGAAAATGACATGACATGTTGAGGTTTGTGTCGTTGTCTTTTTGATTGCAGTTGCCAAACGGAAATCCCTCTTTGACGATAAAGCCGTAGAGATCGATGAGTTGACTTATATTGTGAAACAGGTACACATGTTTCTGGTCTTACATACACATCTACTCAATTTTCCGTACTGCATTTTAAATGTTGGGGTTTTTTATTTTTCTTTTTTTTTTACCCACTCAGGATATTAACAGCCTGAATAAACAGATAGCCCAACTCCAGGAGCTTGTCCGATCCAGAACTAGGCAGAACAGCAGACATCTTCAAACACATTCCAATACTATCGTGGTATCACTGCAGGTATGGACAGCTCCCCCAAATTTTACTGACTTAAATTAACCAGATTTGAGATGTCGTTTTAATGCCTTTTTTGCTTTTCTCTTCCAGTCAAAATTAGCATCAATGTCAAGCGACTTTAAGTCAGTGCTAGAAGTGAGAACAGAGGTAACTCACTGTTACGAATGAAGTCATTTTATAAACTTTTCTTGCACTTTAATAAAAACCGAATTCATTTTGCAGAACCTGAAGCAACAGAGAAGTAGACAAGAACAGTTCTCTCAGTCGCCAGCCTCCTCCTCCTTCCATAACTCCAGCTTTGGTAAACTCCAGCTTTGCATTTCATCTTTTTGCGGTTAATAAACAAGTGGATGTGTGTTAATAGTTAATACTTAGGTTCCAAACACCTAGAGTTTCACCTAGGTGTATAGAATTTGGTAGCCTTGTTGAGGCAAATCACAAAGGGTTTTTTGAGCTGACGTGATTGTCTGTGTTCAATATTCTGTTCAAATCCTGTGAAGGTTGCTGTTGACATCATTCAGTGTCCTTGACGGAAAAAAACGGCATCAACGCACACTGTACACATATGAAACTTCATCAGTCTGGCTTCTCACTTACGGACCAATCAAATTTAAGAAGGGGCGGGATTTAATTATATCAACATTGCAATTCTTTTACCTGTTGGTGGTAATCTCCATGTCACAGAAGTGCTAGATATTTTTTGTAACTTAGCAATTATACAGTAAGCTCTTGAGGGAAGCACTCTGAGCATGAGGTCGTGGGTGCTGCCAGATGCACTTGGAGCATGCAGGCCCCAGCTCCACCTAAACGAAAGTCAGCCATTTTGCATTTTGTGTTGCATGTATTGTAACTTGAAAATACTTTTTCTAAACCACTACCAAACCTGTTCTTGGGGATCTACATGCCTTCTTGCAGGTTTCATCTCCAACCCTGTTTAGTTGATCAAGAATGATTTAAGGTGATGACTTAGATCAGGTGGGCATGAACGTGGTTGGAGCTACGGTCTTCAGTGAAGTAGATCTCTAGGAACAGGGTTCATGTCCACTGTTTAGACGGTTTATCCTTCATACCATAGGTGGTCAAGATATTAGATTGCAGAAGAATTTTATGTTGGCTTGGACCAGCTTGGATCTGTGACTCACTATATTGTGCAGCTGTATTCATTTTTGCTTTCACAACAGACAATTCAGTGCTGATGCAAGATAATTCCCAGAAAGCAGATATTTCCATAGACATGGATCTCCGTTCCAGTCAGGAGATGCAACTCCTCAGTCAGAAGGTATCTACTTGTGTCATAGTTGATTCATCATAAGGTAGCAAACACATTACAAGTGAGAGTTTTAGTGATTAAAGGTACAGTGAGTAAGATTTACAGTATCTTGTGGTGACTGTCCAGATTGCAACACACTGAAATTTTTTTTTTTCCGACCCCTTCCCCCGAAGCCTACATGGTTTTGGAATACTGTACAAACATGGCGGTGCTTTATGGCAGCTTCCATGAGAGGGGACCTGCTCCCCATATAAATATAAACAGCTTATTAGCTTTCTGCTAATACTCACTCTCTCACTCACTTGCCAAACTGCTTAATCCTACCAGAGTTGCAGGGAATGCTGGAGCCTATTTCTGCCAACACTGGGCAAAGGCAGGGTACACCTTGAATACCTTGCCAGACCGTCACAGGGCCAATATATATTCAAACACACGCGCGCACACACAATTCACACCACATCCATATTTGGGGTGTTTTGGTTTGGCCAATTAGCCTGAAGTGCATGTCATAGAACTGTGGGAGAAAACCAGAGCACCTGGATGAAAACCCACACAAGCAAACATGCAGACTCCACACAGAGACACCTGAGTCCTGGACTCGAATCTAGGTCCTTCTCGCTGTGAGGAGGATGTGCTAATTGCTATGCCACCATTAACAGATTCTCCAAAATGTTACACACTGTACCTTTTAAGTTGGTCTGTTTTAGTTATTTTTGTGTGTGTGTGTGTGTGTGTGTGTGTGTGAGATCAGGACTCTTTTATTCAGGACCGAACAAACACTATGCAAAATATAGAGACTACTATCGTAGAGTTGGGGTCTATTTTCCAGCAGTTGGCCCACATGGTGAAAGAGCAGGAAGAGACGGTACACAGGTGAGAGAACAGACTGCTATTAGTACATCATGTGGAAGCACATGCTAAATCTCAAATACACAAACATACCAGCTGTTTGTTTGCTCACGTGCATAGTAAGCGGGTATTTTATTCCCCCTTGTCACAGGATCGACGCTAACACAGAAGACATTCAGTTCAACGTGGACCTCGCTCATACGGAAATCCTCAAGTACTTTCAGTCCGTCTCAAACAATCGCTGGCTGCTCATCAAAATCTTCCTCATCCTCATCATTTTCTTCATCATCTTTGTCATCTTCTTGGCCTGAAAAATATGGATGATATGAGGATCCAGGACCGAGTCGCTAAGAAGAAGCATTTGTTAATAAAAGGGAACAAGCAGAGAGATAAAATGTAATATATATATCCCTCTGCTTAGGTATGGCTAGAAGCTGTACTGTATAAGAGTGTTCTTAAATAATGTGACTCAAATAATTAGAATCTGCACCTTTGCATCATGAGCAGTGTTATTTGATACTACTAAAACAACCTGGTAGTACAAGGTAGCATTAGGTTTTTTTTTTTTTTTTTTTGTGGCCAGAAGAATTTCTTTTTATCTGTTGAGTAATTTTATACATAAACACCTTCTCGGGTCAGTTCTTTACATTAGAATTCAGGGTAACTACATCACTGCCGCTCTAAACAGCTTGTTTTTTTGTGAAGAGAATAATATGAATACTGTGTCACTGGTGCTAATGTCTCAGGCATTTTTTGCAACGTGATTCAGATTTGGGCAAAACTCAAAATGGGGCACTGCCAGTAGTACCTCCTTTAAAACTAAGATTATCCGGAGGTGGCGAGTTCACAGCGTGGTGATGCCACAGCAACTCGAAATCAGAAATCAATAGAGCAAAGTTGATGGTGGATGAATGGCTACAATCTTTGTCCCGTCAATCACACCAGTACTTGCCAGTCATTGGTGTTCTGTGAGTTCATGTATGTGGAAGCTGAGGTAAGTTTCACATGTCTCAGAACTGAGTTAGCACTTAGAATCCTTAGATAAAGAATCTACCCGGGGAGGGGGGGACAAATAAAAAGAAATTCTATCAGGGCAAGTGTGTGTATTTTGCCAACATCGGAAGAAAGATTTACTAGCAGTTCATTTTGTTAAAAAAGATCCAGATTTTTTTATTACAGCACCAAATACTGTAAAACTGTCCTGAGACAGTCTCCTTTTAAATGTCACTAATGAGGATTGCCTTGGAAGAAATGAACAGAATGCTGATTCCCGCTAGCATGAATGTTATGTCAGTTCCGGAGTTTATTCAGTACATTTCAGAGTTCATCAGGTATCCAGTTTATAGCCGAGCTCCATACGTATGAAAAAATGTCATAAGCTCGGTATTGCTGTGTCTGTGCTCACCTGCCCAAACAGGCAACTCGACGCATGTGCCAGCGCCGTCAGTGCTGAGTGCACTTGTACTTCATGGAAAATGTTCTTGTTTAGTCAATGTTTTTTTTTTTCTATTGAGAAACAAGTTTTCAAATATCACTGAAAAGACAGTAAGTTTTATTATGGTTGTTTCTTTACTGAAAATAAACGCAAATATTTTATATACAACTATACTGTGAAGGTAGGAATAAAAATCCAGCAGGTAAATGAGAAGGCCAGAACAGATAACTTAGAACTTTCATTTCTTCTTTGAGCTGCTCTGCCCTGTATGTCTTGATGTGAAAATTTCTATTCTGTCTATAGCAACTTTCTACTTGAACAGTTGCATTTTTAACATCTTCAAATGGCGTCTTATATACTTCGTCAGTGATTTTTGAACAAATTCATTTGTTGTAATTTTGATCAACATATTAAATTATTGATGTAAACATAAATACTGTTGGCCGTTGTGTTTGATGCGAATGTACATGAGGATATTAGGAAACTAGGGTTAGGTTTAACCTTCATTCATCATCCATTCATTTTCTGAACAGCTTAATCCTAATTTGTGTCATGGGGAGGCTGGTTGCCATCTCAGCAGACGGTAGAGTACATCCTGGACATCTCGTCAGGCCATCGCAAGGCAGAAACACGGTGACTGCTATGCAGCCTACTCTTGCCGAAAATCAGCAATGGTTCTTTTACATGCCTCTCACCACAGACAGAGATACGGCCGGCATTTGATTAGTTAGCTGCACTGGGGGGGACAGCAGTGACATCCTGCTGATAGTGCGGCTTGAATCCCTGACCTTGGGATCAGTGAAGGTTCTAGCCAAGACAAAATGAAAATTCATCCATTAGAAAAGCCTTTATTTTTATATATAACACAACATAAAATAACATTGTTAAATTGAGCTGTATTGGCACTAATTTAAAAATACTTATATATTTTATTTGCTTCTTACTTTAAAAAATGTCACTGTCTATATTTAGCATAGTTAATTTGTCTTTCAAATTCCAATGTAATTCCTTAGGTTTGTGCACTGTCGTCTATAGAACTAAAATCGGGCATGCTCATGACTCTCCGGAGCAGTGGGACCACCACTTCGAGCTCTTCATCCTTAGCCCAGGTCTCATCCTTCTCAGACGATGTCTCTCTGTCCTCCCCTGCCACGTCTTTGCTTTGGAGGTTTCTGAGGCACTGTTGTGAGAGACCAATGGAGAAGGCGCTCGTACTTCGATGCTGACTCAGGAAGATGGCTCGAGCTCGCAGGGATCTCTCCCTAGACGTTAGGTCTTCATGCTGCTCAGCCAGACAGTCGCACAGAACAAGGCGGAAGAGTCGTGGCATCTCCGTGACCTCCGGCTCCAACTCGGTCACCAGCTTCCTGAGTCTGTACAGAACAAACAAACCAGGGAGCTCATACAGGTCGTGAAATAGCAGGACTTGACTGTATATTCATTTATGGTTAAGGTAAATCATGCAGGAGAACTCTATCTCCACCACTTTAGGCTTGATTTTCGTACACTTTGTGGTTTAAGTGTGCGTTTCCCATTGATCTCTGGTATGCTAACAAAACTTTATTTTCCATGAGGTCAATGAAATCAAAGTGTTTACTGTCTTATTTTATTTTTATGTTAAGTAGGCTCAATAAATACTGTTGAACGAAGGTCGGGGGTTCAAGCCCACCTATCACCATGTGGTCACTGCTGTTCCCCCAGTGCAGCTAACTGGGTTATCAAATGCAGGCCAAGTGTCTCACTGTCTGTGGTGAGAGGCGTGTAAAAGAACCATTGTTGACATTCAAAAAGAGTAGGCTATATTGCCGTCAGCATGTTTCTGCCCTGCGATGGCCTGGTGAGCTGTCCAGGATATACTCTGCCCTCACACAGATTCATCAGAGATGGGTGTCAGCCTCCCAGCGACCCTAATTAGGATTAAGCGGTTCTGAAAATGAATGAATGAACATCGATTCAGATAAATCCGACTCTTTTCGACTCTGTTGCTCTACAAGTTTTCGTGTGACATATTTTATAGGTTGGGTTGCCTAACCCTTCCAAATTTAACCCAGGTTTGGGACCAGCATGCACCATTGTGTGAACCATGCACTTTTATATATATACAACTGGGGTAATCTGGAATAGCCAATTAGCCTTAAGTGCATGACTTTGAGAATATCCTGGGCTTGGGTGTTTCTGTGTGCAGTTTGTATGTTCTCCCTGTGCTTGTGTAAGTTTTCTCAGGGTACTCCAGTTTCCTTCCACAGTCCAAAGACATGCACATCTGGCTGTTAATTATTAGCTGTTCCAAATTGCCTCAGTTGTGAGTGGGAGTGTGAATGGTTGTGTGTGTTGACCTTCGATGGACTGGTGGGATGTTCAGGGTGTACCCTGCCTTCACCCAATGTCGACTGAGATAGGCTCCAGCCCAAATAGGATTCAGTGGTTCGGTGAAGGAGTGAGTGAGTGCATGCCTTTGGATTATGGCAGGAAGAAGGTCCTAACATTAAGAGGAAAGAGCTATCTATCATCTTCCACATACATGAGCTCACAGACATTGACTGCTGGTTAGTTCTAAATAGAACACAGACAAAACATTGTTGGTCCAAAAAAATTTCAGCCGATTTGAACTTAGCACTGTCACTGTTTTGTAATGCAGTCGATCATCATGGTGAATTTTTTTATTTTATTTATTTATTTGTTGTTTTTTTTAAGATTGCTATTTAACAAGAGTCTAACACCTCCAGATTTCATCTTTGCCTTATCCATATCATCAACTTGCATATTCAACAAAGACAACTATCACACATTCTTTTCTAAACAGCCATGTCACTGGTAGACTCACCTGAGAATCACCGGGCCACACTGAGAGGGAGGGATCATCAAGCAGAGTTCCTGAAGTTCTAGCACCTCTCCAGGCATGATCTCGTATGGGGTTTTCTGCTGATTCGCTACCAGCCAGCTGTAATCCACACAGGAGCTGCGTCTGCGAATCTTGGCTGCCCTCTCCTGACAGAAACGCTGGGTGCGCTTCAGTAAAGAGTTCAGCTCCTGCATGAGCGTATGGCTCACCATCTCTGCAGGCGAGCGCTGACTAGGACGCTGGGACTCCAGAGTAAATGTAGCCGACCAAGGAAACATCTGAATAGTGGATAGGAGGATGTAATATCCAGCAGTAATCTAAAGCAGTGTTTTTTTCATTATAAAGTACAGTCATAGATCAATGACATTACGTTTTGAATGTCTTGAACATACTACAAGGCTCAAATTTAGACAGAACGCACTGTTCTGGAAGAAATCAACTGGTATAATGTGTTTTTTAAGGATTTCTTGCTTCTTAAAATGGTTAGCATGTCCGCCTTGCAGCAAGTAGGTCCTGGGTTTCTGTTTTGCACAATCCAAACACATGCAAATCGGGCTGATTAGCTGTTCCAAGTTGCCCCTTCTTGTGGATGCTTGCATGTATGTGTTGGGCCTGCCATGGTCTGGCGAGCTGTCCAGGGTGTACCCCACCTTCGTGCAGTGTAAGCTGAGGAAGGCTCCAGTCTTTCCGCAACCCTAATAGTAGGATTAAGCAGTTCAGTGATGAGCAAAATGAAGGAACACTGCTGAGAGGTTTTAAATAAAAACTTTGTCACTTTAGATTTTTTCATTGATTTGAATGAATTCATTATTTTTTTCAAATAGTATAAGCGTGGTCTCCACATATACCTTGTCACAGTTGCACAGCTCTATCACTACTACACTGACCGTACACTAATGTCCTAAGAGTGTCATAAAACTCAGTGATCAGTTCTCCTAACCATATGATCAGACCTTACCTTAAAGCCAAACACAGTATACAATAGATTCTAAAGTATTCTCTTGTCGTCTTTAAAAAAGCCAAACATATTTACGAGATCCTGGCACCGATCTGTCCTGCATGGCCGACGAGTGGCTTAAAGCACCTTTCCTGTCAACACAAGCTAATGGGCTGAGGATAAATGTTAATCCGCTATTACCACGGTGCACTTTTAGCCTGTATTTTAATGCTTCAGCACTTTGAATGGACAAAAAAAAAAGATATAAAACCAAACCTATGGCTTTGTTGTTCACAGTCTGATAACATCATCTCACTGTATTTCCAAATCTATACATATATATTTCTAATATCCTCTCAATATTCTTGTGAGGATTGTATATTATGTAATTGGATTTGTGTGAGATCCAATAGGAAGGCTGAATGTATAGAGTGTCGTGCATAAGCATTGATCTTGCTTGAACTTTTTCTTTGCTACTGTTACAGCCTGAAGTTGAAAGGGACGTAGTTGGGAATATACTGTAGTGTGTCACATATCTACACAACAGACACCATAATACTGAAGTGGGAGGAAATCAGTACAGTTTGTGACAGGGTCAGATTGAAAGAAAATATCAGTCATATTACAGTCAAAACTTCATTTCAGACCGCATAGTGGTTAGCACATCCACCTCACAGAAGAAGATCATGGGTTCGATTCCCAGGCTTAGCCAGTTCTGTTTCAGGCGAGTTTGCATGTTCTCCGTGTGTTTGCAAAGGTTTCCTCTCGGTACTCCGGTTTCCTCCCACAGTCCAAAGACATGCACATTAGGCTTATTGGCTGTTCCAAATTGCCAAATTGTTCGTAAGTGTTAGTGTAAGTGTGTGATGGACAGGTGAGCTGTTAAGGGTGCCTCCCACTTTCGCCACAGTCATCTGAGACAGGCTGTAGCCTCCCTTTGACCCCAGCAGGATTAAGTGGTTCAGCAAATCAGTGAGTGAGTGAGACTTCTACATTTCACATGTATATGATAAGACGTCTAAGTTGGGTTTAGAGATAAGACGCATGTGTGGTAGTGGTCACGGGCTTACAAAATGCAAGTGCTTGTTTATGGTGAAGTGGTTAGCACACCCGCCTCATAGCAAGAAGATCCTGGGTTTGAGTCCTGTACCCAGTGAGGGCGTTTATGTGTGGAGTTTGCATGTATTTCCTGTGCTTTTTCCACTGGGTACTCCGGTTTCCTCCTACAGTACAAATACATGCACATTAGGCAAAGTGGCTGTTCAAATTGCCCTTAGTGCTGAGTGTGAGTGTGCGATGGACAGGTGAACTGTTCAGGGTGCAGCCCACTTTCGCCAGAGTCGGATAGAATGTCGGATGACATTTGTTATTAGGATTAAGCAGTTTGGCAAATAAATGAATGAATGAATAAACAATTCAACAAATTGGATTTTGGGAAGGGTGAAGTGATCCTTTTATATACAACCGAAATATTTTAATTAAATGCGGGACCACTTACAGGGGTGAATACATACGCAACATACAGTATGTAGTATAATCAAGTTTTGCACCATTACAGCCAATTAAGCTGCACCATAATGGTTTGACATTTGTAATGAAATTTAAATGATCTGCATGTGATAAATAATGGGAAGATACAAAACTATAAATCTCTTCTGTCATGTGACGAAAACTCACAGACTTAAACTGTGCTGATCATTATCTTTGAACTTCTTACTATTCTTCCCTTCTTGACAGCCGCCCCTCCCCGTTCTTATGTTAAAAGCCTGCCTGAGTTAGATTAGATTATTAGATTAATGTGTAACGTAAGAGTTCTTTGCTTATTGATCAAGTGCAGGAGAGTGCTGGTTCTTCAGAGGTGTCTGCCCGGCTACTTCCCATCAGGATTGAGGGGGGAAAAAAGCATACACACGCCCTCTTCTAACTGTCACTCATCATACATTTAACCAAGTACAGAGAGAGTTTCAAACACTCAAGAGTGTGTATTCCTACACACTATGAGCTAATGGTGTTATATCACTCACTTCCTGTTCTGCATATGACGCATTGGGCCAATTTCATGCTTTCTGGTTCAATGTATGTTTTTGCCTAAGAGGGTTGTAAGCCCCCTTTAGATCCGGTTCTATAGGACAAACATCCATTCCGTCTCACATTCATACCTAGGGTCAATTTGGAAATGCCAAATAGCCTAATGTGCGTACCTTTGGATTCTGGAGGAAACCAGAGCACCCAGAGAAAACCTAGGCAAACATGGGCAGAACATACAAACTCCTCACAGGACAACATTCACGGGGGCGACAGGGCTTGAACCCAGGACCTTTTCTGCTGTGAGGTGAGAGTGCAAACCACTATGCCCCCATACCTGCATTGGTGTTGAAGAGTTCAGGATATTATAGTAAGGTTTTTTTTAGGAATATTTACAAGTAGGCAGAAATTGTGTTCGGATCGTGCTTTTCTGAGTTGTGGTTCCGCCAGTGGTTTGCTCTCTCCTGGATGAAATGGGATAAAACTGCACACGTTTGCAAACAGAACAATTTGCGGCATCTGAAAGTCCATGCCTCATCAGAAAAATAGCACGAAGAGGGCTTAATTGAAGATGCTTGTGAAGTAGGAGATAAACATAGGCATTAGTGTTTAATCATGTCGAAAGTTTTGTCGTCGAGTTCGAGGTGTTCCTCACATTCCATCTCCAGTCCACTAGGAAGTCAGCATCAGCGCGTAGCGTTTTCTTACTTCTTTTTGGTTCGACTTGAAGCAAATGTGCTAAAAACAAATCTGAGACAAAGTGAAGAAGAAGAAGAAGAAGAAAACTGCCACCTACATCGCCAGGAAAGGGAATGAGTAAGTTTTCTCTCATGCTGTAGATTTGAAAGGTAGGAAATTGCTTAGATATCCATGATTTAATGCTGTAGCAACAATTTTCTATTTTCTTGTTGTTCTAGATAAAATAATGACCTACACTAAAAAAAGACTAGTAAATGAAAAATATCTTAAATATAATCACTTTGAATAATAATTACTTACTATTACAAGCTGCCCATGAAAATATAGGCTTAGTAAATCTATTCTATTTCTAGTTTTAGTTTCATTTTTAAAAGTAATTTAAAGCTATAAAATAAATGTATTATATTGGCAGATAATTTTATGTCTTTCTAGATACTGGTAGTATTGTTTTAAAATTAAAATTTAGAATTTTTGGGGCAAACTAGTTCATGCATAAATTAGTATAAAAATGTCTAGAATTAGGTTTAAATTCTTAATGTTATATTTATTTTGCTGTAATTTTATACATAAGGTAACACAAGATATATTGGTTTACATTCTAGATATTTTTACATGCAGTGTTTTGTACAAAATTCGTTTATTAACAGGAATGTATACAAAATATCATTAACTTTTTTGGGGGCTGATTTTCTGTAGATAATGTGTAAAATCTAATGTAATGTGATACAGTATGTCATTTTGGGATTTGGAATACATATGTACAAGAAATAAAACACTGTTGTACTTTTAGAGGTACAAGTGACTTCTCATTGGTGCAGTACCTTCTTTGGTACTTATTTGTACTTATTTATATGCTGCTTGGAAACATATCTTTTTGTTCCTCAAAAGGTTACACATAATTACCTTGAGGTCCAAAAATTAGCCCTAGGAGATACAGTGTATTTGTACCTTGAGGGATAAAATTAGACTCCTACTGAACCCCTGTTTTAAAAGTGCATAGTCTATCATTTTTTTTGTGTCCTTTTATAAAACAAAATAAAATAAATTGTAACTTGATATAATGCATATTTTTATTAACGCTGCCAAAGCCTTTGAATATTGCTAAGGTTTAAAAGTAAGAAACCAGTCACTCAATGACTTTCACATGAGACATTTCACCATTATACCAGTCAAAAGAAAACAAACAGCGATCTCTGTAAAAAGGATAACTTCCATTTCTTGTTTTATTCCTCAGTCTTTGGATGGTAAGTGAAAAATAATCAGCAAGAAGTGGAAAGTACTTTACCTACAATACTGAGACTGTCCATGTTGTGGCAGGATGCAGGACGTAATCAATCTGTGGTCAGGAAAATGTGCAATCTGAGAAATAAAGAGAAGGAACGAGAGAAGAGATTGTAAGGAATCACATTTGATCTTATTTGGCATGCCTGAGACTGGAGCCGACAGGGCTCATCATGAACTGCTACTTATTTGTTGTAGACTGGATTGGTTCGAATTCTAGTATAGCATCGAGTTGCTTCTTAATGTCCCATGAATTTGGGCTGAAGTCACAGGAAGGCACATTTTTGCTGCTATGGCTTGAGGAATTCCTAACAAAGAACGTTAAACAAAAGGTAAGACTGCATAAGATCTCCGTCATGGCCATCCTTAGCCATCATCTACTCCAGCATGCAAAAACTCCTCTATTTGTCCTTGTTCCAGTCTCCCTTTTTTTTAAAGCTTTTTTTTGCAAGGCTGGCCATTGGATAAGACACATTTTTGCAAATCTGCCGAGATCTGCTTGATTCATAGATATGTACTTCATATCCACTCTACATAGAGGACTAACACCCAATGGGCTATTTTTCATAATCAAATTGAATTGTTAAATATTTTTATGAATGACGGACAATTCTTATGTCACGTGTTTTAGACTGCAATTGAATGCACATACACAGCAGTTCGTAAAGATGCGGGTGGCGGCATCACGTGTTACGGAGGGGGAACATGCTTGCTTTTGTAACGTAAACAAACTCGTGAACTTTTCATATAAATATGTATAATGATATTTTACTTCCCCCAGTGCAGCTAACTGGGTTATCAAAGGCCAGCCATGTCGCTCACTGTCTGTAGTCAGGGGCATGTAAAAAAACCATTGCTGATTTTCGTTAAGAGTAGGCTGCTTTGCCATCAGTGTGTTTCTGCCCTGCGTTGGCCTGGTGAGTTGTCCAGGGTGTACTCTGCCCTTGCCTGAAGTCGGCTGAGATGTGCGCCAGCCTCCCCATGACCCTAATTAAGATTAAGCAGTTCAGAAAATGAATGAATGGATGAATGAATGATTTTTTTACTTGTATACAAAGGATCAATATTTGCTTATATTTTAATATATTTAAAATATTTAAGTTTGCTAACTATTTCTTGTGATATAAATATCCCGTAAGTCGATCTTCACATGTAAAAACCTAATTACCGCAGTGTATTCCGATATTAACCCAATTTCCTAATATAATAAACTCTGATTTTCTGCCTCATTATCTCTAGACATTGTTTACTGGTTTACACTGGATACCATGATTATTTATTCTTTTAAAGATCTCTCTTAAGATACAAGAAACATCTTTACTGTTTACTATTTAACCAAGCTGCATTCAAAGGCACCCCCCCAACACACACACACACACTAAACTACACACAAACAAATAAGCAAGAATTTCTCCATAATCTTTCCACATAACCATTCCCTTAATAAAAGCATGCATGGATTACACCAATCCAAACTTTCATGTACAAAATATGTTGTCACTGACCCAAACCTCAAGTATTCTATATCTAATAATACACATCCTGAGTGATCGTTCATGTCAACCTGAATCCAAAAGGGATATAACGGCAGAGATTCAAGGGGAAGTTGGCATATTCTTTCATCTCCAGTATGTACTTCTGCTCGTGTGGATTTCAGCACTCGGCCCTGCAGTGTCTACGCTTATGAACCCAACGATATTTTGGAAGAGCTCGAGGTCACCTTGTGGTGTTTGTCTGGGTAATATCCAAGGACATTTTACTATTGGTCCTTCAAAGGCATCTGGAATGTTCCATGCCGCTGGCACACTGACAGGATGTGTACAGGCTAGGTATGTAGCAACAATGATCTACAGTGGGGGGAGGATTACATTTACATTTACATTTATCGCATTTGGCAGATGCCATCATCCAGAGTGACTTGGATTTATTTATTTATTTATTTATACAACAGAGCAGTTGAGGGTTAAGAGCCTTGCTTAAGGTCACAACAGTGATGGTGCTGGGGCTTGAACCACTGACCTTCTGATTCAATACAGCCACCAGTACAGTTCCACATGGAGTCTGCGGACCAAGCATCACCATTAAAGAAGCTCAAGCAGCGAGATATAATTTTTCCAAACTCTAGCATCTTATATTTCTCTTCCTCATTCAAAACTATTTTTGCCATACTCCAATTCTGCACATGAGTAAATCATGACTTTCTGCCACAGACCATTCATTCATTCATTCATTTATTTATTATCCGAACCTCTTATCTTGTTGAGGGTCATGGGGAGGCTAGAGCTTCCCTCAGCGGACTCTGGATGGAGGCAAGGTACACCCTGAACAGCTCGCCAGTCCATCGCAGGGCCAAGACACACACAAGCATTTACACTCACATTCACACCTAGATTTACCAAATAGCCCAATGTGCCATTTCTTTGGGCTGTCCAAAGAAACCAGAGCACCCAGAGGAAACCCACGTATGCCTGATCATGTGGCCTCGAACCCAGGAGCTGGTAAGACGAGAGTTCAAACCACTACAGTACCCAAAAAAATGCTATATATTTTTTATTCAGTCCTTGAAGCTGGATCATTTCACAAGACAACAGTGATTTACTGCTGCCTCCCCTGTGAGTAATAAGACTCCTGTTTAACAGCTGTTGAATCACATTCAGAGCCTGGAAGCGAAGAAAGCTGGAGACTCTCACACAAATTGCATTGAAAGAGCAAAGTGGGCATAAAAGTTCCCAACAAACTGAATCAAGCTGCAAATGGAAGTTGTGCTGAACACTTCAGGAGCTGACAGGATGCAAGCGGATACTGTACGTACGATCGCTGATTTCAGTTTCAAACACATATATGACTCACCCCTTTGAAGGTACTTTCTGAAATTGTAGGTGTACTTCCCTTAATTGGACCCGAATGGTGGCTGACATTTCAGAGTAATGTCAGGTCCGTTTCCTGTTCCCTTTACTTACCGAGAGCCACAACATCTTCGTGATATTTTGTGTATACTACGAAAGCACCTTAGTACAATGACCAGACCCTGAGCATATTTCATTTTTACTGGAGATGGCATAGAGCCCATTGTAAGGAGTATGGCAGTACATCAGTTAATTACAAATCCCAATTGGTCAAATAGAGTGCTACAGACAACACATTTAATCAGTCTATCACTGTTGCGCATAACCAGCACGAAAGCCAGCAATGACAAAGCATAGATCTTTAAAACTGGACTATGAACTCAGGGGGACAGAACACAAACGGTTGTGCAATGGCGAGCATGTCCGCCTCACAGCAAGAAGGTCCTGGGTTCAAGTCCTGGGCTCAGCGAGGGCATTTCTCAGTGGAGCAACTGGTGGTGTTGTTTATATTCATCTATGGAAACCAGTATACTGTGGTTACTCTCAAACCCCCTTAGGAATATTACTGTAGTCCATTTCTTCATCATCGCCAACTGGTTTGCTCTCAATTACAAGCAGATATGTATCCCACCGGTGGTTAATATTGGCCCAGGGCAGCTGTCCCCACTTCAAGATGAGCTATTTCAACAGCCGAGAGGGATCACTGTAATACTGTGTAAAGAAGAGGAGTGAAGAGGATGATGCATTTTTGTAGACATGGCAGTGTAGTGGTATATCCTCATGAATAATAGAGCATCACTGTACTCACAGCCCTGATGTGTAATTGATGTTTGCAGACTGCTATTGATTGTTTTATTTATTATGTTCCATTTAGTTAATTTTTTATTTATAATTTTAGTTTTTTTGTTAAAGAACTTATTTAACTTTCCTTAACATTTTCGGTCGCCCTGTGATGGCCTGGCGAGCTGTCCAGGGTGTACTCTGCCCTCGCCCGGAGTAGGCTGAGATGGGCGCCAGCCTC
>JAOUQZ010000019.1:9813424-9839747 GCA_028564935.1 Neosilurus hyrtlii
AATGAATGCAAGTCTATGTATTGTCCCCACAAGTTATGGAAACGAGACTGTGTGTGTGTGTGTGTGTGTGTGTGTGTATAATCAAAGCCTGATAAGGGAGTGATATTTTGTAACTCAAGTTCACAGTTACTTTATATCCATGATCAAATAAACCAGACTTCTATGTAGTTGTCATAAAGTCGGCTACAATGTTAAAGTTTTGTAAACTTCCTGATTTGATCTCATTCTCAACTCGTTATAAGCCTGAAAATAGAAACATGCCAGTTAAGCAACAAGGGGGGGAAAAGCTGCAAGATCAAAAGCATGTTAACTCGTGAGTCAGACCCAGACTTCACTGAAGGCCACTGGACGAATCCCCAGTCGCTCCACACACACGCGCACTAGACATCACAGCCTAATAACGGCTTGTGCGCCCTACTGAGTGCGCTCGGTGTTCAATATCAACTCGTTTGGGTTTCTCTCCGGCGTTGCGGAATTGATGACGAAAAAGCGGCATGGAAAAGGACGTAACGGTGGGAGGAAAAGGGGAGGAGAAAGAGTGTTTGCGTGAGTGTGTGTGTGTGAGAGAGAGAGAGAGAAAGAAATAGAGAGAGAGAGGGGGAACGGACGTAATCGAGATCAGCGGAAGACAGGATTCAGGCTTCCAGTGGCAACCGAAAGCGCTTTATAAGCTCCCCAGGAAGCGCTCCTGCGGACACGCACTGGATTAATAACACGCTCTTTTTGCTTTGCGTTGAAGATCCCGAGGTGTCATGTCAGATCCGACTCGTCAACAGGCTCGATCTCCAATCCGAAAGCAGCTGCAGCTGCTGCGAGATTAAAGTTGATCGCCACCCGGAGCCGCGTTGGAGATAGGACGTTTGTGCGCGCGCTCGTGCGTGCGTGTGCGTGCGTGTAAGAGAAGGAGAGAGATAGTGCGTGTGTGTGTATGTGTGCGTGTGTGTGTGTGTTCATTAAAACCCAGAGTGTGTTACTGGAGCACCATCGATGATGTTGAACGTCTCGTGAGTCTTGCACCTTATCACTCAAATCGACTCCAGCAAATTTCCTCCCCTACAAATTCTGGTAAGAATTAATTCATAAGAGATGCAGAAATGTCTAATCTCGAGCCTTACTTTCATCATCCACTCTGCATGATATTCACAGCTATCCCCTGCACCCATCTATCTAATCATCCATTTAAACACTGCCTGGAAAGTTGACTGGGTAGATGATGTAGCCAGAAGTTTTTATTAATAGGAGAAAAAGAAATTGATTCATAAAATGTTCCACGTGCTTGCCATCATTTGCCAGATCAGATCAGATCATTCTTCCCTCTCAATAAGATCTCACTTCATTCTTCTCTCGACCACTGCACCTTTAAACTTATCCCCATTATTAAAAAAAGAAACACTTTCCCATACATTTCCTCCATGTATAGAAACTTAGCAATAGCCCTCTCTTTGACACATCAGATAGCAAAAGTCTATATGTTAAATCTTGTTATTTTCTTTCTCCCAGTACATGTGCACCAAGGCTACGGTGTGTGTAAAGTAAAGAAGAAAGTCTGCATAGGCATGGGCGCTGTGTGTTGATGCATGTTGACCTTGATCGTCTTGTCCTAATCCTTTAGTCCATAATAATGTGCACAGTTCTTTAGTCCCTCTGCATTGGTCGTTTCATATTGGCGTTCAACTTGAAGTCCGAAAATAAACGTCAGAGCCTCATGAAGCAAACTGGCGTTCAGTAAAAAGTGTATCCTGGATGTATAGAAATGTGTTGCATGATTGTGTCGAAGACTAAATGAATGAAAGGTAGTCCAATTCATTTACTTTTGCTTTCCGGACACTCCAAAGTGACATCATATACTGGTTAAGAAGTTTTTGAATAATAAAACTGATACACTTTTGGAAATGGAGGTAAAATAGGCACAGTACCTCCTAAGGCTAATTAATGGTCCTCGGGGTAAATATGTAGACGAAAAAAGCTACGTATATGTTCCAAGGGCCCAAATAAGTACCTCAGAAGGTACTGCTTTATGGATAAGCCATTGCATATCTAAAGATACAGTAATTATAAGTAGTTTATTTACTTAGAGGGAATTCAGGCTACTGGTTGGTCATTTTAAAACCTGCGTGTTACTTGTAAAAACTCAGAAATTTACTTTACGTGCCAGTTCAGGTCACCGTCTTCCAAAGGATAACGATTGACACAAGAATCTTTGTCCTAAAGTGAACCAGTTTTAGAAATTAACCTTTCGCCATTTCCTCTGCAATGTCACCTTTTGAGGTCTGCTTTGGCAATCTTTGCTGTAGGCTCACGTTGCACTTCAGCTTTAGCCCAATAACAAGAAAGCTAATAACCCTTGTTTGATATATCTGCCATGAACTGGTTTTTTCTCACTGCCCTTTTAGATAAGGCAATCAGTCGATCTGTGATTTCACGTCGTGTATGTGATGGGAGAAGTTTTACGGCACATTTGTGTGGCCACTGATGGCTCGTACGTCTCGTTCACCTTGGGCACTGTGCCACTTTTTCTCTTTACTCCCTTGATAATATTAGTGGGCTGTATTTCTCGGCGGTGTTCATTCCATATGAAAGCAATATATGAAATAAACCTGCCTTCTGGAAACTAATCTCTTTGTCTGGGGCTCTGGGCATCATGTGGCACATTCCGGCAAGGGCTTTGCCTTTATTTTAAACCAGTGGCCTGATATTTTAGATATCATATTTTTAAGAGTTCACTGACAGACAGTTATAAAATTTTAGGATGTTAAAAGTCAGAAAAAAGCACCTTTATTCGATTCATATTCGTTGTTATAGTATAATATTATATCCATTTGTTTAGCCTATGTAATAAATAATTTATAATAACATTATAATAGTTGTACTTCATATATTATTGTAATAAGAGTCAAAGTATAAATGTAAAGTAAGTCATTTAAAAAATAAATAAAAGAACAGGTGATTATTGCAGGTCGAGGAACAGCCCGCCATTCGCACTCCTGATCCCTTTCCAGGTCGTTACTCTAAATTCAAAGTTGAGCACTTTTACGCCTGACTTGAGCACTTAATCTCCTTGATCTTAGCATTGTTTGCAAGTGTTAAATACGTTAATTTAATTAAATTATACCTGCACTATACCTAGCCATTTCCATATGGTCCCACTGACTATTCCAAATAAAAGTTACTCTTCTTTTAAATGAAAAATCCATCTTAACGAGCAATTGTTTTACACTCATGAACGCTTTTATCGGCACTAAATGATAGCTTGCTAATTTTCCTATTAATGAAGTATGTAACAGGTAGAAGTATGTGGAAGAAATCTAGCCTACATTGTTGTCAACTCACTTTCTCTGTGTTGTCAACATCCATAATCTTTCTCTGTATCTCTTAAAGCTTGGTAAATTATCACCCAGGTGGAACTGTGTTGTTCTGCCTGCGCATGCGGTATAGAGTGAATCGCCCTGTCTGTCCTTCAAGCCCTCATGTGACTTTGACCTTTGGAATGTGTTGGGGAAAGGGAGGGGGGTATTGTGAGTAGAAATGAGAGAGAGAGAGAGAGAGAGAGAGAGAGAGAGAGTATGTTCCCCTGACATGACCAAAGTGTGTGTGATTGACAGTAAGCAAGAGCAGCAAATGTTTGCCTTTGAGAAAGATGAAGAAATAACCTACTTTACCCATTCGTCAGCATTTTCTATCTAATGGTGTTGATGCAGTGTGATAGAGAGACAGAGGGTCTGTTAAAGGCTATAAATCAAGTTCAGCCCTGTATGAATAAAGTGTAAGTGTGCATACTAATCATGAATATATCCTGTGGGCTTGTCTTCTTTTTAAATGATACTTTATATGACACTGGCAGAATACCTTAAATTAGATAAGCCTGAAAAAGTCAGACATTTAAGTGTAATCTTCTTAAATGCTTTAGTAAATCCAAGGTTTTAACCAAGTCCAAGCTTGAACCAGAGTGAGCTTTTGTGACTAATAGAGTAGATTTTTATGTGTAGTTACTCATATGGCACTGTTTCTGTCTTACAGTGTTCCTGATGGCTGGACACAACTGACCCATTGTCGTACATCTGAAGATAAAAGGAAGTGAGCAGACATTGTTCATCGCCCACGTGGAGCTAAACGTAAAAAAAAGAAAAGCAAAGGTAGGTATCTCTCCAAGTGAATCACAATCCACTACTGCAGACTGGGAATCTCTGGTCTCCATTAGATTAGTTTACCCGCAAACTGAATTTGTTCTATTGGTTTCTAAGGGAATAAACTAAATGGACTGTTTTTACTTTTTTTTCCAAGACAAATGTCAATAACAAGTCTAAAATCAAGTATGTCATCACCTTTATACTAATTCACTCATAACTAGGGTTGTGGACTGTGGCTGAATAAAAACCTCTAACAACTTTAATAAATTCATACACATGTGGTATTTAGTGCTCAATAATTATGTTTTAAGAGCGACTTGGTAGTGTAGCCTCAAGCTCTCAGGACAGGGCCGCTGCTTCAATCCTAAGTTTTGTTTATTGTCTGTATAAAGTTCACGGGGATTCTGCCCATCTCTGGAAATCATGCCATGGCTACATTAAATTGCTCTTCAGGGTGAATGAGTGTGTGTGTGTGTGAGTGTTCTGCTATGAAACGATATTCCATTCAGAGGTTGTTCTTTCCATCCACACATTATGCCTGGGATAGGCTCCAGTTCAGCCATTATCCTGACTGTGATAAGACAGTTCCTCAAGATGAACTAATGATTAAAATAGACCACAGATTTCCAGACGCTCCTGCCGAAAGGACCATTTCATAGTACGACAATATAGAACACGCACAGCAAGTTTGAAAGCCCCAGCTTCAGCGACCGGCAAGTAAATGTCCGGAAACTAAAGTGTGACGGAAGGACTTAACCCATTCCTATAGCACCCGACGGGCGGGAGCTAAATATACGCTATGATAGAAGGGAGGTATTAATATTAGACGTACATGCATGTAGAAAGATGTACACTTTGTGGTCAAAAGTATTCAGACATCTGACCATTGCTTCCATATGTTCCATACTATATTTTATCCATATTTCTTGTTATTATAACCTCCACTTTTCTGGGAAAGGCGTTCCAATAAATCCCATTGGTGGCCAGTGTGGTTGAGGACAAGGCTTTGTGTAGGTTTTTCAAAATTGCATCAAACTTGGTAAACCATATCTTGGTGGACTTCTGTTTGTGCACAGTTTGACATAAGGCCCTTTATTTCCACTCTTTCACTCACTCACTCGTTTGCCAAACAGCTTAATCCTATCAGGGTAACAGGGAGGATGGCTAAGGCGCAAGCATAGCTAACACGGTGAAGCCGGGGCACACCCTGAACAGCTCGCCAGACCACTGCAGGGTCAGCACCTACACACACACACACACACACACACACACACACACAAAATCATTCGTACTCACATTTAGGGGCAATTTGGAACATCCATTTAGCCTAATGTGCATGTCCTTAGACTGTGGGAGAAAACTGGAGACCCCGGAGGAAATCCACGCAAGCACAGGGAGAACAATTTCCACAAAAAAACATCCACGCAGAGCCTGGGACTCGAACCATGGACCTTCTTGCTATGAGGATGACATGCTAACCACTATGGCAACATCCTGCCCCCTTTATTTCTAGTAAAGATAAATCTCAATGCTACAGCATACAAAGATATTCTAGACAATTGAATGTTTCCAAGTTTGTGGCAACAGTTTAGGGAAGGTCAGATAATCAGGTGTTCACAAACTTTTGGTCATATTGTGTATAATTTTCTCCTCTCTGGCTATATACACAAATGTCAACGTTTTGTTCAGGCCCTACATGAGTACTGTTTTTATTTACCCATGTGCATGCTTTTTGATGTGTTCTGTACTATGTTGACATGACCAAATTAGCGTAAAAAAAACACTCTCGTGTTTTAAGTATTAACAAGAAGGTTGGAGTTTGACCTTTCAAGGTCACAGGAAATTGTCCTTTTTATTTGAAAGTTGTTATGGTTTCCTACTAATGTGGCACAGTAATGGCATGTCAATCAGCACCCGTTTCAAATTATTACACGATTGATTTTCACCTTTCACGGTCACCCAAGGTCAAAGGTAATCGCCTTATTCGGAAGTCTGTCTATGTTTTTGATATACTGTATTAATCCCGGAAGGGAAATTACATTCTCTGCATTTAACAGTGGGCTGCCACATGTATTGGGTCGCCCGGAGAGCTGTTGGAGGATAGGTGCCTTGCTCAAGGGCACTTCAGCCATGAAGGTGGAGGAAGGGAAGGTGGAGCTCACTCCCCCACCGCCACACATTTTTCCTGCTAGTTCAGGAATCGAACCAGCGACCTTTCAGACCCAAACCCGCTTCTCTAACTATTAGGCTACGGCTGCCCCAGTATTTGTATTAGTATTTCGTAGTAACAGCATGTCATTCGGCGCATATTTCAAAATCACATGTGCTCAAAATCCCTTGATGTTGATTTTCAACTTTCAAGGTCTCTCAAGGTCACAGGTCACATGTGGAAGTCTATCTATGTTTTGTATTAGTGGTCCATAGTAACGCCATGTCAACCAGCACTCGTCACGAAATTCTGTGGCGCCATGCATCCAAATTTTTAGTTTGACATGTGTGAACTCTTTCTGAAACTTTATGACCTTGCTCTGACCTTCACCTTTGACCTCGACATTCAAAAAATGAAATTATCTCAGGGGCTCAGGTAGGGTAGTGTCTCCGCCAAATCTCCTGAAAACCCATATCCATGTGCGGTCAGGACTTTGTTCACACATGGACAGACAGAGAGATAGACAGTGAAACACTGGTGACTAAGATATCTCCACCAAAACTAGTTTTAGTTTAGTTTATTTTGGGGTGAAAACAAAAACCGTGTTAGGTTGTTTATATCTGCTCCTCCTCTGCTTCCTGAAGAATAACCATTACCCACAGAGTACAGCTCATGTGCGGCGGGAAAAGTGAAGTTTACAATGCGGCTATCACTGGATATACAAGATTTATGCGCCTCAAAGTCGAATTTAGGTCGTTGAAATTACAGACAATTGTATGAAACAAGTATTCTGTGAGGAAACAACGGCTAGAGTAAAGGAATTTAGTGTGCACTGCTTCTTTCCGCAAGGTACCGGAGGTAAGTTAGCAATCACGCCGTTTATGCTATGCTATGCTAAGCTAAGCTAAGCTAACCTTGTCTGTTGTTGCTGCTACGTTTTAAGCTTATTACAGTCTTTAACTCGGTTGTACATGTAAGTATAAATCCGAATACATAGATATTTAGACATAGAAAGACTAAATTGCAGCTGTGTAGCATTTTGTGTACAGTGTTTGGCTGATATCAGATGCTAGCATGCTAGCTAGCATCGGTTGAGAAAGGTGAATGAAAGACCTGAGTAAGATATCACCCATATGTTAACTGTTAACTGTGTTAGTGGAAGTGACACCGCCGTAGGGGTCGTTTAAACTCCTCTAGAGGTTATCCAGTCAAAAACTGGAGCACTGGGAAGGGCACAGACACTTGGTTTGCTGCTTTTTATTTGCATGAGGTCGTTTTTCTGTTTAAAAAAAGAGACGCGCCGTGGATATTTATCTGGTCACGCACCATTTCATCACCCGGCGCCTCTCAAGTCATGCAAACCTGAAATATGAGCACCGGTTAATTTGTTTGTTATGAATAAAAAGCGTGGTGGTGTGATAGTCTGCCACAGTTTTTTTTAATCATGTAATAAAGTGGTTTCACTTCTTTGCATCCAGTGTCGTTTTCGGTTAAAACCTCATGGACCAAATGTTGAGGATATCAGACATCACGTCATTGTATCACGTCATCAGATGGCATATTTATTGATCAGAGCTGGAAGTCTTTCATTTTGAACTTTGCTCCCAAAGAACCGAATGAGTTGTGCAAACATGTAGATTTAGAGATCAGATCAGATCTCCAAATGTCTGAACGCTCTCACTTGTACTCAGATCAGGGACTTGATTTTTTTTTTTTTTAAACTCATTTTAATTCCTTAAAAAAATTCTTAGGCTCAGATTTGGTATTAGATGGCACTGAATTGGGTACAGGTATGATTTTAATTCATTTTTGTCTCTTCAGAAACTGAAAATGATGCAGTGAAGGAAAATGTTAGTAGTTATATGTACAGATAAACTAAGAAAACAAACAAGGACCAGTGATTAAAAATCTATCTATAAGTAGATATATGGGAGTACATATATATTATATACACACACAGTGGTGTGCAGTGAAGATTATACACCACCACTTTTGTCTAAAACTTTTGAATTACTTCTCTATAATTATTTGGTGAAAATGTATCGAACAATGCGAACCCAAAACAAAATTTTGCAGAGCATGAATGAACTTCCAACCATATGGAATGGTTTAGCCAGTGAAGAAATTAAAAAATATGTGAATGCTGTAATCAAAGTAAAGGGTGGCCTCACTAAATACTATATTTTTTCCTCAAAAAAAGTAATTTTTACTATATATTGTTGTTTGTTTACTTATTCTCATCAATATGATCCAATATTACATGAAATTAATACTTGAATAGTACTTGGTTTCAGATTTATCTTCATTTTGTTAAGTGTGTAATCATCACTACATCACTGTATTTTTAAAATTTCTTCACTGTCTTAACCATTCCATATGGTCTGAAGTTCATTCATGCTATGCAAAAAAGTATGAAAAAAAATACAATTTGCAACACTTTCCAAATATTATTTTCACTGTTTTATCAGCCATACTTTATATATATATATGTGTGTGTGTATAGTTATATTTACACTAACACATATATATAGACAGGTTTTTAATCACTGGTGCTTCTCTGTTTGTTTTTTTGTTTGTTTTTCTTAGTTTGATTGTGAAAGAAATCCTGACCACACCCGTGCAAGGATTTTTCACCAAACTTGGTGGGGACACTACCCTCCCCCAAACACCAGGGAGCATTCGACTTTGGAATGTCAAGGTGAAAGGTGAAGGTTAGAGGTCACCAAGTTTTTGGGAGAGAGAGAGTGCTTATAACTTCAAAGTGAGTGCTGATAGATGTGCCTTTACTATGGAACACTAATAGGAAACCATATATGGACTTTTAAATGAGACAGTTTCCTTTGATCTTGAGTGACCTTCAAAGGGCAAACCCAAGCCATCTTATAAATCCTTCAAAAAAGTTTTTTCTTTTTACTAATTTGGTAATGTCCATGTACCATAGAACATATCCTAAGACGACAACAATGGGTAATTAAAAATAGTATATATAATAGCCTATTTGCCACACTGTCCATGCTACATGGTGGAGCTACCTTGCACTCAATGTGTGCCCCTCTTGTTGTTGTTCAAGTCTTAACATTATGGATAGATAATTTGCTATTTATATACACGTTTATGAAATTTATTTAACAAACCGTTTATTATTATTTTTTTTTAATTAAATGTATTTATTTGTGATAATTTCCTCAGTTAGTTTGTTGTTACTTTTTACATCAACGCATCAATCCAAGTTATCCGCTCATTATAGCTGTACCATTTACTGGAACAACAATTCTTGAGAGTTACTCAGCACATAATTATTTTATGCACTATTCATGTTTATTTTAGGCACATTATTATTTAGATTTTCCCCCCTAATAAACACTCCACTCCTAGGTGGTGGAGGCATTCTGTTTTGTCTGTGCCTTTGAACAGGAAGATTGAATATTTAAATATTTGTAAAAATGTACATAGATTTGTTATTACTGATGAACTGAGTAGATATTGGCATTGGTTCATTTATGGTCAAGATAGGCTTTAAGGGTGTTAAATGCATAAGAAATGCTAGACTTGTTTGTGGTAGAGGCATCCAGTCAATACGCATAGTTTTCAGTTCTACTTGTTCTAGAACTTTCAACCAGCAGAACCAGTTAAAGACGCTCAGTTTATCAGATTCGTTTACGTAATTTTAAAGTCATTAATTATGATAATGAAAATAAAAAATACTGATGCATAATTGACAAAAAAGTATAATATTACAATATTGGATAATCATATGCAAACAGTAAAAAAACAAACAAAAAACACTTTTAATTACATTTTTATTAAATGTCTACAAAAACAAGCTAACACTGGGAAAAGAAAAAAATATATATATACATATATAAAACTTTATTAATATTGTTGTGTCCCCTGTGAAGCATGGGGGATGCTGTGTTTTCACATGCTGGCCACTGCCACCACATCCGCTGCAGACATTTCTTATTAACACTCTAGCAGTGCCAGTTCTTTATGGGTTTATTTTATATTTATGTTGAATGGTCCCTACGGCACACCCTACCACCCTATAGAAACGGGGGTCACCTGGACTTATTTATCAAGGTCACAGAGGTCAGTTCATCAAAAATGTCCGTTAACACTCTATATTGTTCAGTTGTCAGATCGGTTTCCAGTTCATACCAGTTATACTTCATACCTATCAAAACTGGGTCACCTTTACCAATTTCAAGATCACAGGGGCCATATGAAAGATACACAGTCATGTAAAAAGTCAGATATGTCAAATGTAGCACAGGATTGTTTGTTATTTATACCAGATATGCCTATGGACATCATTATTATAATTTTTTTGTACCTGATTTCCATGGCGCAAGAATAACATTTCATAAAGACACAATGATACTAAGGGTGCCGTGGACCACGCCGGGGATATGCCTAGTGTTCTGTGCCATCTAATCAGTAGTTAAAATTTAGTATAAGAATATTTACATTTGTCATTTATTGATCTAAAATAACCTTATTAACCAGACCTACCCACATCCATGGTGTTAAGTCATCTCAGATATCATAGGTCTTCCCTTAATGTTGCGTATTTAAAATGCTGATAAATGTGGCACGTTAATAGACAGAGGTATTGCGGTTTGTCCTTTCATTACAATCAAAGAGTGTAGCTAGTTAGTTAGTTTGAAATGTGTGGAAGGGTGAAACAGATAGGGTATAATGTCAAAGTTCACAAGATTGTGCAAGTGCTGGAACACAGATTGTGAGCATTGGGCCATACTTACACTCTGTACGCCACCCAGAGTATACTCTCGTCTCTTACTGTCTCCTATGCATGCACGGACTGTACATGACATTGGAGACACCTGTTGGCAGTTCTTTTTCCCCTTCAAATTCCAAAATGTCCTGCCATCATCTCTATATATCATTGGTGTGGGGGAACACTTTGAAGTTCGGTGCGTGTGGTGTGTTTTTTTTTTTTCCCTGGCTACAGAGTGGCACAGCATTTCTGTACCTAGACTGATCTGATGATGCCATCCATCGTCAAGAACCATGAAGCATAGTTGGCGATACTGTCATTTCCCTGTCATAGCAACACTAGCCAGTTGTCTGTATTTGCTAACACATCTGTGAGTAAGAGGATTTGTTGTGCTTCTCGACAAAAAGATGCAGGGTTTTTCTTTTTTTGTTGTTTTTGGTGCACGTGAGAATTACGTGCTCTGATTGATAGCTGCCATGGTGGGATGCCATGGTCAAAAATGGAACACAAAGGGGTACAAGTCTCACCAAAGTATGATGTACCCTATCGTGTGTAAAATACCCATGTTACACTTAGTTTTTTTTTTTCAGAATAGGAATAGAGCAGCATTTGCGTACTTGTGTACCTTTTATCGAGTCAAGCGAACTTATTGATAGGAACGATTGATATCTGACAGTACATTGAATTTATAATCTGTCTGACCTCTGACATTTTGCACAAGAGGTGTGCAGTTGTTCTAATGGGGCAGCCATTACAAAAACCGTATATACCTTATATATATTCAATTATAATCTGTGTAAAATTGGTGAATATTTTTTTATTTTTATTTTTTTTGGGCATTAATTCTTGGTTGGTAGCAGCATGCAACTATAGACATGGCCTTGGTTCATATTACTTCTTTAATGCATTTTTTTATTTTATACTTTTTTTGCCCTGTGCATTAAGCATGTGTGCTATGCAAATATGTAGTGCATCATTAGTACCTGGGTGGTTTATGCAAAAACAGTCAAGATGTTACGTGTAAATGTTGCATACTTTTAAAGAAGTTGTGTGGTTCTTAGAAAATTAGGTTGTCAAAAATTCATCAGATTATGCCATGAATGTCTAAAATATTTGTTTATATTCGTTATCTAGCATTTCAGCTTGAAAATCAAAAGGAGCTCAGAGATTTTGAGCCCAGTTTGGAGCATATGGAAATGGATTACAGCATGGATTGTTTTGAAATCTTGTTGGATTGAATAGTTTTCAAAGATTTAAGATCACATTCCAAACACCTAACTAACTTGTTGTAAGAACCCAATTCATGGCTAGTATCCTGTAAATCAAATTTCTGTCTATATGAACGATTATGTGGGCAGCACCGTGGCGTAGTGGTTGGCCCGTTTGCCTCACAGCAAGAAGGCCCAGGGTTTGAGTTCCAAGCTCAGCTGTTTCTGTGTGCCTCTTGCATGATCTCCCCTTACTTGTGTGCCTCTTGCATGATCTCCCCTTACTTGTGTGGGTTTTATCTGCGTACTCTGGTTTCCTTATACAGTCCAAAGACATGCAGGCTAATTGGTTGCTTCAAATGTATGGTTGTGTGTGTTGCCCTGTGATGGTCTGGCGAGTTGTTCAGGGTGTACCTCGCTTTCACCCAGTTTCGGCTGAGATTGGCCACATTCTCCCCATGACCACAGTAAGATTAAGTGGTTCGGCAAATGAGTGAGTGAGATGATTTATGCTTTGTTTGATAATACCACTCATGATATTTAGGCTATTTTCTTAGAACAACTGTGACACTGCCCTTATAAAGGGCCTTTTCAACTTACCAGGAATATAAAATAAATTTGAAATAAAAAAATATGATGTCTTTATGAAACCATTTGCTTATTTCTATACACAGGTGTCAGTGGCTCCTGTGACGGGCACGATGATAGTAGTAAACATCACCATCTTGGAGCGTGTGAGAGCGCAGAGCACTTGATCTTGGTCTTTCTCGCTTTCTAATATTAATTGTTGCGCTGACAAGTTATCGCATCTACGTAAGATATCCAGATATTCAGGTACCGTTATTGCAAATAGACACAGAACTAAAACAAGATGTAAAACAGGAGAACAAGAGATACTAAATTGGTGAGATAAAACAGGTGGCAGTGGTGGCTTAGTGGTTAAGGCGATGGGATACTGATCCGAAGGTCAGCGGTTCCGTCCCCACTGTCACTACTGTTGGGCCCTTGAGCAAGGAGGAAGGCCCTTAACCCTCAATTGCTCAGTTGGATAGGAGCGTCCGCCAAATGCTGTAAATGTAAATTAAACACTATTTACTAGTGAATGGACATTGTGACTAATAGTAAGTAATGGTCATAATCGTGGCCACATACACGAAGGGCGTTAATTTAAAACTTTTGTGGGGAAAAGGGGGGATGACACACCACCAAAGTGGGGAAGAAATCTATAGTTGATCATTAAGCCCGCAATATGGCGCGTCGCTACTTCACTTCCGGTGAGTGAGGTTGTTTCCGGTCAGCGTGACGACGCCAGTAAGTTTTTCCGGTAAGTTTGAAAGATATTTAAGACAAGAGGTTAATCTTTTAGACCTACACAAGTAAGTATACTACATCAGAGCACATGATCTGAAACCCAGCCTGAGCGCTTTTTGTTTTAAAATAAAATAATAAATCTGTCCAAGCGTAAAATAACAACCAGTACTAGTTAGTTAGCAAAGTTAGCTAGCAGTTTGTTTGGGTCAACAAAATCCAGTCACCGGTTTACAGTTATAGTTTGTATATGAGTCAGTAGGTTTCATCATCGCCTAAATAATAAAAAATAAATATGAAAATCTTATTTTTTAGTAAACAATAACAGAAATCTTACGGTTTGCAGGCGACTGTTAGCATGTTTGCTATTTAAATAGACACCATGGACGGGCAGGTCGATCATTACCACTCCTTTATTGGGTTATTTTCTTATCGTTCACCTGTAAAATCACCCAAATTCTGTTATGTCTTCAAATTCCGGTTTGTAAGTGACATGAAGAGCCCTTTCCCCCTTCTGAGTGCTACAGTTCTTGGTTGTGTCAGCGATTATATCCAACCTAATTAGCCGCGTCAGTGAAACTGGAGGCCGTGCTACCCTCACGCGCTAGTCGGAAGACCCCACTTCCCACTTTGTTGTCGGAGCGAAAAGAAAGATGGCGGACTCGAGGCCAACGTCACTGTTACCATGACAACCGCTTCCCTATTACAGCTTAGCACCGCAATAGCAGGCTAGTCCATTTGATGACTACAGTGTTTTGTATAAAATGAAGTGCACATAGATTGCAGATTAAGTTTAACTATAAAATTAACAGACTAAAATCATGATCATAATTGAATGGGCATTGACTTGTGGGCAGCATATGAGGACACACTGATGCACTCCAACAACCATGCAAGCCGAAGTTTACCCGCAACACACTGCAACTAATGTTAGCCATTAGCACTGGCATTTCAAAAGTGTGTTTTTAAAGTATCTTTTATATAGCTTATCCTCAGGAAGGCCAGCTTTTCATTTCCATCATGTTGACACCGAAACAAGTGATGCTGGTTTACGTCCCCAGTGTTTGCGGTACTGCATGCCACTGATTATTTGCTTTATTGAATGTTTTGAAGTTGCTGCAAGCCCATGTTGTCAGGCTCTGGAAATGATGCAGCTAATAGCCTTCTAATCCTGCAGCCACCTGGGAGTCAGAAATCTACGTCTGCATATTTACTGTAGCGGCTGTTGCCGTTCACAGCAATATTTCCGATTGTCTTGTGTAACATCGTATTTAGCAACTTCTTAGTGAACGGGTTTTGAAAGATCAGCCGTTTCTGGGAAAGGGGTCATGAGTCAGAGGTTTTGGAAGAAGGACAAGCTGTGAAGCCTCTATATTGCCTGGGAGAGACTGCCTGTCTCGGTCTGGTTTCTGTTGGATTGTATGTCCTCCTCGCCAGATTAATGACCCTAATCTGGTGCAGGCTGAGGCCACGGCGCGGAGGATTATGAGCCGACATTTTTGTGTTGATTTCACTGTGTTTTGCACGCACATGTCTAGTTTAGTGTCAGGATACAAGCTGTGTCCTATTGGTGGATATTTGAATGTATCTTCAGGCTTAATTTATCTGACTGCGCATTATGTGTATTATGAATGCTGCAGCTTGCATAGGCATGTATGCCCCTCTTACGAATTGTAGGCTCTTGGGTCTTTTTGGGATCGTGACCTGTGCCTTTATAGTAAAGCCTTAGCAAGATCGTCAGTTAAGCGTTTTTGTAGTTGTTTGAGAAATCATCTTTGACCTTTTATTAATTCCGTGTGGATATGGAAGATCAAACCCTAGGACGTTATTACATGCCTTAAAGGTAATATTTAGGCCTTTGCATCACCATAATGTACAGCTTTCAAGGAATATTTTTTTAATATGGCTTTACAGCTCTGTATTTGACATGATTCTATTCTTTGTAAACAGACTTGTTCTATTGTTGTTGCATCAGCATTAAATCCTTTCTCATACAGTATCTTCAGGATAAATATCCATAAATACATCATCCTGTTTCCCAGTAACGTGTTGGCTTTTTTTTTCCCTACAGGTATCATGTCTTCCAGAGATCGCCGCTCCGAGCTGCACATAAAGGCCGAGCCTAGCAGTCCGGAGGGCGTAGGCGGCGGCGGTGGAAGAACAAGTCCCGGAGGCGTCTCTTCTGATTCCTCTCAGAGCGGCGGAGGAGGCATGCGGGGAGAAGGAGCTGCACGCTACTCCTCCCCTGTATACAGCCCGGCACTGCGTTGCCACTTTAAGGAGGAAGGAGCCGACGGTGCAGATGAAGGATCGACGGGCAGCAGCGGGGGCCGCTGCAAATACGCCCTGAGCACTCTTCCTAAGAGGCTTTGCCTCGTATGCGGGGACGTGGCCTCCGGCTACCACTATGGTGTGGCCTCCTGCGAAGCCTGCAAGGCATTCTTCAAGAGAACCATCCAAGGTGAGCACACCTTCCTGTCCTAAAGAGGAGGAAGAATAATAGTTGAGCTCATGTAAATGGGAGAACGTCTGGGAATACAGTATAAACCAGGGGTCACCCACACGATGCCCGTGGGCACCAGGTCACCCCCAAGGACAACATAAGTCGCCCGCACGCCTGTTTTAAAAATAGCACAAGTCACTAGTGAGCTGTGTCTAAAATTAATCTTTGATTTTTATTGTTGATAATTATTGTGAGAAATCATTAACGTGATGAGTGTCTTCACATAGATGAGTATCATTAATCATTATTGATAAAGTATAAATAAAGGAAAACTGAGCAAATGTGTAATTTCAGGAGAGCCTATCAAACTGGTAGCTCTTCGTATGACTCCGTACCCATGACGTAGCTCTCAGTTTCAAAAAGGTTGGTGACCCCTGATATGAACTCTTTACTGAGGCTGAATTTGCACTAGGCACTGTTGGTGCACAATGTGCTGCCAAATGCATATTTTATTGCTGATATATAAATTACTCTCAGGTGATGTGCACATTAGTACCAGCAGTGCTGTGTTAACATATATGTATATCTACCTGCAGTCTGCCTTTACTATGGGTTGGTTTCACTTTCCTTCTGCGTAATATTAATGATAATAATAATAATAATAATAAAACTAATCCCTTTATTTGCATAGTGCTTTTCGAGCCAGTCGGCATAAAGTGCTTCCCATCAAGAAAAAATTATATATACAGTACACATCAGCCATAACATTAACACCATCTAACTGGTCTGCAGCTAGACAGCCCCATACATAGCAAGCTGCTGTGAACCGTTAGTTCTGATGCTACAGAATGTGCTCCAGTAGCTCGTCTGTTGGATCCGACTGGATGTATTTGCCTTCGCTCCCCATGTGCATCAATGATCCTTGTGCACATATGGCACTCTTGTCAGTTTTCTGGTGGTCCTTCCTGGGATCAACTTTTGATCTGCATACCAGATCATACCTGCATTTTAGCACTGCATACCAGGAACCCCACAAAATACCTGGGACCATTTAGACCATTTGTTTAACCTTCACAGTGTGACCCTTGTCAAAATCATGCAGATCTTTAAATTTTTCCAGAACATTTTTCCTCCTTTAAACAAATCAACTTCAACGAATGACTGTTCTGATAGTGTATTCAATGTTATGGCTGATTGGAATGTGTATGCACACACAGAGCCATGGAGAAAAAAAAAAGTCCGAATTTTAAAGAGGATCCCCATTTAAAGTGGTCTCATAATTTCTTTCATGTCTGTGTATTAAAAACATCAATGAAAAATGTCCAAATTATGGGAAAATATACAAGAAACTATAAGATGTTTTTAAAAAAAACTTTAAAGTTTAAAAGTTTTTTATTAAATAAATTACTAAAGGGAGTACAAAGAAAATATTTGAGAGAAATGTAAAGATAAACTATAAGATGGCAAGTATAAAATTATAAAAGAATAAATAAGTTAAAAGCCAACTGAATCCACAAGTTAATTAATAAAACACATTTTTTAAGCACATGTTTTTTAAACCGCCCATAGCCTCAGAGTATTTTCTGGTGTTTAGGCTATACGACGTCTGTACACAGCCTAAATTATAACTTGCCAATATGTGTCAAGGTAACTAATGAGCTAAAGCTGTATATAAAAGAGGAAACCTCCTAAATAAGTGAAGTCTAGCGTTTATTTTAATCCCTTTTCACCTCCTTCGCAGGCAACATTGAGTACAGCTGTCCAGCATCCAATGTGTGTGAGATCACCAAGAGACGCAGGAAGGCCTGCCAGGCATGTCGCTTTACAAAGTGCCTCAAAGTGGGCATGCTCAAAGAGGGTAGGAGAATGAACAAAATGCAGCTTTTACCTCACCATGAATGCACTCTGCTGTGGTCTATTCTACTTTATTATCTGTGGTCATTATATAAGTGTCAAAATAACTTAAGTCCTACTAGAAGTTTTCACATAACGTGTGTGTGCGTGTGCAGGAGTTCGTCTGGACCGGGTGAGAGGAGGGAGGCAGAAGTATAAGAGGCGGCCAGAAGTGGAGAACGCTGTGTACCAGAGCACACCAATACCTGTAAAGAAAGAGGGGGAAAGAGGTAAATAGTTGTATTTAAACATATTACACAGGTGGATGTGTTGAGATGCAAACATTTTTTTAGTCAGTCCAGTAAAATCATGCTGAGTCGCAATGAGGTCACAGCTGTCCACAGCCAGGAGCCAACGGACCATGATTGACTGTGCATGCTCTTTCTCTCTCTCCTGTCACTCACAGTGACAGAAGCCAGTCCTGACTCTCTGTAAGCTCATGTATGTTGAAGAGAGTAGATAGCATTGTCCTGTGTTATAATCTTTTTTTGCGGTTTAAAATGATGCGTGGCCTCACGTCGCATGTTTTAGCCATATTTAGCACTCTGTTGAAACTTGTATAGAATAAAAAATGATGTTACCTGTACAACACCTTCTTCTAGAAAAAAAACTTCAACAAAATCCATAGCTAACATTTATTAGTTATATTGCACACAAACAAACCAACACAGGTGAAAACATAACCTCCTGCTAAATATTAAACAGTAAACATTCGCTAATATAACAGATTATATATAGATGCTGTATGTAAACATGTTTTTTTGTTTATTATTGTTTGGTTTGTGGGTGTGTGTCCGTGCACGCGTGCTTCCCAGGCTCCCCGAGCATCATCGTGTCCCATCTGCTGGTAGCCGAACCCGAGAAGCTGTTCGCCATGCCGGATCCACTGCAGCCTGACACGGCTCAGCGCACCCTCACCACGCTGTGTGACCTCGCCGACCGCGAGCTGGTCGTCATCATCGGCTGGGCCAAACACGTCCCCGGTGAGCAAGCAGCCGTAGAGGGAGAGATGAAGCCATGAAATAGTATAGTGATAGATTTGATAGAAAGTATAGATTTGAAGGTGCTGATAATAGGCTGGTGTTTCATGTAGCTGTTTAAAGAGCAGTGTAAAGGTAAGAGTACCCATCAGCCATTCGTTTCATTGGCGTCCCCTGCAGAGAGACCTGGATCATCCTGAGCGCCAGCGAGTGCTGAGTAATCACACAGCTCGTTGTGGGGGAAACAGGTGCCTGGAGGAAGGAGGCTTCTAACTGTGAGAGTAGCTGGAGGAGGGGATGCAGTGTGTGGGAAGTTTTTCACCTAATTGCCATCCAGGCTTAAAGTGAGCTTGCCAGGCTTTTCCCTCTAAGGCGTGACGGAGAGTCCCTGCTTTTGTTAGATCCAAGCTACTTTAGAGTTCTCTAAATTGGGGCTGGATGATATATTGATAAATTATCGCTCGTCCAATAAATAGGGTATTAATAGTATTAATAAAGCATTAATAATAGAGTATATTTCTCTCTCTCTTGTTCATAGAATTGCATTCTTCTTCAATTTATTTTATTTTGTTATTTATTTTAATTTCTTTTCCTCTCTCTCTCTCCTTCTCACTCTTGCCATGTCTCTCTCTCTCTTCTCACACTCTGTCGCACATGCGCACTCTCTTCGTCTTTATGCACTTTCTACATTTGTAATCTCAACATGTACATTATACATTGTTTGTTTATATTTTTGTTAATCATTTAAAGTCTCTCTCTCGCTCTCTGTCGGGATGCTGTGCAGGTTTCCTCTCTCTGTCCCTGGCTGACCAGATGTCTGTCCTACAGTCCGTATGGTTGGAAGTGCTGGTGCTCGGGGTGGCGTACCGCTCTCTGGGCTGCGAGGACGAGGTGGTGTTTGCCGAAGACTTTGTGCTGGACGAAGAGATGTCGCGTGTGGCCGGCTTGACCGAGCTCAATGCTGCCATCTGCCAGCTGGCACGCCGCTTTCGGGCTCTGCAGCTGGAGCGCGAGGAGTTTGTCATGCTAAAGGCCATTGCTCTCACCAACTCAGGTTACTGCATTTTCTGTATAATGAGACTCTAATCTAGAGGGGTGTATCAGAAGAGTGGGCCGGTGGGACCAGGTCATGATTAAATCTTGTGGAAGAAAATCAGGCTACACTGAATAAAATGGGAGAGTATTAAACTTACAGTAACTGGTGCACTCCAGTCAGAATTACTGGAAATATTTTATTCACATACCCCGCCTCATTTATTTTTTGAGAAAAATTACAGCAAAAACAGATTAGACGTGATCATTAAAAATGTGCCTATATGTTTAGGTTTTTTATTTCCTCCAAGATTGAAGTTGATGCAAACTCTGGGGTTAACCCACTTGTATAGTCAGCAAACTTTCTTTCTCTTTGCTACAAATGCAACGCTAGCATCTCTCTTCACCACACACTCACTATACGCACGGCCAATGACAAGCTCCTGCATCCCTCAAAGGAGCCGTGCTACTCTTATATCACCAGTCTCGGACATCTATCAGTCAAGATAACTCTTGACGCCACTTTTAGGCGGTTCCTTAATCTTTATATCAGCCAGTAGGAAGCAGCATCTGAAATTAAAAGAGAAGTAACAAGCCATACCCCAGCACCACTTATGTTCTGTGATTGTAAGGAACAGTAGCTGCCAGCAGTTTATTTTGCCTTTAGCTGGTAGAATCCATGTGACCTGCATGGCGGTGGTTACTACAAACAGTGAGCTCGAACTCTTCAAACCTAAAGACTCTTTATTTGCTATGCAAATACTACATCTTATATAATGGCTGTTGATTTTAAAGCGCACACATGTACAATCTCTTAACACTAAGTCTGTTAGCGCATGTATGAGCAAACGTCTGTCATTCAGGTCTGGTTTGGTTGGTGGCTCACGTCTGTCTGTCTGTCTGTTCCAGATTCAGTCTACATAGAGGACATTGAGGCTGTACAGAAGCTAAGGGATCTCCTGCATCAAGCTCTATTAGAGCTGGTGATGCAGCAGCGCCCGGAAGACCCACAACGCGCCGGCCGTCTTCTTCTCACACTGCCCCTCCTCCGGCAGACAGCCAACCGTGCTCTCACCACTTTCTACAGTATCAAGACTCGCGGAGGAGTCCCCATGCATAAACTCTTCCTGGAGATGCTGGAAGCCATGATGGACTCCCCGTAACATGAACGAGGTACACAGCAAGGTGAACAATGGGTCAATGGGGAAAGAAAAAGAGAGAGAGGATGAACATATATATATATATTATTTTTTTTTTTTTCTAAGATGAAGCTTTTTCAAAATCTTTTAAAAAGCGAGTGCAGCGACTGGAAGGCAAGTCAGCAAGATTGTTCGATTGGACTTTTCTCACATCATAACATTCGTTTGATTGTTGGAATAATTTGTGCGAAAGATTAAACACAGAAGGATATCGAAGCCAATCAGTTAACACACTTTCTTATTGATTGCTTTAAAAAATAAGGGTTCGATCAGCGTGACGTTTCTAGCTACAGGAGGTCACGGGGGAAGTGATGTTCTGAAATCTCCTTCACCTCTAGCGCCCCCTTGTGAAACTATAGCTAAGCCATACAAACCATCACAAGTACAGTAATTCATTATATGTAGGTGACCTCATATGGAGCCATGTTTAACCTCCTTGCAGTCCCACTTGCTGTGCGTGCGTGCGTGCGTGTATGTGTGTTTCATGTACCAGTACTTGCTGTAACATGCGAGTACTGACTTGATTTTAACCCAGATTGTTTTAAGGCTTGATTTGAAATATGCAAGACCTGTACAGGAATGTTACACCTACAGGGAGAACAGATGATGTAATCATTTAGGAGTCACATGTGACAGGAGCTGATATACAGTACACGCTATAACATGCAATATATTTTAAAGCAATATGTAAAAGAAGTGCAAGTCACGTGTTTTATTTTTTTCTTCATAGAGGGGGCGCTGTTGTCGACCCGAACCTATTGTTCCGTTCGAGCTCTATACCATAGTGGTACACAAAGGGAACGCTGTCAAATAGGACACCACTATAAACGCAGTAATGCACTCTTTATATTTTAGCAGTCGGTTCCACTGAGTGAACAGTTAAGAGTATCTTGAACTCTGTACAAGTGTGAGTGTGTGTGTGTGTGTGTGTGTGTGTGTGTGTGTGTGTTTCTGTGCAGTTATGAGTGCACGGCTGCATTGGTGCATTTAGATCAGGGTAAAAGAGCCACCCCTTCGGCCCTGTAGGCCAGCTGGCTCTGTACAGTACGTGGAGGCTGCTGTGGAAAGACTCTTGTTTTATAACCCACCTGAAATGACTGAGCACGTACTCCTGCACAAAGCTAAAAAGCTCAAGGCTTTACCTGATGGTGTCACAAGTCCTTCTCGTGACCTATATGACATTATACACTGGGAGCCCATACAGGAGACAGCACCGAGACTGCACGTAGCCATTAGTCATTTACACCTCTGCACTCTGAATCCCCGCTCTGAAAGACTGACAAGGGGCCGAACCAGGATCAAGACGAAGCAAAACTTGAATCCTCACGACAGATGTTGGCGCAGCGCATGCGCCATTTGACTTTGACTACATGAGGGTAACACTTGGTACTTAATGAGCCTCACAATATGATGTTTAGAAAGAATAATAAATCCCTCATGGCCCATGACTATACATTCTTATCATTTCTATTCGACGTTGTGTCGGTCACTGCTGTTTCCAAGTCGTTTTCGGGTGTTTGTGTTTGCAGACATTCGTCTGGAATTATATGCAATCATTTTCAGAGCCCTACAACTCTGTTACCTTTTTTTGATTTGATTTATTTGAAAAACTCAACCGTAGGAAGAAAAGCCAACTGCTGTCCAAGGCCAAGGCAGAATAAATAAGAAAATCGTACCACTAATGAACAGACCTCTGAGATTGCATTGTGTCTTCAGGGTGCTTTTCACTGTACGTCTGTAGTAACGATTCTATGTATACAAGTTCTGCTTGCATCCCATACGCAGGTGATTCCCCGTTCTAGGCTGTGATTTAAATATGTCTGATTAATCTAAGCTTATCTTCTTGTAGGAATCCCCAACCCAGAATGCCTTGAGATTTTCTGATCCTCGAGAACGAGATACTTTTTTTTCCTCCTTCGTGGTTTTCAAAGTTTGACTTGAAACATAGACATTTCCGTATATTTCACGTCCTCACGCTTGGTACTACAATAAAGCAATCTGGTTGAATGTTGTAAAATATTGCTTTTACTGTTGATTTTTTTTTTCTTGGATTATTTTAGATTTGTAATTGAGTGCTGACAACTGAAGAACAATGAAAGCCAGGGAAAGATATGTTAATGTGTTTTAATGTAACAATAATAATAATAATAATAATAATAATAATAGTGTTGCAGCTTTCAGTTAATATGTGGTGTTGGACTTGGAGTTATTTCCTCCACTTCTTTTTCTCTTTTTTTGTCTCTGGCTTCTACCTGAGCGAAAACTGTCTTTCAGTTGAAGCTATCTTAATCGAATCAACACTAAAACCCTTTTCACTTAGATTCCTGGATAAGTTTTCTAAGTTGTTTTTGTATCCAGAGATAAACGCGTGTCTCTCTCTGATCCCGGTCCTGTTGCAGAATGTGTACAAAATTATAGATGTCTGGGTCCATTCAAGGGAAGCTGTAAACAATGTCAATGTTTGTGTGAATAATTATAATAATAGCTATAATAATAATTATAATAATATTAGCAAATATCATTCTAATACATTAGTGTTTTCATTAACTATCAACATTGTATGATGCCATTTTGTAATCATCGCCATTAGATGAGATTTCGGGACATCCATCAGTGGGACACGTCATTTAGAGAATCACTTCTGGTCACGGGTAGCTGTTAGTGTGTCTGTGTATTTATGTAAATGAGCAATACCAGAATTTACCAAAACTCTGTTTTCACCTTTCTATGTATAGTGACCTACTGTAAATCGAACCTCAGCAGTAATAACAGTGTTAAAAATCCACAGAAATGCTACAGCTTATAAGGTAAAGAACAAATCAATGTTTGTATTTTAAAATATTGTATTTAAAAGATTAAATTCTATTTTTTACTCAATTTGCTGATGTTTTTGTTTGATGTTTTTATTTTCTGTGGGTTTTAGTATAATGATTGTGATCTGTGTGTTGTGTTTTTTTTTGTTTGTTTGTTGGTTTTGTTTTGTTTTTTTTTTTGTTTTGTTTTTTCGTAAAAAAGCTAAATGGATCTGCAGTAGTGACTCTTTCAGCAATTTGTTCATATTGAATCACTGTGATTTAAAAGGCAAACACTAAAACACCACAGGAACTTAGGGGTACTTCACAATATTGTTGGTGTCGTGTTTTGTAATAAATTAACACGCGTCAGAATTTGCCATCTGGTCTGTCCTTTGTTTGATTCGGGTTGTTTTCTTTGAACATACTGTGGTTTTTAATGTGCTTTTGACACATGTCGTAATGTAAATACCCTTACTGTTTAAGTGTTTAAAGAAAATTAAGTGTCAGGAAATTTTATTATTTAGTCAAACCTTTTTCTTCTTTAGGAGAAGTTGTTTTTGAATATCACTGAAAAGACAAGTTATATTACAGCTGTTTCTTTACCGAAAATAAATGCAAAGATTTTCAGATCTCCGCTTTTAGGCAGTTGCTAAATATTTATATTACTGCCTGAGCGATCCCATAACTCCACGTTTGTGTGTACACAGAATTTTCTCATGTACACATAACCCATTTGTGATCCTATCTTAGACATATAATTTTTAGCAATGAAATTAAACACACATGCAAAAATTTTACTCATCATATTGGGTGCTGCTCCAAATCAAACAGTTACCTAAAATGTACGTGTTACATCTGTAAAAAACAAAAATAATAAATAAATAAATAAATGAATGAATAAATAAGCAAGCAAGCCTAGCGTGGGTTTACAAGAGGTCCCCAAAGTCAGAAAAATGTCAGGGTTCAATCTCACTGATTCATTCTTAGTAAAGTTTCACACAACCAGCTATCTAAAGATATTTTTTTTTACATTTGTAAATACAAACAATTAAAGGCAACACTACCTTTTAAACAGTAAATCACTGGCAGGAAAAGCATTTTTTTCCCCCAGATGCAATGTTGAATGATTCCGTACAGGAAAAATAAGGTGGCTTTCAGAACAAATTTTTGATGGCGTGAAGATGACATCCTCACTCGAGAATTTCAGTTGGCATAAAGCAACTAATATAAAAACCTCAAAGGTTAATGTTCAAGTTGTCGGTGGGTAAGTAGTGCTGTTTTTCATACACATTCGCCATATTAGAAGTGAATGAGAGGTAAATGTGTGAGTTTTACTTGCTTGTAAAATTAGTTAAGTTTAGGCATTAATTCCCCTTTCACTTTGCCTCTGAAGGTGGGATTCAAAGTGACTGGACCTGCAGAGACGTCTTGGTGAAAAAAGTTCCGGTTTTAAAATTCATTGCGTGTGCTGCACACTAAAACCAAAGGAAACAAAAAAAGCAGTTTTATATTATTATTATTTTAGAAATCGCATATATTAAAATTGGCAGATCCATGAAACCAGGAATTTAAAAAAAAGAATGACCTTACTTATAGAATTAAGGCTTTTGGATCTATTAAAAAAAGTCAGTACAACCACATCAATGAAATTAATGGGATTGATAGACAAAGAAAAAATAAATAAAATTCCACTGTTTTCAGTTAAAATTTTAGTCTTTTACTTAGACATTTTTCTTTTTCAAATGATACCCCACCTCTCTTAATTGTTCATACTTTTTCATCACAGGTTGAATGAATACTTTAACAATAAAATAAATTTTTTAAATAAAATATAGAACTTAAAAAATTATAAAGTTGTATTTTCAAGTTGGATAAAGGAATGTAATAAGGAGATATACTACTGCTATCCCCACAATCTGAAATCAACACCACAGAGAATCTTAGACCACTAGTGCCAGTGTGTCGAGCACCACGGGATGTTCATGTTATGTGTGTCTCAAGTTCTTCCTGGTGTTTGCAGAAAACGGCAGGTATTGATGCTACAGGAAGAAGAGATGAACAGATCATTGCGATGTTGTATAGGAGATACATTGTGTTTGCATGACCGAGAAAGATGATTTGAAATAGATCTAAAGATTCCAATGTTTCTGCTTGGCTGGTAAGTAATAAAGTGACTTTGTAAATCAAGCAAAGAGGGTGGGGCTAAACTACAAATATTCAGATATTTTATATACATTTTATATGTATATAATTTATTTACATATATAATGGTTATATATGACATTTATTTATACTACTTTCATATCTATCTCTACCAAATGTAGGTTGGTGTCTTTTTTTGTTAGTTTTTTTTGGAAGGGTGTGTGAATTAAATTATATGTGTGTGTGTGTGTGTGTGTGTGTGTGTGTATATATATATATATATATGTGTGTGTGTGTGTGTGTGTGTGT
>JAOUQZ010000019.1:9842347-9863970 GCA_028564935.1 Neosilurus hyrtlii
CTCCCAGGATTCGTAGCTGATGCCGAAAAGCTGAAGAGTAAAGGTATGGAGGAGGTGGCGTGCATCTCTGTGAATGACGTGTTCGTCATGGCCGCATGGGGGAAGGAACACGGCGCAGATGGAAAGGTAAGCCATAAAAACATGGCTTAAAAGGGCGGCATTATGGTTCATTAAAGAAAACCTACAAAATATAGAAGTTCATATGAATGTCAGTGTGGTTTATGAAAGCTAACAGACACGAATTTGGTTCATGCAGTCAGTTTATAGGAGGTTGCAGCAGTATTTAAATTTTTTGAAAACTCAAGCTCAACAAGGTTTTTAAGAAGTCCATGTTGTGATCCAGTTTCATCCGGTTCATTTTGGGCTCAAAAGAAACATTTAGTATTTTATTAGATTAGTATTCTTGACAGGTATTGCACGTGACTTTTTAGCAACTGGATTTGGGTAAAAACCATGACGCAACTCCTTTAATCCACCGATTAATGATTACTACATTCATAGATGAGTAAAGACCAGAAGTCAATGAAGCTTTACCAAGAATTCAGCACTTTGTTCCTCATGATCGGTCAGGTGGTTTTCCCCTTGCCACCATCACCTCTGGTTTGTGTGTATCCTGGGTTCTATAAAGCTGCTGTGGGACTCTGTCTCCCTGTACTTTTGTGGGTTTCATCCGGTCTTCTCCCTCCCACAATCCAAAGACATGCACATTAGGCTAACTGACTGTTCCAAATTGCCTCTAGGTCTGAGTGTGTGTTGCCCTCCAATGGTTTGGCGAGATGTTCAGGGTGTACCCCACCTTAGCCCAGTTTCAGCTGAGGTGAACACAGCCTATTATAATAGGATTAAGCGGTTTGGCGAATGAATGAATGAATGAATGGAGTGTTATTTACACAGTTTAAAGTAAAGTCACATCATGGTGCATCACAGTAATGGTTAGACTACTGGGTTCATGATCGGGAAAAAAAACAACACACCATGCTAAGACCCCTGGGCAATGTCTTAACCACAAGTGTGCCCCTGTCCACCCAGCAGTATAAATGGGTACCGGTAAAAATGCTAGGAAGAAAACCTGCGATGGCGTCTCATCTAGGAAGAGTCGAACTTCATGCTACAGAAAGCGGGATAAGGTCTGGCCCTGATGAGCCGATAGGCTCGGCTGTAAAAGCCCTACAGACTTACCACTGTCCTAAAAAGCCATCAAACACAACCTTCTGTTAACACGCTGCTGTGATCAGAATAGTATAATGTTACAAACCTGATCTTCAGTCCTCATGAAAGGTGTTGGACGAGCTACTAGGTGTATATTTGTTCAACAAGAAACGACTTCTCTCCATGTCACCACATGCATGTGATTGTTTTTTTTCTTTTTTTGAGATTTATTTCCTTATGAATTTCCTAAGCAGCGTTGAGGTATGAGTGGTTGAAGGAAATGAGGAAACGTAAGCCCACATTAAGAGAAGTTGAACAGGTATGGGAGTGTATTGTTTCACTGGCAGTCATTGTTTTGCTGTGTCATTGATGCGTTTAAAAGAAAAATGAAAAAGAAAACTTGCTTCCTTGTAAGAGTATCAGCTCCTTATCACCATTTCAGGAAAAGAAATAAATGTAAGCGGGAGTTTATTGCAGCAACGGAGTAAATATTCTTCAGAATTAGTCTTCAGAGTTGCGAAGTCTTCTCCCAGTTTATGGAAAAATCTGTATAAAGAGCCCACGGTGTGCATAGGACTACACAGGAAGTGGTTAATTTAAAGAATTAAACCCTAACCCTCACTAATCACCCTTCCCCCAGTCTACAGTGACATAAGGAAAGTGGTGAAAGGTTATGATGGGGCATGAAGATGGTGTGAGGATGATTGAAGTTTTGTGTGTGTGTGGGATCATTGTGTTGCATCGTCGTCTTGTATCGGTGTCGTCTGTCATCTTAATTATAATCCTCAACTGCTCCTTAAACACGCACGCCGCTTAATCCTACTAGAGTTGCAGGGAGGCTGGAGCCTATCTCAGCTAACACTGGTTGAAGGCAGGGTACACCCTAAACAGCTCGCCAGACAATTGCTGGGTAGAGTAACGTGGATGTCTTTGGACTGTGGGAGGAAACCGTAGGAAACTAAAGTAGCCAGAGGAAACCCACGCAAGCACAGGGAGTACATGCCACCCAGAAATGCTCTCATTAAGCCTAGGACATTGTGGCTGTGAGGCAGACGTGCTGACCAATGTGCCATCTTGCCGTCCTGTGTGAAATCCATTTATTTTAACATTAAGATTTTTCAGTGTTAGTGGAAATAAGCAGTGCAGGCATCATAGGTCTTCACCGGAAGACTCGCAGCTAAGTTATTGAATAGGAGTGCAGTTTCCTGTCTTGGTTGCCACAGGGTAACTTAATACGTACAGAGTGCGTCAGTAGAGCTCATTAATTATTACATTTTGTTCATCACCATGTTGATATCTGAATCCTTTCCACTTCATTCTAGGTGCGAATGCTGGCGGATCCCACCGGAGCCTTCACTGCGGTAAGATTTGTTTTTATGACACCTCCCGTTCTCATTAACTATGCAGGTGACAGGAAATTATATGGAAATTCTGATGCAAATGTGTTTCACCACTACCCGTCTGAGCCCTGCGCTGAGGTTTACTCAATCAGGCCCTGCTTCCTGTTTTCCACTGCGAGCATTGTGGAACTACGACTATAAACTATTCCCTTTTTCAGGCGGTGGGTCTCTATCAGGACAATGAAGACCTTTTGAGTGTACTTGGGAACAAACGATCCAAGAGGTGAGAATTTTTTTGTTTGTTTTTTTTAGGATAGATGAAGAATGTTTATGCTAATGGAATTATATTGAAGCTCTGTACTTTAGAGAATATTCTCAATCTGAGTTTACATGGCTGTTGCAACAGTCAGTCCATATGTAGGTGCATCACAACCCAGAAAAATGTTTTGTATCCTATCATAGATTCCAGAGGGTGTGTGTGTTGGGGATAGTAAATGAGATTGTCACAATTCCACCAAGTTCCCCATGATTCAATGACAAAAATTTTGCCATATTTATTACGATTTGACGCCAATCAGACCTTAACAGAGCGTCACAAACCTTGAGGTGCCATCGTAGGGGATCTTGATGAACTTGGAAACACGATTCCTTTAAGTTTCATCTCTTGTTCTCGTTCCTGCCTCCTTTATATACCCCAATCATGCTCCAGGCATGATCATAAATTGTGGAGTGCCACGCATTTTTTTTTTTCTCCTTTTTAAAACCATGGAAACCCAGTGCAAGTTAGAGGTCCTGCTACCAAATTTCTATCGGGTTGAAGGTCTACAGCAGGGGTGTTAAACTTATTTCCATTGAGGGCCACATTACTCAACCTTGAGGTCATCAAGGGCAGAATAATCACTCATCTATTCAAAAAGGGCAACTATGGAACCTGTATTATTTAGTTACATAATTGTCCTCTTTTCCTTGATGGTGACAAGCTAGCTTGAGTCATGAATAGCTAGCTGTTTACTTAAAATAGGCTGGCTCCACCTAGTGGATGGATGATGAATTACAATTTGCTGTAATAGTTGACTTAAGAATGTACGATAATCACATCCTTTAAAAGCTCTCGCGGGACACAAAATGAGGGCTGGATTTGGCAGGCCTGGAGTTTGACACTTGTGGTCTAGAGGGAGGCAGGTCAGTGGTGAATAGAGTATTTAGTCCATACACTCTCAATCATGCAGTTGTTACTAACAGTTAATTTCTTTTTTCTTGGTGTAGGACAGTTTAACATGCCATTTTTTTCACTTTTATTGTGTGTAAAAAAAATAAAAATAAAAAAGTCACCTAGGTGGCAGTTAAATTATCATTAAGATTCAGGTCTTGGCTTGGGCTGAACTGAATTTGGGTCTAGATTCAGACCAAAATTCATCTGTTGAGTAAAGCTAGTATCTCAAGAGAGCACCTGACAAACACTGAGATTTTTGGAATCACCAGCTTTTCTGAAATCTTGGCAGGGTTCACACTTCTGTCATTCAATGTTTATTAGCAATTTCAATTAGCAACATTCGCATGGACGTTTGTAAAGTGTTTGTTTTTGCGACCGAGCCAGTTCAGCCTTTTACCCTGCTAAATAACCTGGAAGGCAGTTGTTTTGTTATGGTACAAATCTTAGTGTCCAGAATGTACAGATTAAAAGAATCATTTTTAATAAAGGCAATTTATAATGCTCCCAAACTTGTCTGTATATTAGCAGCTCACACCAGACAATTAGCTTGCAGGGTGTGATTTGAACCAAAAGTTTAAACTCTAGAGTTTAAATGAGGTTGTATCTTCGTCTCAACCAAAGTAGTGAAAGAGTGATTATAAAAGGAAAAAACACTGGGATACAAACCCAGGACCTCCTGTGTACTAGACAGTTACGCACTTAGTGTTGGTTAAAATCAAGCCAAGTCCAGCAGCAGGATGTAATTTTGAGGGGGAAATAATGTGAGTGCAGTAAAAAAAAGCAAAAAAAAAAAAAAATTCGCAATTATGGCATTATTAAACATAAAGCACATCAGGTTGCAATATGCAAAAGCAGGAGTCAGGTGACGCATCTAGTGTTGGAGAAATCCGTCAGTGTTTCAGCATCACAGCAAGTAATTCTAAGGCTGAGCTCAAAGAACCCTGTTTGTCACTTTTTAAAAGAATCCTGATCCTGATCTAGAGGACGAGATTTATTACACCATCTTTTCTAGGTACGTAATGGTTGTTAAGGACAATGTGGTGGAGAAGCTGCGTGTGGAGCCTGACGGTACCGGTCTCACCTGCACCTTAGCCTCCAGTGTCATCACTGATCTGCTCTAAGGCACAGAATGCACCAGCTTCACCATCAACACCTCCATCCTCACTGCAACTGTTCTCTCTTTTCACTGATTTGTATTTTCAGTTCAAAAAAAGAAAACTGCAGCATCAGTGGCAATAAAGCCAGAGAGAGCATAGCGGTACTGTTGAGGTGAACAAAATCAACGCACAGTTTGACCTTCATGCGCACATTAACCTGAAACGCTGCACTACACTGCTGTTACTTTTCAAACAATAATAAACAAGTTTTACATCCTGGTGAATTTTCTCAGCTTCATCAAAAACACATTCGGCATATTTGTCTTTTTTCAAAAATTTTAATCAAAACATGATTAATAAAGAAAGTGTACAACAGATGATCTGATGTGTGTAGTCTACAATTTTTGTACATAAGAGGCTGGTAAGTATTGTACAGGAAGAACATCACCAAAAAACAATGATGCAATAATTACACCGGCTGCAAACACTGAACCCTGTTCAGCAGCTCAGACAAAAACAAAAATAAAAAAAGAAATCTTCACTTTATGAAAGCGATTTCTGGGATCTTTCCTTGGACCTAAAAACAGAAACTCGGCTTAGTAAATGTGTTCAATATCAACAATGAATCGCTGTATCTTGGCACACTGTGTCTTGCAGCAAAACAAGTGACTAATTTACCTTCAGGTCTGTGAAAATCTGACCGGCTCTTTCAAAATTCCATTCGTTGTCTTGCAGGCACCTGCGACAAAAAAAAAAAAATTCAGTGATTACAATCCAAAACTATAAGGGAAGAATAATGACATGGTTGGTCTATTAAAGTCTTCCCCAATCTTCTCTTCCTGTGTACGATTGATAAGTACTTCATGTATATAGTATGCAGTCCCTCCCTTTTTCTTTTGAATATGAAGAGTACTGGGAAAGAATGATACAAGTCCATTTTTGCATGCGCAAAAAAAAAAGTTCCTAATAAACTTTTTTCATTTTAATTTGTACTCAACCCCATTCATTCTTCTCTTCACATCACACATTCCTGTCCATTATTTTGACAAAAAAAGCGATATGGATCGTTCTTCTCCTTTATCCTTCATATGCGCTTACAGCATGCTAAATGACTAAAATAGCCTTAAAAAAAATGCCATATTCTAGAAATCTCCGAAATAAATAATTAAACACTTATTCACCCACGACAAGGTGGATATCGCTGAATAGCCCCGAGACAGAACAGCGAGCTTTTAGAGAATAACTGCTTTATTTTAAGTATATACACTGTACAAAAACAACAGGACGTGGATAATTAAGTTATAGCCCAAGGGTGCAGTGGATGTCAATGAATAGTTTATTTAACAGTCGATTCAACTTTAACATCCACTGAGCCTGAGGCACATTGTTGTTTAATTATACACTAAATGGAATTAAACACAAAAAAGTCCACTAAAATGAGACTTCTATGCTTTATGTTTCATTTGTTTTTCCTGATGGATGCAGGTAAGCTCAGAGTACACGTGAGCAAGTGCAAGAGCTGTAAGCAAGATTTTTTTGTATGATATTTTAACCATGACAGACGGTTCAGGTGAACTCTGTCTCAAGCCAAGCGCCACACAGCTAACTGTCTGTTTAGCCTACTTATTAGAGTTTAGTACATACTACATATATACCCAAGTGAACCAGGCTTCATAAAAGTGGTTTAGTATCTACACTACTCAGAAACCAAAAAAAATCCGTATATTTTGCATGATAATGATGCTGCCTGCCCCAAATGACCGTGATAAACCGTGAGTATCCATTGTATTCAAGCATTATCAACTTGGAATAATTTAATTTTTTTTTTAATCACCAGATAGTAAACAAATCAGATTGTGCCTTGCCTGTGAAGAATACACTAATGTCTGTTATCCCGCAACCAGGAAATAGTCAGATTTAGCTGCTCCCATGTAGTATTGTAAATAAAATAGGATTATTCTAGATCAGGGGTCACCAAACTTTTTGAAACTGAGGGCTACTTCATGGGTACTGAGTCATATGAAGGGCTACCAGTTTGATAGGTTCTCCTGAAATTACACATTTGCTCAGTTTTCCTTCAGTTATACTTTATCAATAATGATTAATGATACTCATCTATGTGAAGACACTGATCACGTTAATGATTTCTCACAATAATCATCAACAATAAAAATCAAAACTTAATTTTAGACGCAGCTCACTAGTGAGTTGTGCTATTTTTAGAACAGGCCTGCGGGCGACTCATGGTGTCCTTGGGGGTCGACCTGGTGCCCGCCAGCACCGTGTTGGTGACCCCTGCTCTAGAGCATAAATATATGTGCTACACAACTGTAACATTATCTTTGACAATCATATTACCAGCCTGACAACAACTGCTTCTTTCTTGAGCAAAGTTGGGTTCTGGGTTCGGTTTTTTTGGCACATGACGCCGATTCTCAGACCTAAAATCAACCATGCTGTAAACACACAGCTGTATACTGTAGTGTGGAAAATCTTACTTCTGAGACCACTCCAGATTCATGCCCGATTGCTGGGAGAACGCAGCGAGCATTTCCTGTTGAGTGGCGGACAGCGTGGGCACGGGGCTGCTGGAGGGTGTCGGAGCCGGTGCGACAAACGCCCGCCGGATCTCCTCCGTCGTGGCATTCCGGACAAACATCTCATCGTTCACAATACACATGCTGAGGATAGAAGTCAAAGCACAAGTCAGCAGATGTACAAGGCAGCCACATCTTCCAAATCATTTAAGGATCAGAAAGAATGTCCTTACGTTCCATTTCCTGGCGACACGGCGATAAACACCCGAGAGAAAGCTCTGTATGAGTCACGAGAGTTGCCATCCACTGGAGTGAAAACACAGAAGGAGAGAAAAACTGAGCAGCTGCACAAGACACTATACACAACAATCACCTGCAAGATGTCAATGTTCTTAAATCATTTTCAAATGAAACAGCGTGTCCTTACCTTCTTTAAACACTCCGCTGACCGTGAACGACAGCAACGTGCTCTGAGAAAAGCGACAAAAAAAGTTAAACTGTTGTACGCGACTTGAACATGGATGATATGCAGCTGATTAAAATGTACTCACGGTGTAGGTGTTGACGTCGACATTAAATGAAGCAATGTCATGCTGGGTCTTGGGGAGCTCGTTCAGAAACGCGACCACGTTCAACCGCGTGTGTTTTAGCAAGCGAAATCTCGTAGCTGAAGGACCAGGAGGAAAATTTTAAATAAAAATTTTGCCAATCTGTACCAAGCTAGCAAATGAGAAACTGGAGAAAATAAGAATAATCGTCTTACTGGAATCTTTCACTCGCTTAAAGTTACGGCTGTCCTTCTGGTACTCTCCTAAACTGCTTCTACAAAATAATAAAGAGCAATAAGTTTTAGTGATGATAAATATGCAGCTCATTTTGTGGTGACGTCCCCTACATCCACTGTTAACTAGGTAATTGGTAGGTTAGACATATGTAGGGTGAGGAATGAGTAGGCAGCATTTTTGTACCGATATATGAGCAGGTGGAGCAGTGTGGCAGTCAGTAGAACACACACAACAATGAGTCTAAATACAAGATGGTGTAAAACCGTATTGCACACACTAGGACATAACCATAAATCCAGACAGGATGAGGATATACTCTACCTGGAAGGGTTCTGCATGGAGAATGGTATGATAAGTGAGAACACTGCTCCATCGTGATAAGCATCGAGCAGGGGCTGTCTGTCTGACGAGTCGTATATGGCGTAATACCTTGTAAAAGAGAAATGTGTTTAGATTTATATTCATAAACACAAACTAGATGTATATTGTCAAAGTAACGTACTGTTGCAGGAAGCACGTGATGAGGCCCTTCAGTTCCTCTGAGCCGAAATAACTGGGCTGGATTGAAGGGAAAAAAAGAAAAAAAAAAAAAGACTGATTAGCTCATATTTAAAAAGCATTCCGTCATGCTTAAGGAGGGGCGTCACACAGCTCATAAGCTTCTAATCATGCCTACTGATTATATTTTAGAATCACTGTTTTAAAATTAAAACTATCAGGGACCATTATTGAACTAAAAGCTTCAGAATAAAGAGCTAGTCTCTTATTCCACAAGGGGGCAGAATAGAGCAATAAACGCTCAAAAACTCAGGTACTGACAATATATCAGTATATAATAGGCAGTCAATTTCCAATAGCAACATCTGATGAATTAATTTATTAATTAATTAATTTGCTGAGCACTGAGATAGAGAGATAGATAGATAGAGTAAAGAAAAATTAAAAACCAACAAAAGGGGTAAATACTAATGCAAGCCTCTATGGATCTTATAGGTAAAATTTCTAGTTTTGTACATTTTGGTAGAATTCCAGTCAGCTAAATTGTACGGGATATATGCTCGATCTCTTTTTAATTAATGTACAGTGAACACCTAAAATGAGCTTGATGTCCCTTTGCTTAAAACATTATCAGAGGAGATACCTTGCATGGTGGAAGAACGGCTGGAGCGACTTCCAGATCAAAACCGATAGGGGGAGGAAGATCATGTCCATCCTGTGACAAAGTGAAGAAACAATGACGGGGTGTAAGATGACACCATCTGGCGACTCACAGAAGTTCATTTAACATTATTGTGAAGCACAAAAAAAAAATGAGGCGTGCCAAGGTTTAATTTTTCAGAGGTGCATTTCCATTGAGATTCAGGAGCCTTTAGAGGAACTTAATGGTGCCGAATGGAGACTACACAGTGTGGTGTACATCAAAAGTAAAAATTTCTATAGGAATTATAATGTACATCCTCATGTGTCTTAAATGAACACGCTGATATATTAGTTCATTAAATCTCCTACACTGACTATACAGTCGACTGATCTGAGGAAAATAGACATCACTCATTATAGTTATGCTGGACTCGACCTTCAGTTATACCTTTTAACTTCCACCGGAAAAAAAGCAAAGCAACACACACCCTCAACTTGAAACTCCTAGATGTAAACTTGGGCTAGTCTTCTTATGTAATAGTTGTTAAACCAAGAACACTGACTATTTACAGTTCAGTGCCTGAAGAGTAAATACATCACATCACAGTTAGCAGGTTTCTATGTTATTTTCCCTGCTTTTATGTGGAATATGATATCAAAACTGTTGTGATTCTGATCTGAAAATAAACTCTAACAAAGTGAATCGAATGCAGCATTAACTGGCTTTCCACTTCCGAGTTAAACCAGACTACATTTTAAGAGAACCACATATTAAAACGCCCAGCGAGTTGATTTTAACGTTTGTATCAACCTACCAGCAGTGCTCATGACACCGAGGTCAACCACACAAGTCATCGGAAGCAGATAAGTTCCTTGACCCAGTTTCTAAAAGGGTCCCCGAAGCACAAATGCATCTAGTAGTCCCTATCCGACTATAGCGCCAGAGACGAGCACTAGGGATTGCCAAGGCCATAACTGTTTCTATTTCCAGGGCTTGAGTGCACCACCACAGGGCTTCTTTGAGGCCAGAAGCCTGTACATTCTTCCAGACTGTAACCCACGGGGCACACAAGGCTAACCAGGGCAAAAGTTTTCGAATTAAAGTCTATCCATCCTGTATCTGCACTTTAAATCAGACTAAATTCTGAACCTGCACCTTACTGTTGTATTTTGCATTAACTCATTACCCTGCTGCTCTACGAAGCCATGCCGTTGTCCTGCACTAGTTTTTTGTTAGCCTTATAATTATAGTTTAGTTTGGTTTTAGTTTGTTTTTCACTATCAGATACCATTATTGCTATTTCTTGCACCTGGAGCTCACACAAAACATTTTATTATAATAAATGTTCTGCATGTACATGCTTGAGTTTGAGGTGATGTCAAGGTGAAAGGTGGGGATTATTTCTTTCAGCCTATCTGACACGGACGTAAACATTTACCTCTATGGCATCTTCGTAATTTGTTGAAATATGCATTTATAAGAAAGCTAGAACATTAACTATGTTAAGCGCTAGCCAGTTACACCAGCTAAGCAAGCTCACCCAAACTGTGACAAACATCATTTGTGTAAATGTGACCTATGTAGGGCTATCTATTTATAAAAATTTTAGATGTATGTTATTTGTTTTAGTTGCCCACTAACTCCATTAAATTACAGATAGATCAAGTTTTTAAAAAATTCCATTTGCATCCCTGCTGTGTGGTCTTCAATGTAGTGGATGGTGTTTACAGCAAAACAGTGTGCATGGTAATAGAAGCACAAACAGGTTTTCAGCTTGACGCCTAAAGCCCCAGGCTACACCACTCAGGTAGTCTTGAGACAGCCTTGGCTCACCCTGGCAAATTAGTGGGACGGTATCTAAAACGAATCAGTAGCAACTTGATTGTGTGAACCACTGATTGTGTCAGAAACACCTGTCTAAACCAGTGATGTGAAGAGCCTACCAGTTTCAGCAGTCTGGGGAACTTCTCCCGTATGGCACTGTCCAACAACCACAAAGACAGAAGACAAGAGAAATTCACTGTTATTTGAGAAGAAATAAGCAGGTATTTCCTCCCACTGCCCACACACCACAGGCACAGTCACCTCAAAGACAAGAAGTGCATAAAATTAAACAGGGCTTTACTTAATAAATACAAACATGAGAATTTGTAAAATTCTTGATTCACCCTGAGGTGCTTACATATGCAGTCTGTCTTCTGATAGATATCGTTAAACCATAACCAACATCTGAAATAACTTTAGGCATCTTATTATATTCCGAACAGCACCACTCACAAAAACACAGCAAAGCTGGACGTCTTGGTTTAATGGCAATAATCAGCCTTCATGATGCTTGCAGTATGTTCCCCAACCCCAACAGGAATATAGTACTTACCCCTCCACAATACTCACCATCTGCCCCCTAAGCACAGGAACACACTGACACGCAGACTCTGAGGGGTGGGTTGAGGGAAGGGGGAGTGTGTAGGGTAGAGGTGGTGGACACAGTCAGTACTTTCAGTACTGAATTCTCTTGGGGGGCCATGGCGAGTTCAGTTCGATAGGTTACTACATAACCGCTTTCAAATCATCAATGAACCAATTACAAAAAGGACAACTGTATTGGTAATAGTTAAACAGAAATGAACGGCAAGCTTTCCAATCTCTCCTGTTACATATTTTCACCATCAGGTGATTTTTACTAACATTTTTCAAGTTGCAATCTGATAAAAGTTTAATAGTTTACATTAGCCACTTTAAAATGTCGCTTGACTCTCATGAGCGCTCAAAACTGCGAGAATAGGACCTGTTTGTCAGTTCGTGTAAGGCAGGATAATGGCAAAAATAATGGAATACAGATATGAAACTAACAAGTCAAACATAAGCTAGTGAACTGCTGAATAAAATAAAACTAGGCACAGACACATAATACAAGCTTCCATTTAAACACAGCAGACAAACATCAGCTCTTTTACATGAACGAATGGTACAACCTGCTGTTTGTTCAATCAAAAAAATACTTCTGTATTTAATGTCCGATACATTTTACGCAGTACAATGTTGCCCCCTGTGTGCGGATTTATTACTTCACGAAGAAGCTTATAACAATAGGGTGTTCTGACGTGCAAAGACGTATACATGTATGCAAGTTCGGGTTTAATTTCAACTAGAAAAATCTATATTCTAACAACTCGCATACATAGCCAATAAACTGCTGCGATTTTTTAAATAAACTTTCTGTAACATATATATCAGTAGAAGGCATTTAAGCGGAGCATAATCACCATTTGGAAGTAAATAAAGCAATGTTTTCTTTGCACACTATTCATGATGGAGGTTGTTTAAATTAAGCTGGAGAGAAAAGTTGCTTAAAGAGCAGTCAAATAAACTTGCAATTGACAACAAAGGGAAAAAAAAGCAACAGTGAAGTTGAACCCTGAGCTTTTATACAGAGTACTGCTATTACTCATAATTCTGGCGACGCAGTTATAAAAGGACAACAAATTGGCCTAAATCGTAGAACCTTATACCTTTGGACCCAAACACTACATTTAAAAATGGATGGGTTTTGTTCATGAAAAATAATTGAAGCTAAAGTTTTAACGCTCCTCATCAGCTATGTCTAATTTGAATGATTGTTTCATTATTATACTTAATGAACATCATGCTTACTCTATTCCTAAGATGAGAATAAGGCCACAAAGCCCACATTCCTGTGTTACTCAGTTTAACAACAGCCAAGAGAGCATTTGCTGTGTTTAAAATGTTCACATTACTGTCCATACATCATGGACATGGAGATCCAGTTTTGTTCAACAAACCCCCACTGGAGTTTTGAGGCTCGCAGCACTGCTGAGAACCATCGGCTTGAAGTATTTTTTGTTTGTTTTTAAATCTCCACTCCCTTTCCTCCTCCACCCAAGAACTCTCCTTGGTGTAGCAGTGTTACCAATCCACGTCTTCTCCTTCTTCTTTCCTAGGCATCTTCATCGTTTGCTCTAGGTTGTGCTGGCCAGCTTTGCGACTGTGCCTGCCTTAGGTCGTCCCGAGTTTAAAGTGGGATCTTACCCGTCATTGGCTAACCAGCCTTCGTCGCTGGCCAGTCAGCAACCTTGGGTTGAGACCTAAGCTCAACCCGTATATGAGGGGTGGAGGGGATGGAGGTGGCACCCTTACAGAGCGGCTGAGAAATCAAGAGCACTTCAGCGTGCATAAATTTTCCACGTTTTTCCTCCTCTTCTAGATTCAGCTTAGGCCTGGTGCTCTCGCAGGATTAATAGGCACTGAGTGGTTAAATGGCACTGGTTTCCACACAAGCTAAGAATAAACCAAGAAAAAGCTACATATGCAGACATAACTAATGTTTTCCTTTAAACTGACCTTTTGGACTAATAATATAAATGTATCTGTATGAGCAGTAACCTGTAAAGAGCAACAGAGATGAACTGCACTGCAGGAAAAATACAGAAGGGATGGAGAAATGAAACTGCAAAGAGGCTGAGCGCATATGGAGAACAGATCAGAGTTAAGCAAGAAGCTTTATCCTTTATACAACACCGTCGCACTATAATAAACTAACAATCAAACTGCATAGTGCTACTATAGATTTTCAGCAAACGCCTTGATAGATTGTTAAGTGACTGCGTTGCTTTTGTTTTTACATCTCATGACAGAAAGCGGTTCACCACGGGTCTCGCATGTGTTAAATCCAAAGCTTCTAATAATTAAAACTATATGATTATCCTTGCATTAGCACTAGGCTGGTTAGCAAATAGATTTCCAAACACACCTAGGCTTGTTCGGGGTGCACAAAATGTATTACGACGCCCTTGCTTTTAAAGACTTACTACAACTATGACGACGGGACTTTTAAAGGGGAAAAAATGGAACAGGACTGCATAACATTGGTATAACAGACTAATATCTGTTAACTACTTATTACTTTGTGGGTTTCACTTATTAGACGGAGGCCCCCACTGATGCTAGCATTACATATAGTACTGACGGTACCCACCATGTACCCAAAAAGCATAGAGACTTATACCACAGTGCTGCTGAATTCTCAAATCTGGTTGGTCAGCAGTTGATGATTTATTTCTATAACAGAACTCTGTGTCTTGGTAACGTGGCGTTATTGCTGCCACCAAGATAGTTATGTTTTTTGTGTGGACTTTTATTAAAGTTCTACAAGTGATGGGGCTTTGGACCAGGAAGACAAAACTTTGGATCCTGATCAAATTCTAGATCCTGGAATTTTTGAAAGGATTGTTTAACATTCTGCTCTAGGATGAGTTTTTACATATGGGGATTGAGAAAAAAAATTAAATCCTGGTGAGGGTCCATCTGGCAAGTCATAACCCCTATAACGTTAATGAAGTCATAGAAACTAACTCACATTCCATATTATAAGGCATAACTTTAAACTGATAGAAAGCATCAACAAGAAATTCTTTAATTAATAATAATTATATATTTTTTAGAACATTGTCAAAGTTGCTGCGGTACAAGAGGAACAAACCAAAAATAATATATGCTGTTGTGGGAAAACAACCTACATGTAATAACACAGCCTTGGAGTCGGTTAGCTTTCTATAAAAGCACACCATGCCATATTTACAGAAGAACATATCGTCATATTTCCTGTGTCTACCTTACACATGGTGCTTATTTCAATAAGCTAGCAGTGCTAAAAATAGAGGACACAGAACATTTACTCCATTTTTTTGGGTTTGACAAGTCTCCTTCGCTTCTATCTGGCTCTGCCTGAAAGGGTTGGTCGACCTCCAGGGAGACGATGTGTATGTTGTGTGCGCGTGCACACTCACACGGACATTCACTCACCCAGAACACACTCCTTCAACCTTTTCCGCACGTCTTTTCACTACAGATTGGAATCAGAACTGACCTGATGTAGTCGGCCTGGTCGTTAAAGTGGTGGCACAGAGGGTTCCTCTGCAGGGACAACTCCGCCAGCCTCAGTCCCTTCAGCTTGTCCAACTCTCTCTCTGACCTTATCTGCAATGAACGGAAGAGTCACGAGTTTGTGAACCAGGAACACAGAGCGACTCAAAACAGAAGGAAAAACAGACAAAACTCCATACCTCGTTGTGTGAGAGATTCAGAACCTTCAGGTTCGGGACTTTTCCGATGAGGTCTGCCAGATCGTCGAGCTTGTGCAATCGGTTGTTGCTTAGGTTTAAACAAACCAGCTATTAAGAGGATGAAAGTGTGGAGTAAATGTGAAGTTATTCATTTTAGACCGTTTTTTCATGCATGTGTCATGTATTCTATTTCATGCTAAGAATCGATGATGAACGATCTTTTGCAGTACCTCAGGAATGTTCTCCTCTATGATCTTGATGACGGCCTGCATGGAGTTTTTCCTACAAAGAGCCACCTCAATGTTCAAGGAAACCAGGTCTGTCATGGCAAGAATGACAAAACAACATTAGATGAATAACATAGAAAAGTATTTCTGTTAAGTTCGGTTAATCAGTGCAACATGGGCCAAAACTCTACAATTATATTTAATAACAGCCTGACACTCTCGTAAAACAAGTCTTGCAAAAAGCTGGAGATTTTCTTTGAAGGGTGTTTTCACACATAGGGGGAAATACTTGACTTTTAGCTCAGGTTTGAACCTGATCACAAACTCATACAGAAAGCAATGCAACTTTGGATTACATTTGTTTGTGAATAGCTTCTGCACCCAGATTTGGAAAAAGCTTTCATACCTAAACTTTAAACTGTTAAAAAAAACAGGGGTCAAAAGCAAAATGCAAGAAAAATAAGAAATTGTGAAACTGACCAAATAGTGACATAACACCCCCACCCCCAAACACACAAAAAACCTGATTTCTTCCAATTATTCTCTCTTTCAACACAAACCTATCATGCAACAACAAAAAAAATCAACTTAATCTTTACATAGCTACCCCGATCTTCCCATTTTACTCCCATAATTTTACCTGTATCCAATTCCCACTCATCTGTTGCCTCCCTATCACATACGACGACCACCCACCAGGGAGGGATGTAAGCATGGACATGCCCCCTTGGTGACATACAATGCTGCCACCCCCCTTTACGAACTGCTGCGCGTTCAGAGGCGGGCTGACACACTCAGAGGGAAAGCGCTATCCACCCCATTTGTAGCAATGAGCTAACAGACACCCATGGATTGGCTGGTGATCGCTGTAAATCACGGGGAAGCATATGCCATCTCTTCCAACTCTAAGAGCTTGATCAATTAGCTCCCATGGACACCTGGTTGCGGATGGCTGCAGCACCAAGCTGGATTTGAACTTGCGATCTCCAGGTTCCTTTACAGCTCTTAAACAATCAATGATTAAGCGGTCTTCTCTTAACCATAAAACTTTCAGCATTTAATAAATATCTCAATTGTGGTATTTAAAAAAAAAAACAAAAAAAAAAAACAACCTGGGTCAACTCGGATGTTGTTCAAATCGAGAGCCTGTTGTGAACCATCGAAGCGCTTGGACATGCATTGCTGTAACAAAAAAAAAAAAAAAAAAGTTTCACCACAACACATCAAGCTTATAACAAGTGCAGGGCAGTTACATTAGAAGACATTGAAGAACAGTGTCACTCAAGTCTAGTGAACTGTCACTCACCTTGAGATGCTCCAGGTCTTCAAGCTTCAGGTCCTGTTGGGCCGAGTTCGGGGCCTGGCACTGATTCAGCACCACCGTCACCTAGTAGTTCAGAAGAAAAAACACAACGCAACTAATTTACACTTAAGCGGCATTAAATACTTTGGTAATTAATCTTATTAGCTTTCCACCTATATTAAATGATAGTTGCACCATTGCAGCCCATTGACTGTGTAACCATGGACACTGTCCTTTTGTTCTCTTCCATTCTACAAAAAGCATGCCGACCCCCCCCCCCCCCCCCCCCCCCGCCATGGTGTCAAATACAGCACCCAGTAACGTGGAAATAAACTGGCACAGTGGCATAAATCATCATGGCTCATTATAGACACTCGCCTTACTCGTTAACAAATGATCAGACTCTTAAGCTCTCTATTACATCGTCCTTTGGGAGGAGCAGCTGCCTGGGTAAACACAGCAGTCAGTAACCGTAAGTTTACAGTAAGTTTGTTTGTAAAGATGATTGACATTTTTTTCCACATCTCTCCCCAATTTCTATTTGTATCCAATTGCCACCGCTCAAGTATTACTTCCAGATCATCTACAACCACCACCATCTTGCAATGCTGCCACCTTTATCCTTACAAACTGCAGTAGTGACACACTCAAAGGGAAAGCACTATGATTGGCTGGTGCTTACTGGAACAAACAGAAAGGCAAGCTCGGCCAATCTGCTCCCACAGACTCCCAGTCGCGGATAGCTGCGTCATCAGACTGGATTTGAACTTGTGATCTCCAGGGTTGATGATCACACACCTTCTCGGTGTGCCACTCAGGAGCCCAGGTTGTTTAGCTTTTGACACTGATAATTGTACTTCAACCAGGGGGCAGAGGCATGAGACCAGTGATAGCTTAAAGTTTGAAATATGATACACTGTCCATGTTTTCCACAATCAATGATCCAGCTAATTGGCAGCATATGTATTAAACAAAATGTATTTAACCTTATATCCATCTTTGTCTGTGATTTTTCTGGACAACTTGGACAGAGCATACGCTGTGGTAGAATCTTCGATGTAGAAATGCGCTCGGTTTCCTTCTGTATGGTACTGAACAAATGACAAAATTTACTTATTAAACCCACCAAAGCACTTTTACTATTAACAATTAAACAACACATTAAATGTATAATCAATAAATTCGTGTCATTCACCTGTATGGCATTGAACGGCATCGTGCAGTGGTTCTGTAGCACAGAGAGAAGCCACTGTTTTTCATATTTTTTCCCATGGGGAATCTGAAGAGGTACACAAAAAATTAGCTACATTTTTAAAAATCCATATTTTATTTATTTCAAGCCATAATATAAAAAAAGCCACTGACATTACAGCAAAGGAGCTCAAAAAACACTCACAGTCATCTTGAACCAATTCTTACGGCCTCCACCTCCATCAGCGCCATCTCCATTTCCTCCTCCGCCACCACCTCTATTCCCTCGCCCTCTGTAGTTGCCACCATCTCCTCTTAAATCCTTTCCTCCTCTTCGACCATTCCGCCGATTTTGGGGCCGCCCATAAGGATTACTATACGGAAATGAAAGCGTATTGTAATTTGAATACTTTCTTTTCCTCATAGCAGGCATACTAAAAAAAAAAAACAGGAAATGTGAGCTTACAATCTCCGTTGCGATCCCCCATCATGCAAATCGTCGCTCATTGAGACATCTCCGTCATCATCCTCAAATCTGGATCTGGGACCAGGCCCTCCACCACCACCTCCTCCCTGACCTCCACGATGTCGCTGCTTTGACATCTGGTCACTGTACAGCGGCGCTCTGAACGGTCCCCTGCCTTTCCGGCGATGCTTAGGTCCGACACGATCATCGTGTTCTGAAAAAAATAAATAAAGCCACATCGTTGAGCACATTCTCGACAAGCATATAACACCTTCATTTCTTCTGTCATGGTGGCTTACTGTCAACAATCCCAAGTTATATAATGGTACATTGGTAACTCCTCAGCTGCCTTCTGGAAAAATGTAATGCCATAATACAAGCAGCATTAGCAGACAGCTGCACAATCATGACTGCTGCTTGTATTATGGCGGAAACTTGGTACATAACATTGCTGTAGGGACACTGCTGCTCGTTTTATACACCACATCCCAATCCTGGTACACAATTAAAACAAATGACAAGTAGAAAAAATTGGCTCCATTTATACAATTTCTTTTACATAAGTTCTTCACTTTTCACTGTATCTCCTACTCGTTTTTAAACATTCTACCCAAGCACCATATCTGACTGGTTTGTTCAGAGCAGGTGCACTTGAGTGTGTAAAGCCTAAGATGCTCTGAGTTCCTAATGCCCTCCATAATCTTTCCAAAAGCCCACCACCGATCACTATTATTTCCAACACCCGGTCAGTGATCATCATCCTTCCCAATGCTGTTGCCAATCCAGATTGATCCCAACGGTTGCCACCATTCCCAGCAAATCACTGATCACCATTGCTCCCAGAACCTACTAATAATTAGAGTTGTGCCAATACTGATATCGGAAATACTGCAGACACTGGAAGTGCTGGATTGGTATTGGCGAGTAGCTCAGTCTGAGCAACGCTACCATACCACATGGTTAAACAGTCAGTTTACACAAATGAAGCCACTGTTTTAAACCTCAGAGATCAGTTCTTCTGAGCTGCAGGAAATTCACTGATCTTGCCAGCTTCTGTGTATAGCAGCTGTTTATTGGCTTTTGAGAGCCTAGCAAAAGTTGTCCACAATTCTGAAATATTTTAGTTTGGAGGGTTCTGCCATTCAAACAGCAAAATGTATGTTATGAAAGAAAACAGTCTCGAGGGGTGGCACCAGTGTTGCTAAATTTAACACCAGCAATCCTATGAAGCACTTGAAAACCGAACCAGTAGGAAAAAATGTGACGTGGAAGGGGAGTGAGCAGCACCCATGCATTCCTTCACCTCCACAACGAAAGTACATTTGAGCAAGGTGCATAACCGCCAACTGCTCTCAAGGAGTGTGTACATGTGTTAAAAGCCCCCAATTTCTCTTATTGTGCATCCAAAATGGAGTGCGAGTTCAACAAAAGAAAAAAACAGAAACTGCAGTGCATTCAGACAGTATGACAAAGCAGACTACAAATTAATCAAATTTTAATAACCACTTTTAGGAGACTATGAAAACAGTTCATAACAGTACACACACATACATACATATATATACACACACACATATACACACACAAACCTGTATTTGTGAAGGTGTGTGTAATCTAATAACAGAGATAATGTGTCAGGCCATTCATTTTGTGTGTTCATGTTTACAGAAGCATGTAAATTGTACACAACCCTTACAAAAAATTAATGCAGATACTTTTAATGCACGGATATCTTACAGTATTAGCAAGGCAGGATAAAAAAAAATCCCTGATTCCTCATCAGTGCCCACACTCGGAAACTGGTGCCACATCTGTTTTTCTCCTTAACACCATGCTGGAAACCAGGGAAAACGCCTCAGCCAACGTAAAAAGTGACACCAAAGGCGATTGGGTGTTAGATGCTGTGATTGTAAGAGTGGTTTCGTTCTGTCTGAAAATTTATAATCTAATTTATAAAGCTGCTGTTCCTTAGACAGGTTCTAATACATGTTAAATGTACATGCAAAGGACTGGTAATCTAGGCTGTACTGTACAGCCTCAGTCACTTTACCAAATGTGGCTTAAAAAGGCTTTGACAGCCAGTTCATTTCTCTATTAAAAAAACAAACAAACAAAATGAATAAAAACAACAACTGCATGCTGTATTTTATGTTTTCAAAAAGGTCTGATGAGAAAGCGGGATTTTTTTAATCCAGCCTAAGAGGGAAAATGGTATCGGAACATCTCTACTAATAATAACTATCCACTCATCATATATGCATGTCCCACCGGTGTATTCCATTGCTGATTTTGTGAAAATCCATTCCATAACATTATTCACGGTATTCTTTCCTTAATCACCTCCTTCTGACTAATTCTTATTTTATCTGCAAATCAGACGTAGAAGCTTAGCTTAGAAGAGACTGGAGAAAAGAGTCTGGGCCCTCGAAGTCTCAAATAAATCCAGCGGTCTACCCAATAAGGGAACTCCTTACAATGTCACGTCCCTTGAGATAGTCTGATAGGCCACTTTGCTATGCTCTTATAGGGGCTGCTGCACTATATTACATCACTGAACTCCATTGTGACATCACTGCCTACTGATTGACCTCCACACTCTGTGATGCTATAGTATAAACACTGTAATGCTCTCTCCCACCCCACAGAGCTTTCACGTTACTTCTACACTGTGAGCACAATTATTAGGCAAGTGGTATTTTTGAGAATTAATTGTTATTGTACAGCTATACAGTGCTCTTGGTCAATCCAAAATGTTAACAAACCCTCAAACCTGAATATTTAAGTAGTAATTTAAGTTTTGGCTTTCTTAAAAGAATATCAATGTAAACCATTATTATGCAACTAAATGAAAAAGATTTCCCATCTCACGTGTTTATTTTCTCCTCTTAAAGTGAGCATAATACGAACATAAATAAAACAAACTCAAAATTTACAAGTAAATATTTCTGAAATTTCGAAAAAATAATATTAATAAAAATAAATAAATAAAACCCTCAGTGACCAATATAGCCCCACTTCTTTTCGATAACAGTCACAAGCCTTCCATTCACAGAGTCAGTCAGTTTCTTGATCTGGTCAGAATCAACTTTTT
>JAOUQZ010000019.1:9864070-9893913 GCA_028564935.1 Neosilurus hyrtlii
ATTTTTCCTGAGGAGAAGAATCTGCCTAATAATTATGCACATCTGGATATAGGGTGTTGATCTCCTTGGGCCACACCATCCCTCGTTACACAAATACACATCACCTGATATGCATTACATCCAATAAGCATTCGACTTTATACAGCTTGGAGTTGGAAATTATGGATATAATGATGCTATGGTCAAAATAATCACTTGCCTAATAATTGCACACACGATGTAGTTACCTAATAAAGTAATAAAAAGAAGGAAGGAATCTATTATTACAAGACTGAGGTGATAACTAGCTTTAAAAGGCACGTTATGCAAGAGACGCCTGCATTCACGGGTTACGCAAAATGGGTTTGTGGGTGATATTACCTCATGTACTTGTAATTCAAACTCAAGGGAGACACTGTACACTTTTAGTTAAGTATGTATAAAGTAAATACCTATTATAGTTCAGTCGCCTTTAGCAAAAACAAGCCAGTCGAGGACGAGTTTAGCACCACAGTCTCCGACGAGCTCAGTCAGCCCAAGTGAAACCGAAACGACATGATTCGAATACGAGACAGTGGTATGTTTTCCCCCAAAAGTGTTACTATCGATCTATCTACCTACCCAAACCCCTCTAAACTTTTTTTTCTGAAAGCATCACATGTAACAAAGAAGGAACGCTAATCACGGCTAGCGGAATCAAAGCGCAGGAGCAAGCCACGACCACAAACAACCACATACCTACTTTTATCATGTCCTAAAAACCCTCCTGGGTAATTAAATAAACAAGTGGGACGTTTAAAAAAAACTCACAGATGTACTTTTAATTTCCCGAGAAAAAAACCTGGGCCTGTTGTTTTGGTCGTGATTAATTAGCTAGCTAGCTGCGCGCGTGCGTGCGTGCATAGCAACAGTTATGTGTGGCGGCTAATCAGGTCCAACAAAAATAATGACAGAAAACATACTTCGGTTAACTAATTCACTATAAAACACTAACTGTAGCTCGAAAGTCAGGATCTGGTGGAAAAAATAAAGACCACACACATGTTTTTTTAGAGTTGCGTAGCACAGTGACGCCGCTAAGCTAGTTAGCAACAAACATGCTAGCGCTATTCACTCACCACTGTAGAAACGGGAATCGTCCGCTGTCGCCATTTTGCGTTTAGAACAGCCGTCTTGAAGCTTTTATTTTCCCGGCGTATAAACTTAATCAATCTAAATAAAACGCCCAACAAACACCATTCATGAATAAATGTGTCTTCGATGAGATAAGACAAACCGATTAGACCGTTACTTATATCTGCTTTCCTATAGTTCTTGTATATGCAGGAATATACTGCGCATGCGCGTACCCGTTTCTTCTTCTACAGTTTATGGGTGGTGTTTAAAATGTAAACATCCTGTTAGCAGCGTCATCTGCTGAACGCATGGCTACACTGCAACAGCATTTGTTAATAATAAAGATATTTTTATTAAATATGACTGCACTGTGATAAAACATCAGTGCTGGTGTTAATATTGACGAACTGCATTTTACGAGTTGAAAATGGCTTAAAATACTATTTACTGGTAAAATCATTCCAAACCAGGCAAGGCCCATGTTGGTGTAGACTAGAGTCACCCTTTTGGTACTTCTCTACAAAATGAAATCTTTATTTTGAAAGTATCATTAATGCCCTGTAAACATACTTGTTTGGCCAACCGCCCCAGAAAGCCTGATCGATTTTGGAACGCGATTCTTTGGACAAATAAAACCAAAAGTATCTTGTACCAGAGCAATGAAAGAAAAGAGTATGACGAAGGAATGGAAAAATCTATGATCCAAAGCACACTGCATCAGTTTTCAAACATGGTGGACATAGGCATGCATGGCTGGCAGTGGAAATAAGTTGCAATAAAAAATAAGTTCTTTTGAAGCAGGATATACTGGGTTGGGTTATAGGGAACAGAAAAGAGCCAAACATGGCAACACTGAGCCCAAAGCAACCAAATGCATATTTTTCTAATCCAGATGTACATTCATGGTTGTTCTGTGTAAAAAAAAAATAAAGTGAGAATCTCTTAGAAAAAAAAGAAAGAAAGAAGTTGCAGGTGTTTTTCGATGATGTGGCTGCTGATAGAAAAAGCAGGATGAATTCTGAAGCGTATAGATCTATACTTTCTGCTCAGATTCAGTCAAATGATACAAAATCAACACAAAGACACTTCACTGTGCAATAAATAATAAAAAATACACAAGATAAATGAAATGTCCTTAAAATGAAATTAAACCCAAACCTAAAAGTTTGGATGCATAGTTTATTTTTGTTTTTATTAAATCACCCGATGTTCCATAAATCTTTTTTTTTTCCTATTCACGTCCTATTGATGCAATTTCTTGTACTCGTGAGAGGGAAATAGCAGCCTTTTCAAACTGGCAGATGCAAACTATCAAATGTATTTCAGCAGATTGCAACTTCAAAAATGTAAGTAAAAACCACCTGATGACGAAAATATACATATGTTCATGTGTAACAGGAGTTTGGAAGGCGTGCCTTTCTTTTTACCTTAAATGGCCGAGTCAACTCTAATTAAAGTAAAATTCTAAGTAAACTCTACTGAGTGTGATTTTCATTTGCTTTAAAACAAAACTGAAGAAACAAGCTGCAGGAAGGCTACAGTAAAGCCTGGCAAAGCATATCAGTGGGGGAAATTCAGGATTTAGTGATGCACATGGGCTATAAGACTTCAGGCAGTCACTGACACATTCCAGTATTAAAATCTTTGCTTATATTTATAATTATGTTAGTTTGTCCATTTACTTTTGAGCTTGTATAAATGGAGGGACCTTGTATGAAAATGGCTGTAATTCCTAAAAGGTTTTTGGAATTTTGTTGTTGTTTAACTCCTTATTTAAAGCTGAAAGTCAACACATCAGTCACATATTGATGGCTTTCAGGTCCACTGTGGTTGTGTACAGAGACAAAAACATTCACAATTGTGTCACTTATAGACATAACTGTATAACTATGATGGAGATTTTACACTGTACAGTGAAAATAAGTAGAGCTCCTTCTCTTCAAGTTACTATTAATAATGTTGGGTGTCCAAACCTGTAACATAACTGGCATGCTTTTTGTTGTTGTTTGTTTTTGCTTTTTGAGCCAAGGTTTCAAGGTGTTCCCTGATGGTAAAAAATATTTCACTGAGCTGAGACAGTATATCTAAAGGATGTTTACTTTTACATTTCCGTCCTTTCAGCCTACTGGCATGTGAAAATTGCATCCATTCTGTTGTCAAACCATCTGGATAAGTACAGTATGTCCTGAAGTCCTATAAGAAAGGACTGAGGAAGATGAACTATGTTGTAACGTGTAAACATTATGTGAATCATAATTAATTCAAGCGGCACGGTGGCGTGGTGGTTAGCACGTCCGCCTCACAGCAAGAAGGTCCTGGGTTCGATTCCCAGCTCAGGCGTTTCTGTGTGGAGTTTGCATGTTTTCCCTGTGCTTGCATGGGTTTCCTCCGGGTACTCCGGTTTCCTCGCACAGTCCAAAGACATGCACAGTAGGCTAATTCGCTGTTCCAAATCGCCCCTAGGTGTAAGTGTGAGTGGGAATGGTTGTGTGTGTTGCCCTGCGATGGCCTGGCGAGTTGTCCAGAGTACACCCCGCCCTCGCCCTGAGTCGGCTGAGATGGGCGCTGGCCTCCCCACAACCCTAATTAGGAATAATCGGCTTAGAAAGTGAATGAATGAATAATTAATTCATTTTTTTTAAAAGAAGAAGAAAGAAGTTGCCTGTGGTTAGGTCCTGGGTTTGAGTCCCAGGCTCGGCCATTTCTGTGTGGAGTTTCCATGTACTACTCGTGCTTGCGTGGATTTCTACTCCGGTTTATTCCTACAGTCCAAAGGCACACATTTTTAGCTAATTGGCTGTTCCAAATTGCCCCTAGGTGTGAGTTTGAGAGTGAACGGTTGTGAGTGTGTTGGCTCTGTGGTGGTCTGGCAAATTGTTCATGGTGTACCGCACCTACGCCCAGAGGCGGCTGAGGTAGGCTCCAGCTTCCTTGCAACCCTAAAAGGATTAAGTGGTTCAGCAAGTGAGTAAGTGAGTGAGATATTATATACCTTTTTAGATATTATATACCTTTATAGCAGCAACATATACAACAAAACATATCATTATAATAGCATTATTTCCATTAGTATTATTTCGGGATGACCGAGAAAGATGGAGGAAGATTGATGCACAGTCATCAGCTGATCCCCTACGATCCGACACCGGGTTACGGGACAGATGAAAGTTTTGTACAGTAGGGATCAACACAACGTCACTTTTATTTCGTACAACAAGCCTCTTGGATTTATGTAATCGTGCACACACAAACACACAGACATATACACACACTATTCTATTATGCAGTATACATGTTAATCCTTGTACTGAACACTTTTTTCCTCACATGAACTCACATCCTTTATATACTTTCACTTACAGCTTTTTAAAAATCTACACTGCCAAAAGTGGACTTGACTTAAAAGGTCACTGGAAGGGCAATTTTACTACCAAAACAGTTCCAGGACCTCAGCTTTAAATCATCCTGGTTTTGTTCTTAGGAGACAGAGGAAGTGGTTGCCATGGTTTCCACAAAATAAACAAGATATTATTGTAAGGTCCAGGACCAGTGTGAGTGGCTGTTGAGATACAGATCGGGATCACATGTCCTACACATGGAACAAAAATTCACTTTCACTGGGCAACATTCCATGCACTGCTGCATTTTCTGATTCCTTCACGCTAAGCAGCAGCAGCAGCTGTCAGTTGTATTACCTCGCATGGGAATAATCCAGTTTTGTAATGGATAATGCACACTGAACCAGACACCACAGTGAAGTACATTCCGACTGACTGACCCCAGATATGTTGAGTAGAGGTCCTGAATCACTCTGTAGGATTATTTTAAGATTGCTCACTGTACATTATCCTGCTGATCACATTTTACTTAATAAAGTAATCAATAATTTGGAACAAAACATTAATCAAAAATTATTTTATTGAATTAAAAATTACTTTATTGCTTGTGCTAATGACATGCTCCTTAGCCACGGTCTGCTGTTCCTTAACAACAGTGTATTATAAAGAAAAAACAGACTGCTGAACACAGTGATTGTCCAATCAGAATCCAGTGTTCAAATGAACCGTGCAATAATATGACTTAGAAAATACTACACTGGGACTATCTCAGGATAATGGACATTATTATATATTTAGATTATTTTCTCATATCTAACTGGTGTAAAGCTGCAATGGCCTGGTGAGCTGTCCAGGGTTTACTCTGCCCTCGCCCAGAGTCGGCTGAGACGAGCGCCAGCCTCCCTGCAACCCTAATTAGTATTAAGCGGTTCAGAAAATAAATGAACATTTAAATGAATGACATTTAAATGAATAATAAAACAATTGCATAAGGTTAATTACGGCTGTTAATGCTAAAATGTTCAAGATGGGGGTCTTTCAGGACTAGGGTTGGGAACCCCCTGCATTACATGACAAAAAAAAAATTGTTGCAAAAATGTCATGGGTCTAACGCAGATCAATCACAAGACAATTGGAAGAAAACTGTACGATTCTGAGTGCGTCAGATGACTCAAAAAGCACATGAAACTCATAGGTCTTTCAAATTATAGACCTAGGACATTGTAGGGCATCACACAACAGACCTAGGGAATGGATGGACCTTCAGTAAGACATTGGGGCTGATTCTTTTAATGTCTGTATATAAAAGCAATGTAATCAGGTTAATGAATATGTAATTTTGATGAGCCTAAGAAAATAAATTGTAAAAAGAAAAAAAAGAAAGAAAGAAAAGGAAAGAAATGAGCTTTATAAAGGCTGCCTCCATGTACTTGTTGCTAGACATAAATTAAAAGGGAGGTGGCAGAGGAAGTCTGGAAGAACCCAAAGGAAAGGGGAGGTGGAGATGTTCCAAACTTAAAGAGAGTCTCACTACAACACAATCTCAGTGGTGCTAAGACCGGAGGTGGATATTACATAAATATTTCAACTGTAGCATAGTAACACCTGAGACTGAATCATCTGACGCAACATAACGATGTATAACAGTGGCTATAAAAGCGGCTATTCGAAAGACAAAGTGGGATGGTCTGCCAAGAAAATGCACAAACCAAAACAAAAGGGTTGTGATTACTGCCTGAAGATGGTCTTCTTCTTTTCCTCACTAATCCAGTCTCTCATCATTGTCAGTCTGGTGCTCTTTCTGGTTTATGGACAGCCGGAGCAGACGATAGAGGAGAAAAGAGTCCTGGATTTGGAGCAAAGTTATAATAAACTAAGTAAGGAGAAATCAGCTCTTGAGGACAAAGTGAAGAATCTCACAAAGCAACTGAACATCACGGTTACAGCAAAGATGGCTGTGGAAAAAAATCAGAGTATATTACGGGACCTGGCGAAAAATTCATCCATTACTATAAGTGTATTGCACAACAGAATGGTAAGTATTTATTACCTAGTCTTGCATTGAAAATATTAGATTCAGTGTATTATTCTAAGGGAAATGATCATATAAATTTATATTAATCTTCAATTCTTGTCCATGAATTATTATTATTACCCATGAAATATTTCCTTAGCAAATAATATTACATCACCATTTTTGTTTTTCTAGTAAAAAAAGTGTAATCATGTATATTTATAGCACATTTTATATGATGCATTATTAATAATACAAGAAATACATAGTTTTGTGTGTATTTTGTATGCTTTGGATTCTGTTTAATCCTTTTTTTTTTTGGCTGTATATTAATGACTGTATGTGTTTTTAATATTGCAGCGACAGTATGACATATTCAGACAGCCAGCTTACAGTCCATGTCCTCCTACTACTTTTAGAGAGGGTGAGCCATATTCATTCTTCATTAATATTCTGTACATGAATCCATTTACATGACTGACTTATTTTCATGTCACAAAGTGAGTAAAAAGCCTGGTTTACCTGCATCCACAGACGCAATCTAGATTTCAAAAGATGCTAAGACATTTTTATTTTCTTCCCAGGTCAAGGCTGTGTCTATATGCTTCAGAAATCTGAAGAAATGCTGAGACTTGTCAAGGCTAACTTCACCGAACAAATGTCTACAATGAAACTGAATTTCGATAATGCACAAAGAGACAAACTGCTGTTTCAGCTACAAGCGATTGAGCTGCGACGAAACAAAATCGGCCTTGAAGAAAGGATCAAAAATTATGAGCAATCATGTAAGAAGGATTTCGTTCAGTCCTTACAGGGAATCCCTAACGTCACCAGGGAGTTTCTGAAAAAAGTTGATGATTTGTTCATGAAGCATGAGTCCTTCCAGCTGACGTGTGAAAAGCAAAGCACAAAACTTGAAGACATTCGTGTAAACTGCAGCAGCCTGTCCAGAGAGGTAGAGAACAAGCTTCAGGCGTATCTGGACAAAGTGGGGAGTCAGGTCGCGTCTACACTCAACGCAAACGCCAAATATCAAACAGAAAACAAACTCCTAAAAGAGGATGTCGCTTGGTGCAAAGGGAACCTCAGTGCCACTGTGGAGGAGAACCAAAAAGCTGTCAAGCAAGCCCAGCTGAAGCACGACCAAGAAACAGAGAAGCTCCTGGTACAGATCAGACAGCTGACTGAAAAGGGTAAACTTCAAGATAAGGTGTTGTCCGTCAAAGAAATCGACATTACAATTCTTACCGACAGCAACAAGGCCCTCAACATGTCACTGACCAGTTGTAAGGTAGGCTTTCACCAAGAAATAACATCATACTTTATAACACGAAACACTTTGGAGTAAATGGTCTCAAATTGTTCGTTGTTTCCTTACAGGCGGCACAAAAAAACTTTTTAGGACCGTATACTAATATAAGGTCCAACCCTATCCAATGGCCAGGTTCTACCGGGTCACAGACAACTGGATTTGGCAGCACTGGGCAAAATACAGCAGTACTGAGCAGTGTGGGTTCAAGCAATACTAATCTGCTGGCTCAGACAGGTTTAGGTGGATCAACAGGGTTGAATAGTGCAAGGACAAGTGGAACGTCCTTGACCAGAACATCCTCAATTGGAGCAGGAACCAGTGTAAGCGATCAGCAGATATCAGGTAAAAAAAATGAACATGAGTTTCACACGATGTTGTAATCAACTGTGATGGAAGAATAACACTTTGACTATTTTTTTTTTCATCCCCAGCACAAATCACTCAGCACTTGCGAGAGCTTCAACGTTATACCAAAACAGAATGAAGGGACCAGACACCAGAGTGACTATCAGACTTGTATGGTGTATACCACAGTACTGTTGAAATTGCCATTTGACTGGTCAGGAGGTGATCGTGTCTTTTCTAAAACAACAGTTCGGACAGTATCGCAGTACCGGCTACAAAACAAATAACAGGTTTATATTAATACGTTATGGTTTCTTTAGTAAGAACTCATTTTGTAAAGGCAGCACTCCACATAATCCACATCATAATCTCAAGGCTCACGCATGCTGTTATTTAACAATATTATCATTGATATGAAGATATATTAATATTTTTAATGCTTATATTTAAGGGAAGCAAACTCAGGTGTTCAGAGCACTGTAACTAAATTTTCTCCCAAAGGTCTGGAGAGTGTTCAGGACAGACCGAGCAAGATGGACACTTCCTGGTTTCTTGAGTTTTTGTCTTATTAATGAAAAAGAGATGCTGCGCAGGGAAACATTTGTTTGTAGCAGTAACAATATACACGATAACCAGGAATTAAGTAGTTCATCAACACTGTAAATAAATAAACAAAAAAGCAAATAAATAAATAAATAAACAAATAAGCAAATAAATAAATAAATAAATAGATAGATAGATAGATAAATGAGTGAACGAATAAATAAATAAATAAATAAATTAAATAAGTTGAATAAGCTCAGAATTCTAAGACAACAAAATTTTAGCTAAATAAAGTTCTGCCTAAGTTTGTCGAACTTTACATTCTAAGCACTGTGAAGTCTTAACGTAAGAAGAGCTTGAAGCTTGACAAAAGGTAAAGTTAAGTTCTCAGAGTTTTAAGTTTTTTCCAGCTGTTAAAAAAAAAAAAAAAAAAAAATTACAAAAAAAAAAATATATATATATATATTACATTAAACATAAATGTGACTATATAGGTTAAATAGAATTATGTCTTCAGCAGTAATAATTCACTCTCACTCACACACTCATATGACAAACTACTTAACCCCACCACTGCAGGGCCAACAAGACAACCATTCACACTCACATCCACACCTAGGGGCAATTTAGAACAGCCAATTGGCCTAAAATGTGTGTATTTGGACTGCGGGAGGAAACTGGAATACCCGGAGGAAATCCGTGCAAGCACATGGAGTACACGCAGACGCCACACAGAAACGTCCGAGCCCAGGACATTCTTGCTGTGAGGCGGACGCTCTAACCACTACACCTCCATTCTGCCGTCATATCTAATATTACAGGCAATTTCATTCTTTCTTTCTTTCTTTTAATTAATTAATTATGACTCAGGTTTTGAGTCAAATTAATTTCAGGTTTCAGTCAACTTCAGCTATTCAGTTTAGCGTAAGCCTTTCAGCTTTCAGCATCCACACCGCAATTTCTTCAGAAATTGCATTCTCTAGTTAATTAATTATGGCTCACATAACCATTCACACTCACATCCACTGCTAGGGGCAATTTGGAACAGCCAGTGTAATGTGCATGTCTTTGGACTGTGGAAGGAAACCAGAGTACCCTGAAAAAATACATGCAAGCACCACTCTGAAACTCAACTCAAATCCCAGGACCTTCTTGGTGTGAGGCGGACAAAGCTAATCACTACTCTACTGTGCTGCCCCCAAAAATAACTAAAAGGTCGTACTGTGTGATAAATAACAGTTATTCTGTGAAGGTGAGGTGGACACCACTGGATAGTCATCGACAGAAATATTCAGTGATATCCACCGAGCCTGAGGTGAATGATTGTTTTAGTATATACTAATATACTTATGGAAAAATAAGAAAAACAAACTAATAATAAATTTATAGCATTTACTTTAGCATTTTTAATTCTCAAGGGGGTTTTATAAGACCCTACGGGATCTGATTAATTCTTCGTACAATACAAAGGCCAAATTCTATAATCGTTTCATTATTCACTCAAAATATTTTCAGCTTATTCAACTTATCCGATGTCAAAGATGGGCAAGATGACTTGCGGAAGAATATCAAGGACTATTTAATTGTTCTCCACCAATCAGAAATGAGAAAGTATTTTGAATGTATAGTGATGTCTATTATCCTGAGATAGTGAATCACACCGTATTATTGTGGTATGTATAAAAAAGAATGAAACACATTTGGATATGCTGTTATAGTAACTTTATAGTGTGAACAGCATCATACACTCGGACACTGTTGCTTTTCGTTCAACAACACACCTTGTTGTGTTTCCTTCTTTAGTTAAATAACTGCTTAAAATGTACATATGTTAAAGTATTATCTACAGTTGTACTATTATTCTAATGATGTTAATAAATTGGATTTGAAAGGTTATAAAATCTTTGTCGGACTAATCTTGCAGTTACTTGGCATGGTCCATTTCTTTCTTTATGTGTAATAAGCTAATAATAATAATAATAATGCTTGTTTCTTTGTGTTATAAATATCATGGATATTTACAGTTTAACTGATGCATATCATATCAAATGATATGTCACTGTAAGTAACCTATATCTGGCAAGAATCCACCTTATGTACGTCAAAGGAATGAGGTTGTAAACAAGAGTGTTTACTTTGTGAAACACTTTAAGGAGCTTTACCTAATCCAAATAAATGGTCCACTCCAGCAGGGATGACTGTTTGTCTGCCACGCTGTTTATGACCCAGAATAGGAAGGGTGAATAAAACAATGAGTCACCCATGCTCCAAGAGTCTTATATGTTATCAGTATTATTAAAGGATTACCCATCTCTATTAACAACCCTTAAATAACTTGACAAGAACAGCCTATTGAGAATTTTTACATTTATTTTTAAATTATATATCAATTTGTTAAAAAAAAAAAACCCTGACCATGCAAAGGAAATCCATTTCAAGTCAAAGCTGATCTATTATTCAACCACGTTGGCAGCAAGGTTAGATAATGCGCTGGAATACGTTTGTATGGATGCACTCCTTCGAATACAGTGAAAGCGCGTAAACAATGAAAAGAGGTCGAGAGTGAAGAATAAAATAAACACACCTTTCGAATCTGGCAGGCGGTTCATTCAGGATATACCTACTGAGAGGACACATTGTCTTTCCAAAAGACAATGCTCGCCATGTCCACAAAGGGACATTGGCACTGATAAGCTGCACTACATGTGCAGAATGTAAAACAATTAGGGCAGTTTCCCATGCTGACTTGCTTCCTGTGAAAAGCGATGCCAAAAGCGTTGCAATAAAAAAAAATAGAAGGGCTTAAGTAGAGCAGAAACAAGGCGCCAATTAATAAATAATGCAGTTGCATAATGGAAGCCTCAGCTTAGCTAAAAGGATATCCTTTGTTTAGCATAAATGGCTTCCACTTAAACTTGCTTGCTCTGAGAGACACTTGTAATGTTAGCATCAGTGACATCTGAACAATAAGTCCTTGACAAAATGTTTTGCTCATTTACTGGCAATAATGACTTCAGCAAGCAGGAAAGGTGCTGTCCTTATCACATGCTGACGTCTGAGGATGTAGTACAAGAAAGTGATTTTCTGACATATAGTAAATGAATGAAGAGTCCTTTGTTAAGTTACAATTACAGTGGCGCAGTGATTAGCATGTCCGCCTCTCAGCAAGAAAGGACTGGGCTCAAATCCCAGGCGTTTCCATGTGGAGTTTGCATATTCTCCGTGTGCTTGTGTGAGTTTCCTCCGGGTACTTTGGTTTCCTTCAACAGTTTAGAGACATGCACACTGGGCTAACATGTTGTTTCACATTGCCCCAAGGTGTGGATGTGAGTGCAAATGGTTGTGTGTGTTGCCCAGCAATGGTCTGGCGAATATTGCTGGGCAGGGTGTATAGTATACCCTGCCCTTGCCCAGAGTCGGCTGAGAAAGGCTGCAGCCTATCGCTGATCCTAGTAGTAGGTTTTAGTAGTAGTGAGTGAGTTGTATCATTTTTACATGTAACATAGTTTACTCCGTATACTAAAAAACTGTACTGTAACAACAAAAACAAAAACAAACAAAAAAAAAAATTAATGCCCAACCATGCACAGGACCTGTTAATATGTATAAAAATTCCTTCTCGCCCTTTTTTCAGGAAGAGATTCGAGCTTGTTATAATTAAAACCTCCTTCCGACCTACTGGTTATGAAACTCTGAGTACTATTCATATTCTCTCGACCTTCTTAACGCTAATTGCACTTCCTGCATTGCGGGGCCATTAGGACTCTATGGTAAAGACATTAAGAGTTCAAAACCTTTTGTTCATCTCCAAAAATAAAGACAAGAACAATTTATAAATAAACTCTTATAATTATTAATATCTTTCACATTATTGCATTTAAGCTAAAACAACTAATCGGTTTTAACCCTAAATTCAATGTAGAAGCTGATTTTTTTTGTTAAATCTCTGGCTAAAGTGAGTTCAGGCTAAACAAGTATGTTATGCTGCCCAGCCAGTGCATGTTGTGGTCAGTGAAGTTTCTTGCAAATTGTAAAGCCGTACAATGACTTCAAATGAGGCTTAGTGGTTACGCCTGACAGTAAGGTGGTCCTGGGTTTAAGTCCCCGTCTCGACAAGGGTTTTTCTGTGAGAATTTTGCCTGTTCCCCCTGTGCTTGTGCGGGTTTCCTCCAATATTGCAAGACCAGGCTGACTTTGGAAATTATGTATGCTCATACTTGCTTTTCATTTTTGGAGCTAAATCCAGCAGCTTTCATTATATGAATATTTATTTATTTCATCTGGGGTGGCACGATGGCAAGAAGGCCTGAATTCGAGGCTTGGGGCGTTTCTGTGTGTAGGTTGCATGTTCTCCCTGTGCTTGCGTGGGTTTCCTCTGGGTACTCCGGTTTCCTCTCACAGGCCAAAAACATGCACAGTAGACTTGGTTGTTCCAAATTGCCCCTAAGTGTGAAAGTGAATGTGAATGGTTGTGTGTGTATTTCAGTCATGCAACCCTCTGCAAATTAGCCTAATGAGCATGTATTTTGACTGTAGGAGGAAACCGGAGTACACAGATGAAACCTATGCAAGCACAGGGAAAATATGCAAATTCCACATGGAAACGGCCTGAGCCAGGACCTTTTTTTGCTGTGAGGCGGGCATGCTAACCTCAACAATTAATAATTCCTAAAATAAATATCTATTACACCTTTTTTACTAAATGAATAGGATGCCTATAAAGCACACTAAAGGCACAGATCTGCCAACTTTAGGTTCCACTGTATTTATCCATGCCATTATTCAACCAGGCAATCATGTACAGGCAGCATAGTTGCTTAGTTAGCATGTCGGCCTCATAGCAAGAAGGTGCTGGGTTTGAGACCCATGGCCAGAGAGGGCGTTTCTGTATGTAGTGTGCATTTCTCCCCATGCTTGTGCGAGTTTCCTCCAGGTACTCCGTTTTCCTCCCACAGACCAAAGACATGCACATTATGCTAATTGGCTGTTTCAAATTGCCCCTAGGTGTAAATGTGATGTAGCCCTAGAATGATCTGGGGAGCATTTCAGGGTATAAACTACCTTTGTCCGGAGTCAGCTAGGATGGTCTCTTGGCTCTCCTTAACCCTAATAAAAGATAAAGCAGAAATGACACGACCATCATGTGCCAGCAGCACATCATAAAATTACAAATAAAATGATTTTGAAATGAATTTGAAAACAGTCTGTCCCATTTAAGGTGTGTCTGTGCTTACTGTCTCTGCAGATTCCTCGGAGTCTGTAACCAAAAAAAAAATCTCACGTTCTCAAGACATGTTGCGTTGATTGAGATGCTTTTCTGCTCACCATGGTTGGAAAGGGAGGTTATTTAAGTCACTGTACCTTTTTTTCGGTCGTAACCTGTCTGGAGATCCCCTTCTGATCTCCATCATCAACAAACCACTTCAGTTTTTTTCCGCACCATTCTGTGTGAACTCTAGAGACTGTTATGTTTAAAAAATTCCAGGAAATCGGACTGTCTGGCACCAGCTACCATGCCCCAGTCGTTGTGATGTTTGGGAAGCTTAAATGAAGCCCTTGACTTGTATCTGACTGATTTTGGGCATACAGTATATCTGCTGCCACATGATTTCCTGTTCAACAAATTGCATACATGTAATAAGCAGTCATGTGACCACCAAGTGGATACTGTACATATAGCCTAATTGAAGTGAAAACCATAAGTCGGTCAAGTGCACATGAATCAGAATTGGAAGGAAAAGCAATGGATCGAAGGTTTAAACACTTAAGAAGTGTTTGAAAAGGGTTTAGTTAGCACCGAGAGCAATGGTGTGTGCTAAAGTTCAGCTGCCTGGTGTGTCTCTGAAATGGTCCACCGGCCAACGCCTGGCCCACAAGTGCTAAAAATGATGCATCGATGAAAGAGGTGAAAGGAGACTGACACAATATACGGAAATGAACAGACAGCCAACATCAGTGCCAAAAGATTAACAAAAAAAAAACAACGCTTGTGGAACACTGAAATGAATAGTGTTTGGTACCAACCAGCCTTACAAAGGTTTGTTTTTGATTTTTAAAAACAGAAAAAAATAAAGATATTATTATGACAAAAATAATTCCCTGTACAGATTTACTGCTTGACATCATGACTACATATTTACCTTAAAATTTTTTTTCATTTTATTAAATTTTTTAAAAGAAATTATATGAGAATTTTCTTCAAATCACATTTAGAAAATAGGAAGTCCTCTAAAGCCTGCGTCTGTGGCTGGTTGCAAGGGTGGATCTTCTCAACAACCTCCGAGAGGAAAAAGCCATAATCATCAGTCTCATGAGGCAAGCACAGACGGAAAGAGTGGAAAAAGGAAAAATATGGCCGCAACACCTTCACAAACAATATCAGTGACAGAAATAAAGTGTGCAAACGTCATAAGGAAATGAGACTGCCACTAGCTGTTGATGTCTTTTTTTTCCTTTATTTTTTCTTTTTTTTATAATGGGCGTAGATCCATATCTTAAACATACTGCTTTGTTTTTGGCTAACTAATGTAACCTCTGAGCTTGGCAAGTGCTCAAGAATCCTTACTTCCTCAAGAGAAAACATCACTTTCACGCTATGCATCTCTGGAAAGTCCAGTGAATTTAAATAGCTTTGTGACAGACCACATGCCGGACGCTACCTCTTTATAAACAGTGTGTAACACATACAGAGAGAAATGGACAGACTGGCAGATGAAACAGAAAAAAAACCTTTTCACCTTCCCTAGCTTGCTGTAATGACACCGTGCCTGTATTATATGATTATATGATTGTAATCATTACTTTTTTTTTTGGCACTAATAAATGATTCACATCTCATGTAGTATCTCATCTCATGTAGTGCTCTTCCATGAGTCATCCATTAAAGTTTATGGGAAATTTTAGCTCCCACATTCACTCAACCATTTTAACACCAGGATGTGGCATCAGTTCAGTATCCTGAACATCACAAGATGATTTTTTTTCAAGGATATTGTGATATTGAACGATGACATTTTGCTCATACAACCCTCCTTCCAGCCATCCATTATCGACACTGCTTACCTGTCCAGGGTCATGGATTACTGATCTGACAGTTGTGGGTTCAAGTCTCAGTACCACCAAGCTGTCATTGTTGGGCCCTTGAGCAAGGCCTCTAGCCCTCAGTTGTATAAATAATGATAAATGTGGGTCATTCTGGATAACGCTGTCTGACAAATGCTGTAAATGTACACTGGAGCAATCCCTGCTGACTTCAGGCGAGAGGCAGGTCCACCCTGAACAGGCTGCCATAGAGCCAACACAAACAACCATTAACACTTATATTCACCAACAATTACTTTATTGTTGATAAATATCCCCTTGAGAACCAGGTGCTATAAAGTGTCCAAGACCACACCAACACACCAACATACCATTATTGACAAAATGTTATAATACATCTATTGTTTACTAATAGCCTCTTTATCTTCTTCATTAATTAACTAGTTACCTATTAAAACAATCATGTCAGCCTACTTACTAATGTTTTCAGATAATGTCACTATGATGTAAGGGGGGGAAAAAAGAAAAAAAAGAAATGCATGTCACATTCCAAAAACAAATTAAAATTTAAAAATGCATAAAAGTATATGAGTAATTGAAAATGAGCTCTTTTTAAAACATCATTGTATTTTTATTTATTTATTTTTTAAAATGGTAAGCTTATGGAAAAATTAATGTAATACATGTATTATTATTATTATATATTTACATCTACTGTGCTTTTCCCATGAAATAATAAAAAAGTGCATTAGACAACAGGTTTAATGTACATATAAAATAAGTCTCAAGAAAAATATACAAATTTAAGCTTGTGTATGCTAGGAATAATCTATTCATGCTAAGTAGTTCCCTCAAGATCATCACGATTCCACTAAGCAGTTCTCTCAAGTTCGTCACAATCCCAAAAAGCAGGTTTGAGACAAACCCCCCCCCCCAAACGCTGCAATGTGGCTGCCCACTGCTCTGAGTGCGAGAGTGTGTGTGTGTGTGCACTCTCTGTTCACGTGTGTGCTCATTTTGGATGGGTTAAAAGCATAGCAAAATATCCCTTGTGAGATTAATACAGTGTATAAAAAAAAAATACCCCCCCCAAAAAAAAACTCCAAACCATTACCATGAATGTACCTCCAGCATCTTTTGGCACTAATCTGTACTCCCTTCTGCTCAAATACTGTATTTTAAAACAAACAGGTGTCAAAAGTGGTCCTAAACACACTTTAAAGAGCATGTAGTAAAAAGAAACCATATTTTATTAAATAAATAACATGAAAATATGACAGCATACACATTAATTCTTCATTATTACACCAAACCAAGATAACATGTACTAATATACACTACACAAGTCAAGTAACAAAAGATGAGTTACTGAACACAAAACTAAAAAAACAAAAAAAATAAAAAAAGGATGAGTTCTAACATTCAGCAAGTTTAGTAACAGTTCCATTGATAATATGCTGTGTGTTTATACACAGGAGAGAGTGTGAAAACCCGTCATGCTGAAATTTTACATTTTTCGTTACATAAAGTCCTGAAATAATGCATATCAAACAAACAGCTATTTTTACCTTTTTAACCTTAAGGAAAAACATGACAGACACTTTATTAAAGATTACATAAGGTTAAGTCAAATGAAAACCATAAATCTTTCCTTTTTTTCTAAATCTTCTGTATTGATTTTAACAAACAAGGGTCCCAAACATGTATCAGGTTTCAGGCAACATTAACTACAATAGACCAGTCCTACATTTTTATTTTCACAATTATAAATTTAATACATCATTTCTCTTATTTAGGTCACATTTCTACAGTTTTCATTTGACTCGGCCTTGTGTAATCAAGTTACTTTTGATTGAAGTTTATTTAAATTGTTACCTAACTTAACTTAACAAGCGCTACTAATGAAATTTCCCATTATTTCCAAACCAGCATTTAAAAAAAGATTTTGAACTTCGAGTCAGCTTCGAGTAATCTGATCAAAGGATACTTGGCTAGCCAGATATTCAATAAAACATCATTAGGCACGCATGTTTAACTCCTTACCCAACATGATCACGGACAAAGCTAGGGACTGGGGCTTTGGACAAGGAAGACTACATTAGATTTTGGAAATGATCCGGATCAAATTCTGGATCCAGGAATGTTTTAAAGGTTTCTTTAACATTGTGAAAAAGGAGGATTTTTGTCGTTTTGGTCCATATGGTCTTGGTGAAGGTTTGCACTCTCCGAGTGCTCTTGTTAATTGTTGTTGCTATTTTTTTCACCATTGTTTTGGGCTGATTGTCAGCCAGTTTGGTGGTTTTCCCAAGTCACCACCAATATCTCTGAACAACCAATACCCATATTGTGGTATTTCGTTCTTTATATTTTGTGTACTACAAAACCCTTGTTTTAGAATATATTTCTATTTAAAAATACATTTCAACACCTTTAAATAGTACATGGTGTCAATATGTAACATTTCCCCAACAATATTATTTATGTACTAATATCAGATCTGCATATTTGTCTAAAGTATATCCCATGTGTTATTCCTAAAATCTCCTCTGGATGCATACCAACAGGACTGGCCAAAAGACTCCAAAATTAATAAAATAATAATAACATTTATTTTAAAATGTAATTATAATAATTAAAAAAAAGAAAAATTGGACCTTTTCAGCAATTGTACAAATAAATACTTGTTTGGCTTTGAGTGATGGTGTTCCACAAACACACAGTACATTAAAGTGATCTATGAGCAACTGTAACTGCAGAGTGATCCAGTACCCCAAAGCCATAAAAGCATCATGTAACAGAGGCATCTTTTTAATGCTGACCTCGATGCAGTGAGGTTTGGTGAGAATTTTAATGATGGGAATCTATAGATATTTATCTACATTTCAGCTGAAATAAATAGACACGACCGTAATATAAGTGTATTTTAAGCAGCATGTGCTTGAACATCAGTAAAACTGGTGATATATACTCACACACACACACACACACATGCATATATACATATACACATACTATATGGACTAAAGTTCATGGGCACTTGACCACATCACGAATATGTATTTCTTGATATCTGGACTCCAGGTTCCATTCCTTTTGCCGTTATAATAAATTTCTCTTTGAGAAGGCTGGCCACTAGATTTTGGGATTAGCTGAGGAGATTTGTGATCATTCATCAATAAGAGCATTATTAAGGTCAGGCACTGGACACCTGGGACAGTTGGCATTCTAGATCATCCCAATCGTGTTCAGTGGGGTTGAGGTCGGTGCACTGGGCAAGTGACTGATGTTCTCGCACTCCAACCTTGGCAAGGCATGTCTTTATGAAGCTCATTGAGTGTGCGGGGGGGGGCGGTCAAATTAGAACATGTTTGAGCGTTTTGGTTCTAGTAAAGGGAAATTGTAACCCAACAGCAGACGAAGACGTTCTGTACAATTACGTGCTTTCAACTTTGTAGCCAAAAAAAAAAAAAAAAAAAACAATTAAAAAACAACTTTAAGGAAAAGCTACATATGGGTCAGATGCTCAAGTGCCCACAAACTTTTGTCCATATACTGTGTCTGGGGTGTATGTCAGCATTACATGATTCCTGTTAAATGTTCCTCAGAGTGAGAGCATTCCGACACAGCTGGAGAGTTCAGGGGAAAGTTAAAGCTCATTGAGGTAAACTGTAAAACATGCTTATAGCAGTACCCTGCACTGGTACACACAAACTCATACAAACACACACACACCACTAATGTAACTCAAGAGGAAATGTCCAAGCATGTTGACGTTCACTAACAGAGACCTTACAGCCGCATCCAAGGCCCATGTCTTTGCCTTAAACTTGCGTCCTGTGTGGCTCTCTGCTCGAGCTCGCCGTCGTCACTTGTGTTGTTCTCTGGTACATGCGGAACACTAAAATCTGGTGCTGCAAGGAAGGATGTGTGAGATTTAAAAGCACTGTCCTGACATGAATATGAGCATGCTTGTGCACGGTGTTTACTCACCGTTCTCTTCATTTTGCGAAGATTCACCTAGTGAACTTATCGCACCAAGTGTGTCCAGATCACCTGCAAAACAAACAAACAAAATAAAAACCACACGTTTATGAGTTGTGTCACTTTACCGCTACGCAGGCTATTAAAAGAAGTTCTCAGAATAGGTGGATTTCAGTACACGTCAGCCTGGAAACCAAAAAAAGGTACTGCGCCGGCACCATGTTTGTGGGAGGCAGGTACAAGAGAGGAGATGACACGCTGAGTAAATGTGCTGTAGTCGGAGAGAGAGAAAGAGAGGTTTTACGGAGTACCAGCAGTTATCAAAAACTAGGGCGTGCATGCAGAAGAACTGTCCGGAAAAAGGCGAGCCAAATGATTCAGTAACATATCCAGAGCAGATTTGGATGCAAAGGATTAGTTTAGGATTGGATCCGCCCTATGCTAAGGATAAAAACCCTATAGTTTTACAGAGCATTTAGGGTTCATGCTCACTGCTCAGACCCCCCGACAGACCATATTTCTGCTTTTTCCCACCCCCTAACACGAACATGTTCTCCGTGCTTGTTTGGGCTTCCTCCGAGTACTTTGGTTTCCTCCCACAGTCCAAAGACACGCACATTAGTCTAACTGGCTGTGCCGAATCACCCCTATGTGTGGATGTAAGTGTGAACGGTTGTGTGTGTATGTGGGTCCTGCGATGGTCTGGCTTTTTTATGTGTGTTGGCTGAAATAGGCTCCTGCAACCCTATTAGGAGAAAGTGGTTTGGCAAATGAGCGAAAAGAACTTGTGATGACATCACTTTAAATGGAAGTTTTGCCCCAGCTCGGTTCACTCGGCTGGGATTCACAAGTCCAGCCACTAGAGGGCCTCAGAGTCATTTCAGCTTCCCTGACCACTGTTTTAACATCCGCCACTACACTTCTACTATCAGTGATTTTATGCAACTCACCGTCAGTTTGCTCAGTCTGTACCGATTGGTCTGCAGGTGCATCCTGGTCATTCTCGTACTTCAGATCTGGCACAAAAATTTGTGTGATTACATAAAAATATGCACCACAGATGATATGGAGAGGATTTCGAGCCAGCTTGGAATGCAAAAGTTATTTCGGGATGAGAAAACCAGTGGGCATATGGAACTGCCATGCATACCCAACTTTTTGTCGTATCAAGTGGCATGAAATCCTCTCATACCTAAAACACATTCATCACATGGGATTATACTAATATCCTGTTATTATGCTCTGCGGTCAGTTCCAGTGAAATGGGCGTGGCTTTCCACTTGCACCCAACACACCCAACTACTACTATAATGTTTCCCTAGAACTAGTACAAAAATACTACAGAATGAAATGTAACTGTTCGAATCAGGACCACAGTTCATCCATGACACTAAAAGTTTAATTCTGGTAAACAGTACAGTTAACTCCCTTAGGGTTTATTATCTGTGCGTTAAAATATGTCACAAAGCAGTGAATAGGTTAAAGGGAGGGTCCGTAGGCTACTTACTCGGTGCACTCGCTGCTGTACGCATACGTTTCCGGGCTTCCTCTCTCCTCTTTTGTAGGCGTGTCACGTCTCCCATCGTTACCTACACACGGATTACCAAAATCAGGACATAGAAATAAAATCATCATTTGCATTCAGCTCCAAAAACCCTCCCACATTCCAAAGGTGAATTTAAAAAAAGGTAAAAGATAGTCTAGTTATTATGTGCACAACTTAAACACCTCAAGTTTGAAGAACTCGTTACTGCAAGATGGCGAGATGATACAGTCACTCACATAGCATCCTGAACAGCTGACAAGACCATCACAGGGCCATCACACACAGCCATTCACACCTGTATCCAAACCTGGGGCACTTAGGAACAGCCAGTTAACCTAATGAGCATATCTCTTCACTATGGGAGGAAATTGGTGTACCCTGAGAAAACCCACGCATGCACAGGGAAAACATGCAAACTCCACACATTATGGCCCAAGCTGAGCCCATGACTCACACCCAGGACCTTCCCGCTGTGAGGCAATTGTTAACCACTACAGCACCACGTCACCTCTAAATCAGAGTGTGGCAAAGAAACCAATCAAGCGGTTTAGAAGGAGTTTACAAGCTTCCGCGGACAGACAGAGTTACGGACAGGGTGATTCCTATATTAAACCCCACATAAACTTTGTTCGCAAAGGGATATAAATAACCTTTTTATCAACTGTCTAAGTCATCTTTACCAACCAAGGGTCCCAAGAAACCAAGGAACAGAATCTAACTTGTCTTTTGGGACAGAAAGATCTAGAGTTGCAGGATGTGTGTGTACATGTTGGTACAAAGTGTACCTGTCGTACCTGAACTCGAACCTGCTCTGGAGGCCACAGTCCTCCCCAGATGAACTGCAGATAACTAAACAGGACAACCACGCTGAGGAACATGAAGTTACTGGCAACCCCTACGACTGCTGATGTGAGAGGGAAGTTATACAAGAGGTATCTGCGAGGAACGGGGGGGGGGGGGGGGGGGGGGGGGTCTCAGAGAAAGAGAGAGAGAGAGAGACATACAGTGAGCGCAAGTGTTATCAGCTGAAACCAATAACTTACTCATTTTCTGAACCTCATTTTTGAGCAAAGGCTACCCATCTACGCAAGCTACCCAGAGCATTGCAGAGCACACGCGCACACACACACACACACACACACACACACACACACACACACACACACACACACAACCAATCACACTCTCACCTAGGGTCAATTTAGAACAGCCAGTTAGTCTTATTTGCATGTCTTCTGACATGAAGGAACCGGAGTGGACCCATACGAGCACTGAGAGAACATGCAAACCCCACACAGAAATGTTCGAGGCCAGGAATCAAACCCAGGACCTTCTAGCCCTGAGGCGGACGTGCTCAGCACTACGCCACCGTGCCACCCTAAAACCATTAACATTCAGGAGTAACCCAGTATTACCTGCTGAAGCTAAAACAACTGATACTGATGTACTTTTTAGATGCTACACCACAAATAACTATGTGACAAGTGGACATGGTACAAACCTGATCCCAGTAAAGTAGGCGTGGATCCTAAGCTGAGCAGAGTAGATCTGTACACGCCGAGACTGAATCTCGATCACTGCCCCAATAGTGGGTTGATACTGCAACAACGTACGAGAGAAGACAATGAGAAAATCTGCTATGACTTTTTTTTAATATCAGTAAAGAATCAAACGGCTTATTAGAATTATACTAAAATCACATTGCTGCAATTTGGCGAATTCATCAAACAGCATCCCAGTTTATATCCACGTGTCTGTGTTTCATTACATTTTTTCACCCCCCCTCCCATTTTCTTCCCTAATTTAGTCATATCCAATTCCCACCCATCAACTTTTTGCCTTTCCTATCACGCGACCACCACCGACCAGTTTGCACTCACAGAGTCCGACTTGTAGTCTGAGAAGAGCTCCACCTCTATAAGCTGCTTCTGTTCTGTCAGGCCTGTGAGAAGCATTGGGGAGAACGCCAAGGTGTTGAGGATCTGCAGGAGACTTGAGCGATAATGCAGCATGGCCTGAAGAGGGGAAAAAAGCAAGCAATGTATCTTTATAAATAATGCCGTGGTATGTATTATATCACAGAACAGAGACAGTTGCAGGAATACAAGGTGTTGCAATAAGATTATGGATTATTGTGGCTCTATTAAGGTGCAATTATGTACTCTGTACAACATGAAGTGTAGGTTAGGTAACTTAATAGTTTTCATTAATAATATTGCTCCAGAGTTGTGTACCAACACTGTGCGCCACGACCACCTGAGAGTTTGCAGATATGTGCCTCGATTGGCATTGAGCCCGCCAGCGCTATACTGGCTGAGCACTCAGGAAGGGAGGGATGACACTCTCTTCCCTGTCACTCACACATGACTTTCGCCAATCATGGGTGTCTGTAAGGCCTATGTGTACAAGGGTGCTGATAGCACTTTCCTCCAAATGTGTTAAGCCCTTGGACATGAACGTATTTGAAAAAAAAGGTGATCATGATCGTATGGCATTATATGCCTCAGAAAAAAAGCATTCACCAGTAGCTGTCATACAACAGAGAAAGACTCCTTAAGGGGAGTAAATTTGGGGGAAATCTGGGTGGGAAAATAGGTTTATAAGACTTAATTATTTTCATTTTGACATTAGGTCAGGGGGGTGACAAGCTCGGCCATCCGGGAGGAACTCAGAGTAGAACCGCTGCTCGGGTATCTGATTAGAATGCCTCCTGAACGCCTCCCTGGTGTGGTGTTTTTGGCATGTCCATCCGAAAAGAGACCCAGGGGTATACCCAGAACATGCTGGATGGGCTATGTCTCTCGGCTGGTCTGGGAACGCCTCGGGGTACCCCCGGAAGAGCTGGAGGAAGTGGTTGGGGAGAGGAATGTCTGGATCTTGCTTCTTAGGCTGCTGCCCCCCACGCGACCCAACCCCGGACCAAGTGGAGGAAGATAATGATAGTCTGTTTTTCAACGGGTTTAATTTCACAGGTACAAATATTTTCCCTGTTCCTACAGCTTTCAACACTTAAAGCCTTTAATGAGACAGTAATATTACCAGTAAACCATTCATTTGGGATTGAAAAAAGACACCAGAAATGCTGCAGTGATAATATTTTGAGACGAACCTAATCCCAAAGATGGAATTTTCTACATACGCTAAAGGACATGGCGCCCTCTTGTGGGTCAATTTGCTATTGAAATTCCATGAAAAATTCACTGATTTCATGACAGAAAAACACTACTCTACAGGCTTTAAACAGCTGGATCACCAAGTTAGAAACAGCTGGTGCAGCATGACCTAGTACACAGAGGAACATAACGGCTAATCAAACCAGAAGAACAACATGAGTTTTAATTCTTACTCACAGAGCGTGCCACGGTGGACACGGTTTTTCCGTATTTGGTGTAACAGGACATTTTGATCATGAACATGCCGAGCTGTTCGTTGACGGGTGATTCTGGCATCTCCAGTTCGAGCGAGACTCGATAAGGCTGACCATACATCAACACCTAAAGCACAGACAGGATTATTTCATAGTAAAGTGACTTGTCTTTCAAGGTAAACTTGCTTTCTGAACAGAGGCGTGGCATTGAAACAATTTCGGGCGATATGTGGATTACAAAAAGAGAAAAAGGGAAAAATGTCAGCAAGGATGGACAACTAGTGGAAGTAGTAGGTAAAGTCTCTTGAGATTTTACACCCGAGCCTAGTGGCTCATCAGAGCTTATCCTGGTTTCTGTAGCGTGAAGCAACTAGGAGTTCACCTCGTCCAGGATGGAATGCTAATGCATCACAGGTTACCTTCCCAAAATTTTTACTTGTACCCATTTATACTGCTGGGTGGACAGAGGCACACTTGCCCAGGGGTCTTAGCACCCTGGGGGTCTAATGGGGATTCGAGCCCATAACCTCTCAATCATGAGCCCAGCACCCTGACCACTATACCACCGGGTCGAGTGGAATTACCAGGATTGTACTTAAATGTTTGCAGACGCTGTACTATAAATAAAAACGTGGTGATCTTACCTGCTCTCTGCCGTTCTTTAGGAGAGAGATGTTCGCCGTTGGGAACGAGCAGAGAACAGAGTTCGGAGAGTCACAGTCACTTCTGGAACAAAACATTCAGTTATACTCCTAATGACATATCATCTATTACACAATGAACAAATGTATCACGCGCATTTCAAAAGTATTGGAACGGCAAGTCCACCTCAGAGCAAGAAGCTCCTGGGTTTGAGTACTGGCCTTGGGTTTTTGTGTGGAGTTTGCATGCTCTCCCTGTGTCTGCGTGGGCTTTCTCTGGGTACTCCGGTTTCCTCTCACACTCACTCACTCATTTGCCGAAACGTTTTATCCTATTAGGGTCGCAAGGAGGTTGGAGCCTTTCTCAGCCGACACTGAGCGAAAATAGGGTATACCCAGAACAGCTCGCCAGTCCATTGCACGGCCAACACACACACTCACATACACACCTAAGGGCAATTTGGAACAGCCAATTAGCCTAATAAGCATGTCTTTAGACTGTTGGAAGAAACCAGAGCACCCTGAGGAAACCATAGCAAGCACGAGGAGAACATGCAAACTCCACGCAGAAACCCGAACCCAGGACCTTTTTGCTGAGAGGCAGAAACGCTAACCACTATGCAACCGTGCCGCTGTATAACAAATATCAAATATCACCCTTATAAACCCCATAACTATATCCATAAACAGCACATCTAATAGACATGAAAGTGTGTGGATACCTGTACTGGTAGTTGACAGGTGTAGCGAAGCTGACGGTGGGCATGTAGGAATAGTAGAAGCTGCCATACAAAAAGATTGACACCCAAAGTAAAAGCACCAGGACGCAGAAGAAGATGGCGGCCCGCAGCAGCGTGCGCCGAGCCCTCAACAGGGTGACAGCCGCCACATCCTGTAGCCAGACCAGAACAGGACCCATCATTGAGCCCTTCTGCTTCCAGGTCCTCAGTCGTTTAATCAGCAGTCAGCATTGTTCCAGTCAGAACGCCCAAAAATCTTCGTACAAACCTTGCCGCATGCATACAGACCTTTCTGCTTTCTGCGTCTGGTTTCCTTTATTGTGCTCGCCAAGACTGACAATCAGTGCTTTCGACTTCTAATTCGCCTGAATCTGCACTCATTTTGAGCGTACGATGGCTGACTGGCGTCTTCTTATGTGAATTTTGATAATCATCATCAAAGGCAACCTGAGGAGGAAGAATAAATAACAGCATTAATAATACACAGCACAGGAGAGATGGATTCTCTGAGGACTTCATAGATACAACAAAAAAATTCCTTCCATCATCCTACAAGGCAGAGACACACTCTGAAAGCAACATGACACACTTCTGGTAGGTTTTATCACAGGTTGGAGGAAACTGGAAAACCCATGGGCACAAATGCTCGATTCGGGTTCAGGAAACGGGGATCCTGGGGCTGGACAGGTGCAACGCTACCCACTATACAACCATGCTGCGATTTAGAAACATTTAATAATAGTCCCCACTCTCTTCAATATCTCTTTGATATTTCAGTTAGTTTTATAAATTAGGGCAAGCTATGACAGGTAAAATTTTGAATATCCCAAATTTTTAAGTGAGTGAGGTTGACAAACTATGAACAGCAGATGGGTAATTGTGCACCTACAGTGTGCTCATGTGTGTAAATACACCTGACAGACATGTAATACCGTAATTAATAACTGACTAATACATACTGACAGCTTTAACAATGAAAGATACGACAGGTAGACACTGCCGTCATCACCTGCACAGTCAGTATACAGAGTCTGATAACATTCATATAGAGAAAAACCTCATCGACACAAATATGTATACCTTAACTTCAGGCTCGCACCTCGGATTGGTTGGAAGGATTGAAGGAAGAGTTTTTGTTTTTTTGTAGGTATGAGGTATCTGATGATCTGTATAAGGTGTTTGATTTCATTTATTCATTTTCTGAACTGCTTAATCCTAATTAAGGTTGCGGGGAAGGCTGGCGCCCATCCCATCAAATTCTGGGTGAGGACGTGGTACAGCCATTCACGCTCACGCTCAAGCTCACACTTGGGGCGATTTGAAACAGCCGATTAGCCAACAGTACGTGTTTTTGGACTGTCGGGGAAACCAGAGTACCCTGAGGAAACCCACACAAGGGGCGGGACTTGAACCCAGGACCTTCTTGCTGAGTGTCAACCACCACCCCACCGTCCCCGCCCCCCAACCATACTAGTAACCTCCTGTAAGGCTGATTGGCAGATCCCCAGATGACCCCACCCCCTCGTAAGGACTCTCTGCGGTATCTGTAGATAAGCCTTAGACGTCATCACTCACCAGTGCGCGCGCAGTTTGTCTGATCTAGTTGGCTTTCATCACTGAAACCCTCCTTAACTAGCAGTTTATCGTTTATTAGTGATGGGACGATTACATCCGATGTGGAAACGCGTATCAAGTAGGAAAAGACGAAGCTCCGGCTCGAAGTTTGTATAGTTCTCGGATAACCACGTGATCGATGACGAATGAAGCCTGATGGCCAACGGAGTGACGCCATTGGTTCATTTGGCGAGTCGTCACATTCATGGGAGGGGTTTATTTGCACCAAGTTTAAACTGATTTTAATGCAAGTAAACATTTATTATTATTATTATTATTATTATTATTATTATTATTGCTTCACCACCGTAATTAATGAGGACAAACACACTATATCAACACGTGCGGCTCGAGCGGGAAGGTGTGGATTCATGTTACTAAAGATACGAGTTACTATAGCAACGAAAATAACAAAAATATGCGAAAACATGTCCAATAACAAAGGGTAGAGAAAACATACTTTTTGTGACATCTTCACAGATTACAATCCCTCTCTGTGACATAATTTCCTAAATACCACAAGTAACAATCCTCTTCATCATCATCATCATCATCACTCCTTTTCATCTTCATGATCACACCTCTTCCTCATCACTCCTTCATGATCACTCCTCTTCCCCATCACTCCTTCATGATCACTCCTCATTCTCATCATCATCACTCCTTATCCTTAATCCTCTTTATCATCACTCCTCTTCATCTTCATGATCACTCCTCTTCCTCATCATCACTACTTCATGATCACTCCTCTTCCGCAATCTCCTTTATCTTCATGATCACTCCTCTTCCTCATCATCACCCCTTTCATGATCACTCCTTTTCCGCAATCTTATCTTCATGATCACTCCTCATCCTCATCATCATCACTCCTTCATGAGCACTCCTCATCCTTAATCCTCATCACCACTCCTCTTCATCTTCATGATCACTCATCTTCCTCATCATTACTCCTTCATGATCACTCTTCTTCCTCTTTATCATCATTACTCCCCTTCATAATCACTCCTCTTCCTCATCATCACTCCTTCATGATTACTCCTCTATCATCACTGCTCTCTTCATCATCATCCCTCTTCTCTTCATCACTCCTCTTCATTTTCATGATCACCCCTTCACTTTCTCTTCACTGTTGTTTTTATCATTATCACTCCTCTTCATTTCCTCTTAATCACCACTCATCTTCATCACTCCTCTTCCTCTTCATGAGCACACCTCTTCATCACAGCTTATCTTCCTCTTCATCACTCATTTTCCTCACTTCTCTTCTTCATCCCTCATCTTCCTCTTCATGATCACTCCTCATCATAGCTTATCTTCCTCCTCATTCCTCTTTATCATTATCACTCCCCTTCATGATCACTCCTCATCATTTCTCTTCCTCTTCATGATCACCCTCTTCTCTTCCTTTTCATCACTTGTCTGTATCCTCATCACTCCTCTAAATTTCCTCTTAATCACCACTCATCTTCATTATAGCTTATCTTCCTCTTCATCATCACTCTTCAAATTGCCCCTAAATATGTGTGTGTGTGTGTGTGTGTGGCCCTGCGATGGTCTGGCGAGTAGTTCAGGGTGAACCCTCCTTCGCCCAGTGTCGGCTGAGGTAGGCTTTAGCCTCCCCACGACCCAACTAGAATTAAGCGGTTCGACAAATGAGTGAGAGATTAAACCAACGAGATTTGGAGATTTGGTGTGAATAACTATTGATGGGACACCACTATGTTCTCTGAGCATTTAAAGCTTCAAGAAATGGTTCACTTTTCCACACAATCGGTTGAAGAATCCTTCAAAAGCTTCGTCTGATCCTCAGTAATCACCTAAAGCTCGAAAATATAAAGACTGTAGTGTAAGAAACATAATCATACTCACCTTCAATAAAAATAAAATCCACCCATCCCTGAAGAAGAAGAAGAAGAAGAAGGAAGAGTGATACATAACAACGTGCTAGCACATGAGCTAGCGTAGCTTCAATATACGGAAAGTGAGGTGGGACAAAACACGCGAACAATTTTCTGCCATGCCGTGATGGCTGTCATGCAAAGACATGGGAGTAATTATACAAGATACAGGGAGAAAAGGAAAAACAAAAGAGGAAAATAAATAACTATATATATATATATATATATATATATAAAACAATATATATATATTTATAAGTATGTGGGAAAAATAACAGTCATCAGGGGATTTATCGAGCACTGTTCTACGGAAAATCGACTCAAGATCTTATATATATATATATATATATATATATATATATATATAT
>JAOUQZ010000019.1:9913257-9929833 GCA_028564935.1 Neosilurus hyrtlii
TGGAGTTTGTAGGGGTTTCCTCCAGGTACTCCGGTTTACTCCTACAGTTCAAAGACATGCACATTAGGCTAATTTGTTGTTCCAAATTGCCCCTAGGTGTGGTTGTGAGTGTGAATAGCTTTGTGTGTGTGTGTGTGTGTGTGTGTACTTGCCCTGCGATGGATTGGCGAGCTGTTCGTGGTATGTCCTGCCTTCGCCCCGTGTCAGCTGAGATGGGCGCCAGCCTCCCCGTGACCCTAATTAGGATTAAGCGCTTCAGAAAATGAATGAACAAATGAATGAATGACCTTAAGACCTCCCTACTATGCATATGTCTTACCAGCACATATCCTGACCATAACATTTGCTGACAGAATTTAGCAGCACACTTAATCTTAATTAGGGTCGCAGGGAGACTGGCGCCCATCTCAGCCGACTCTGGGTGAAGGTGGGGAACACCCTGAACAGCTCGCCAGGCCATTGCAGGGCCAGCATACGTACAACTATTCGTACTCACATCCATATTAGGGGCAATCTGGAACAGCCAATTAGTCTAATGTGCATATCTTACAATGGGAGGAGACTGGAATACCCAGTGGTGACCCACGTGAGCATGGGGAGAACATGCAAATTCTACGCAGAAATGCCCAAGCACGGAACGCGAACCTTTTTGCTGTGAGCCACACGTGCTAACGACTACACCACTGTGCCGCCCGGTGAAGAAACCTATGAACCTGAAACATGAAAGATTTTACCCAGGCAACACTCGGGATTGGACCAGGACCAGGCCTATACCAGGACTATACCTCTGCGAGTGTGACCAACATTACCACAAAAAAGGAGCTTGTATAGAAATCCATCAACTGCCCTTAGACTTCCAATGTCCATCCACCCATTCAGGTGAGAGGCGGAGTTCTCTCCGAATAGGACTCACACAGATACAAACTATCATTCACACCCACATTCACACCTATGGGAAAGTTAGAGTAGCCTAATTGACCTAATGTGTGTGTCTTTGGACTGTGGGAGGAAACCAGAGCACCCGGAAGAAACCAGCAAGAGCACAGGGAGAACATCCACACCTATTGGGCAAGGCTCCAACCCAGAACGTTTCTGGTGTGTGCTGACACCATTAACCACTTCCTGAAAAAAGTGATGAAATTCATGTTTGTGGTAATCATTCATCTACACTTTACAGCACATAAAAACTTGATTATAAACCTCTGGAGTGTTTCTTTAAAGTGGAATAGATAAACAGACCATAAAAGGTTACTTCAAATTCTCAGTTCAGATTCACTAGTGAATATCCTGTTTTATTTTCAATTGTCAGTTCATTTTGGCTGAGTACAAAAGTTTTCTGGTGAAACCACACCAGCTCAGGGGCTTAGCATCTCTTATTTATCAGTTGTATATCTTGTTTTGATTCTGTGCCTGTTTAAAATAACAATAACAATGCGGCATGGCTGAAGGATCCATCTTGTGCATACACCATAACTCGGCGCTGCAACACCTATTTAAGGAAAGTGTAAAAATCCGAGATCAAGTCTTAACCCTGGGTTTACACTCGGGCCACGCTGTGCACAATCTCTTTGATTCAAAAAAAGGAATGGAGCACAACAATGTATGATCCTGATTTTAGCAAGATTCCCACACTTGGATCATGACTGGGGTGTAAAAAGTGGGCAGGGTGCATCCAGCAGATGTAACTTGAAAGAATTGTTTTTTCAAGTGCATCAAGATCCCCTACAATGTTGCATCAAGATCTGTTACGCTTTGTTAAGGTCTGTTAACCTCTACTACGATCCGTTCTATTAGGATTGGCATCAAATCGTAATAATCACTACGATCCTTACGATTCCAGGTTCCCTCGAGATCACCATGGTTCAATCCTGTTAACGTCATACATGGGAGGCCATTCAAGCTGCAAATAAGTGTTTGTGAGAGGTGATTTTGCCATTCAACTGAATTTATCAGCACATCCCAGTCACTGACAAATGAAAATAGCTGCCTTAACCACTTGGTTCACACGTCACGGTATGCTTTTCCTTTCTGCTGTCTCCCCTCTAAGCTCTGCTCGGAATCACATGACATTTGTGCTTCAGGGTGTTTACATGATATGTGATCCTTTCTCCTGCCCTCATTCTCAGAGAGGAGGGTTCTTTACACCATGAACTAGTATGACCTTGTTTTTGTCAAAGAATTAAAGTACAACACAAATGTGTACCCCTATTTTTTTTCCCAAATCACAAGCCTATATATGGACTTGTCCTAATTACTGACAGACACCCCCACCCCCCCTTAGTTTCTTAAAATACTACAACTAACATACACGTGCTCTAAACTTCACTGCTGGTTCTGATTGCAGATTCCTGGAACCTCGGCTTTGTTCCAGCAGCTCGGAGGACTAGTTCAGGCCACTTTTTGAAAATGGAGAACTTGTTATTCTTGTAAAACATTTTTACTGCCAAGGAAATCAGTGAAAAAGAAACCCTGGATTTTCATGCATGCACGACCATGGAGAATAATTCCATCTTCATGGTTTGCATTGAAATGCAATCTGCTCCACTGATTGATTACATCATGTCTACATGATCAACACTTTGTCTGTTGATCAAAAGGAATCTCTGCACTAAGACAGTGTTAAAGAAATCACTATCACTGATTGGAGATTGCAAAATGAGGCTGTTATTACATGTTATTCACCTACATAAAATATAGAGTTGTTTACTATGACTTTCCCAAGAAAGAAACCCAACGCCTAACACCTCCTGATCTATTTTTCTCTGTTTATACTGAACACATGTGACTCCTAATAGAAGACCCTTTTAAGGTGGACTTAATTTTAAGTCAAGTATTTTTGTTTCGACAGTTTTTTTTAGTAATGATCAAATTTTACCAATTGTACAGAGATTACTTAGGATAATTACATAAGTAGTCTTATAGTACCGAAAAAAATTATTGTAAAAAGCTAATTAATTATATCATTATTACTGATTCTCTGGATCCAAACAAGCAAATCTGATACAGACCAGATCATCTTTGATCAGTAAGGAAACTATACAGCTACTAATATATTTAAAAAGCACAAAATAGCATGGCATTAATAGAAAAAGGCTAGCTGAGAGGGACCATGCCCTCCACACCCGACCTTGAAAATGGATCCACCTTAAATGTGGGCGGGGCTTTGCTCCCTCCCGTTGTGTGAATCCTGAATAAAACCTCAGTGAGCATCACCGGCAGGGAAACCATACTAGAGTGGAAACACGGTTTGATCGGCTTTTACAAGCGAATTACAGCATTTTTATTGTTCATCTTTCACATATTGACGGTAAACATCTACCTCTTCAATTTTACATTGAGCCTAACTGGAAAAAATAAGTTTAAGCATTGATATTTATTTTATGCAGTTGTTAGTTATTCGTTTTTGACTGAATCAAGTCGTTTGGAATGTCAGAATTGTGTAATTACGTGGTTTAATAACGTTATTCGTTTTAATTGTTATTGTATGGGACTATTATTCTGTATTTGTTAGTGTGTGATGTTTTTTTTTTTTTTGATTGAATGAGGAACCAGTCTGGTCCGGTTTTCCAGCTGGATGAGGCGCGCGCGTGCGGGGTTTCTTCGGGGCTACTTGTTGTTTAGACATGATGACTTGTTATTACACTTTTAGGTCTTTAATTATTAAAAAAAAAGTAGAAAGTTGCTGTACTTGGGTATTTAAATTTCTAAAAATGAGGTTGATTTACTGCTCGTGCGCCTTTTATCAGAAGATACACGTTTACTCTTGATAAATAATTAATTTTATTTGTGTGTATAAATATATTACTTTTCTAATGTCACCGGGTAACTAGTAGTTTTTTTGTAATATTTTTCCAATCAATGATAATTCATTTCTGCTTGTCTTACGTCACAGTTGGGAACTTTGCGCGTCACTTCCGGTTACACTGATGCAATGGTACGTTGGGTTTGCGCGTGCTTCACTTTGGTGTGTGAATTACTGCGTTACTACTTGCCAGGTTGTGCTCAGCGAAAGCAGTGAAGATGTCCACCGACACCGAGGTCGACATGAAGGAGGTGGAGTTGAACGAAGACCCTGAAAGGCAGCCCATGAACGCTGGAAACGGAAATGCCGGTTCCGCTCACGACACGGTTAAAAACGGTATCGTGAACATCAAGATTCCTGACGAGAAGGAAGAGAAATTCACTGGACTGTCTAAAGAGGAGCTGTTAAAAGTTGCTGGGACACCAGGGTACATCTCTTTTATAAATATACACCTTCTTTATACTCTAATACATCCATTTTTGTACCTGTCATGAGTGCGAATACTTAACCAGAACATTTTTGTCTCTAGGTGGGTGCGAGCCCGGTGGGTATTGCTCATCTTCTTCTGGCTCGGTTGGCTTGGCATGCTTGCCGGTGCCATTGCCATCATCGTACAGGCACCACGTTGCAAACCGCTTCCTGAAATGAACTGGTGGGATCATGGGTCCTTGTACCTGATCGGCGACGTTCACGCGTATGCCGGGCCTTCTGGCCTTAATGGTAAGGGGATGTACATAATTAAATCATAATGCTACTGCTCCAGCTCGGTAGACGGAATTGCACTTGAACACGTGCTGACATTTCCTGTTCTTGTGACACGACTGCTTTGATAGGTTACTCCCCTGGTTTATGCATACACGCCCCAGGATTACACTTCTCTTAAAGTTTTATCCAAATTTTAACAATCTGTTAAAACTATTTTGTTTAAAAGGAAATACCCCATCAGTCTTTGATTATTGCTGTGTTTTATTAATTTGTTTTATGAACCGCTTAATCCTAATTATGGTCGTGAAGAGGCTGGTGCCCATCTCAGCCAGGCCTCACCAGGCCATCTCGCAGGGCTGTGATTATTATTATTGTGTCAGAAGGTGGAATTTCTGACTTCCCAGTATGAAGGGTCCCTTTGAACAGCAACTTGTAAATCCTATGTGGGGAAAATTGGGTCTTCATTTGTTTTAGTTTTTTTTTGTTTGTTTTATTTATTATATATATTTAATTTTATTTAATCATTTATTTTCTCATGTGTTGCAATTCTGTGAAGTTGCTTCAACAGGGGTGAAATCATAGTAAAAAAATGCAACCAATTTTTTGTTTTATTTTAATTTTTTTTTTTTGCATGAGCTGCTCTTGTGAAATATTAATTAAAATAATTCTTATTTAAAAGCTTCTTTAATGGTGAATGGTGCTTCTAATGGTGAATTATTGTCGCGTGTTAGAGCACATGTTGATGACTAAGTTGTATGTCTTTTGTCGCCGGTGTCAAATTTCAAAGTCAGGCTCGCCTGAATTCCACAATGCTGCTTTTCCACAGGTGTGGCGAAAAAGATTAGCGCTTTGGGACAACTGAAGGTGAAGGGATTGATTGTTGGCCCCGTTCATGTGTCGACTCCTGAGCAGCCTGATGACCTGAACCTGATGGAGATTGTTCCATCTGCTGGCAATCTCTCTCATCTGGAGGCTCTTATTGGGGCGGCGAACAAAAAGGGTGAGGGTCTTATTTATTTACGGTTGAATAAGGTTAATAGCAGCTGTATAATAAAATACTTTGTACCTTTTTATGCTGTTTTTGCAATGATGATTTGCCTTGGTTTAGGTATCTCTGTGGTTTTGGACTTGACCCCGAACTACAAAGGAGTTGAACCATGGTTCTCCAACACTTCAGTGACCGCAGTGGCAGAAAAAGTCAAGGTATAAATGATATATTTATGGTCTTGGGGTTCATTGGATGTTGAAGTGTATTTGACGTTATTCTTGTCATTTATCTAATTAATAAATGAACAAACACCCCCCACCCTCCAGGTTGCCACTGATTACTGGCTGAAAAAAGGTGTGGATGGTATCCTGCTGTATGATGTCGAGCGTGTTGCCAGTCATTCACCTTCGGCTTGGGCGAGCATAAGGGAGGCTGTCAGTAATCACAGTAAAGAAGAGAAGAAAAAGTAAGCCTGGGTCATATTTCATCACCTTAACTTTTCATAAACATGTCTTCAGCTTCTATGTACTGAAAGATCCATGGTTTTGTGTGAATTATCTTTTTTTGGTAAAATGCTAAATATTTGCCAGCATAACTTTGCAAGCCACCCTTGAGGTTTTGGGCATATGTACATATTTTAGTCTAAACCAGAGGTAGAAATGATTTTAGCTCCATATTAGGTGGAGCCATTTTGTCTATTCTGATTTATGGATAATCAGGTGGATTATTTATTTATTTTTTTATTTAAAAAATTATTTTCTTTTTTTTTAAAAAAAAAAAAAAAGAAAAGGGAAAATATTTTTTATTTATTTATTTTTATAAAGGGTTTTAATTGGAGCTTCCCACGCCACATCTCCTGATTACGTGGGTAACCTGTTAAACCGGACCGGTGTGGATTTGCTCCTCTCTGATACCCTGTGGAAGAAATCGGGTGCAGCGCTTGGTCAAGTGGTGGCTAGTCTTTATTCACAGAATGGGGCCCGAATGGCTTGGAACTTGGGCCACCGTGTTAAGGGACACCTGGCCAACATGGTTGAATCTGCAACAATAAAGTTGCATCAGCTGCTGCTCCTTACCTTGCCTGGTACTCCTGTCTTCAACTATGGGGATGAAATTGGACTAAAGGATGATGTAAGAACATGTCATTTGTTTTATTTTTTATTTTTATCCCTTGTAGTGATGCTCTTGATTAAAAGGGACATACTGACTTATTTTGTTCTTGATTTTAGAATACTGTATATCCAGAGATGTGGAACTTGTACACAAATGAGACTGACAAGGTAACAAATGATAGACATACTGGGTGACTCAAACCCCTCACATTTAAAAGGTTAAATAGTCATGTTTTTATTTGCACACATGAAACCTCACTCATTTTATTTATTTACACACACACATCCCCGTCATTACTTTGACGCATTAAACTTGGTGAGGCAGGAGAGGATATGTATGGGCTACCGTAAGTCATGAGTGTATACTCCTCTACCCCAAACTCTTGAAGCCCTCCAGGTTGCTTATTCAGCAGGAGGTAGCCGCCGTTCCACCTGACATGAACCGTCGAGCCATGGCTGCCTTCAGAAATCACCTCCATGCGTATATACACAATGATGACCACCATTTTGCTATCATCTTAAACATGATATATAAAAGCTCTCAATTAAGTTTTATGTGTGCAAATAGTTTGACACCCCCCTCCACACAAGTATTTACCTTAAATCACCCCTGTGCTCAAATTATTTTGCTAGGCCCTTTAGGAGGTGTCTTGGATATGCACCAATCATTTATTTTTGTTTTTCCATATCCTTTCTGTATTTAGCTGATTTTTGTATACTATGTGTAGATAGTGATTTTGTTCCCTTTAATTTTTGCACTAACAAATTCCTACTTTATCCAAAGCAATTTCATGCAAGTTAAGTTTATTTAAAGATTGAGAGCTAGCTAGGTTGGTTTTGCTCATCACATACACAAAACAAATTTCTGACTTTCTTTATTCCTCCACTTCCCTTTTCCTGTTTTGCAGTCCGAGACAGAGCGGTGGGACTCTCTGCGTGCGTTCTTTAAGGTCATGAGTGATCTAAGAGGAAAAGAGCGCTCCCTTCTACATGGAGATTATGTGCCTCTGTACAGCAGCGACAGTGCTCTCGCATATATGCGCTCATGGGACCAGAGTGAGCGCTTCGTAGCTGCATTCAACTGGTCTCCCAGTGAGAAAACCACCCTACGACTAAGTCATGAAATGCTTCCTGAGAAAGCCACAGCTGTAGTTAGCACTAATGAGACAATAGCTTCTGGACAGTCTGTTACCTTGGATGAAATAGAGCTGCAGCCAAAACAGGCTCTTCTGCTTAAATTCCCTTACGTTGCATAAAAATAGTATGTTCTAAACCAAAACATATGGTTGATGGGTAGTATACTTATTTAAAAATAAAATACTGTTATGGTCATTGCACTAATGGGATTGGTTACAAAATATATTAGAAATGTGTGCACAAATCCAAGAATTATAGGTCAAGACCAATGGTTTGACGGTTGTTTCCTCTTAAGTGTTTTGGTGTTTAAAAAAGAAAACATTCCAAGTTTCAGTGTTTTTTTTTTTTTTTTTTGATGTAATGCATTTTTATAATATTTTAACAAATGTCTGAGTCCCTGTGCAAAAACATTAAAATAAAAAGGAACAACATTCATTGCATCTGCTTGATTTATTTATCTCCCCGACAACCCCTTCCCTGAAAAAGCATGTTTTGAAGATGGTGATTGCTTGGTGTCTAGGACTGTCCATGGAAGCTTGTAAGTGGGGTACAACTCCCAAATTGTTGGCTGAATTTTCATGAAACTTTGCAGATGTGCATGAAGTAAGATGATCTGGGTCCATCATTTTGAAGGGGAGATATTTCATCATTTTCTTCCTGGGGCAGTTAGGTTGTGATGCTGTGTGTCCTATAATGAGATTGCGCAAAGTTCAAACACAAAACGAATAGTTAGATCTAAAGTGTCTGATCTTCAGATCGTCAGCCACTTGGCTATTTTGGTTTGTAGGGCTTTCACCCTTGAGCCTACTAGCTTATCAAGAGGTGGTGCTTATCCCTGTTTCTGGAGTGTGAAGCAACTGGAGTTTTAACTCCTGGATGGTCCATCGCAGGTTCCCTTCCTGGTATTTTTACTGGTACCTATTAATAGTGCTAGGCTCATCACCCTAACTGCTACACCACTGGCTTCAATATTTCGGGTGTCTGATCAATTTCACTTGGCTATTTCGACATCTATTGAAAGAATAATGAGCATGATGCAATCCTAGCTGAAGTGGATATAGGTTAAACAATAAACATGGTGAACTTGTACATTAGACTGATCAGTAAGTCACTTGGTTGCCATTAAGAGGCCTTGTCTCTGGCGTTCTGGGTGGAAGTCCATGAGATCCCGGCCAATGGATCATACATGAAGGCTACCTCCTGCGTCGACCATAAGATACGATGGTACCTGTTTAGAAGGATGGGGGTATGGGGGTAAGGAGGCATGGTTGTGCTCTCAGTCGGAAGGTTTTATAATCACTGCACTGATTTATTATAGAACGTGCCTGATACTCAGGGATAACAGCATCCTGAGAATCCTAGGGCACAGAATCCCAACCCTGCCCTGCAGAAAGCGCTGCAGTGTGTAGGACAGCAGGGCAGTCCAGGGACAGGGTTGGGAATGCGTTGAAGGTAAGATGTCTGGGGTGAAAACTGTGTCCCTGTTGCTGTGATTTCAGTGACATCATTGACATGAGTCTGGTTTCCCTCCCCCTGTTGGTTTGATTCATTTGTAACATGTTTATTTTGTACCATCCAGACCTTATTTTAGAAATAAAATTAAATAATAAAAAAAAAGATATAGGCCACTTCGACAAGTCTTCATCACCATCCCTGGAGGTGTACCGCAAAGGATGGGCTTGTCTCTTTAAGAATCCTGCGCATCCCCCCTCCCCTCAGTGACTCCCTGACGCATTGCAGGTGGACAGGAACCAATCAAATCGTCTCTTTCTGGTCAGCTGACACGCGCCAACCGCCTTCTATATATAAATCCGCTGATAGCGCTGTTCAAATTTCCAGGGAAAGCGTTATATTATTTATTTAATATTTCCTGCAGCATTGCGATTCTAAAGCGAGGCACTTATAAACAGCACATTTCTGGTGTTTTGCACCAAAGTACTAGTGCAATTTATTCGGATTTGCTACGTTTTCTTGTGGCGATCTGGCGCAGGCGTACCATAGCGACAGTGTGGTTGCTAGGGGGTGCGGCGGCCCGCTTTCGACCCAAGAACGGAGGCGGAGTGATCCTGAAATTTGGGCGCACAGCGGTTAGCTGCGGGAAGGAACGCGGAATTGAGGTGAAAGTAGCTGCGTAATTCATTCCCACAGAGCGCAGGATAACTTCTGAATAACAAACATTTACAATGGTAAGTATCGATATCGAAGCGTTTACCCTTTTCCCCCTCACACATGAAATTAAAACGTATTTCTTGCTGAGTGAAGGGTTTAGCTAACCTGAAAGCTAGCTAACAATTGAATCGATTGCTGCAGTGCATTACCTAGATTAGCCAGGCGGCTAGTTGGATAGCAAGGATGCTAATCTGTCTACTATTGCGTAGGGTTTACGTAAATCGATATTAATCGACTAATGATTCCCCCTTAGACTCAGCGTTCATTATTTTGTTTTATTAAAACTTTAATAGTTGGAATTAGTTGAAAAAAAAACTAAGCTTCAGGTCTAACGCAGTACGCTCGACGCGGTCAGCCGGCGGTTGCTAAGCAGTAAAGCTAAAGCTAATTGTGCTAAACAGAATGTATGCGTATTTATGGCTAAGCTACGCAGTAGACACTTCACATCACCAGGTCAGTAAATGTAGTAAAATATAGACGTACAGTATCTATATTATACATCACAGATGGTACAATGGTGATGGGACAAAAAAAAGCACTCATGAGTCGATGAATCCTAATGGTTCCGGTTCTCCATTTTCCCATTTAATATGATTTCATTTGGCCCATTCGTTCTTGAGGTTACCTACAGGGTGGTATTAACTGGATCTTGGTGTGTCTTAAGGCTGTATTTTCCTTGAGCTGTGCTCTGGTTGCAGTGCAGATGCAAATCCACTTCAGTCCATTAGGTCCATTGAATAACCATTAAACCACAGCTCATTAATCCGAAGTGACCATCAGAAGACTTTGAATCCCATCGGAAAGTGAAATGAAAGCAGATCATGCGTTAAACCATTATGGACGATGTTTGAAATTGGAGCTCGTTATCAAGTGTTATTGTATAATGAAGCTCATGGGCTACACACTCTCTAATTATTGTTTTTGTTAACAGGCTGATCAACTAACTGAGGAGCAGATCGCTGGTAATTAAATGTCTTTAAAACAATAACATATGTCATAATAATCAACGTGTCTATTTTCCCCCTCTGAGTCCTGTCTTGTAATTATTCCTGACTAATTTAATACTCATTGTTTGTATTTTTAAGAATTCAAGGAGGCCTTCTCACTATTTGATAAAGATGGTGATGGCACCATTACCACCAAAGAGTTGGGGACAGTGATGCGCTCCCTAGGGCAGAACCCTACAGAAGCCGAGCTCCAGGACATGATCAATGAAGTCGATGCTGATGGTGAGGGGAAGTCTACATGCCCAGTTAGTTTTAAATGCCCAGGGAAAGTAATGGTGTTTAATTAGATTACTACTTTTTAATTAACCCAAAAGGTAACGGAACGATCGATTTTCCTGAATTTCTCACCATGATGGCTAGAAAGATGAAGGACACAGATAGCGAGGAGGAAATCAGGGAAGCCTTCCGGGTTTTTGACAAGGTAATAAACCAGAAGTTCTCAGTGTCTGTGCTGGGGTGGTAAAAGTTTGAAGCAAAGTTGCTCACTACACTATTTATGTGAAGGACGGTAACGGGTACATCAGTGCCGCAGAACTGCGTCACGTCATGACGAACTTGGGAGAAAAGCTGACCGACGAGGAGGTAGACGAGATGATCCGAGAGGCGGATATTGACGGGGATGGACAGGTCAACTATGAAGGTCAGGAATTCATATTTTAAGGACCAAGCTCTTTTGAGTGTGTTGCTTATACAAAATTGCGTTTGAGGGGGGGCATGTAATATCAAGCAGTTCGTTCTTAAGAGTGAAATCAGTTTCACTTTGGACCAAGGTCAAGGTTATACAGTGCTCTCGATCTGTTTTTTGTAATTGGAACACCTGATTTAAATGTTTGCGCTAATGTCTGATTCGTATAGGTGTATAACAGACTTCATATTATACACATGCTATGTTCATATGCTTTAAGTCAATGGGAAATATTAGATTGTTTTTTAAAAACCTCTCCATGAACTTTTTTGCCCCTCTCTTTCAGAGTTTGTCCAGATGATGACTGCAAAGTAAAACTGGAAACCCAAAGGACTACAGCAGACCAAACAGTGGGCAGCACTCTCACTGTCAACCTTCAACAAGCATCCACACCGTCCTCTTACCGCTTTCCATCACTTAGTTCTCACGCCTCGTTTTCCTCTTTCCTTCAGTTTAGCTGTGCTCTCTTGTGCTCTGCCTGTTTTTTTTTTTTCTCTTCCCAACTCGTTTTCCTCATCGTTATTATTCCATAAACTCAAAAAAACTGTTTACATATAATCAAAGTAAAAAAGACATAAAATAAATATATGATGTAATACATGTATCAATATTTTAAGTTATATAACATATATACTATGGCGAACAGCAAATGCATGCTTTATTTGGTTTTAGCATGTTTCTGTGCTTCTCTGCTTGCCTTGATTTCGATCTTGTTCGCTCTCCTTTAACTCTGCATGTTTCTCATGCAGCCTCTGCTCAGTGGTCTTAGAACTATATGGTGAACAACCATTCATGGATATCAGGGGCTTTTATTGATAAGTGGTCCAAAAACGTACACGTAGTTTTAGTTGATTAGCTGCAGTTTAGTGTAATTGAGTCTGTAGTAACTACACAGAATGGATACTGAACTTTTTTTGGGGGGGAGAAGAGAGTAGATTTGTCCTAGCCCAGGCAGGAAGAAGAGTAATATTTTGCAAAGAATTGCTTACTACTTTTAGAAAGCTAAGGACAAAGGTGGACAATAAACGACAAACACAAAGTTCCAGTGATCCTGTCCCAAGTAATGCCATGATCTGCTCTAGGCTGGAGAAGTCTGATGGCTCATGTCGATGGTTTTCCAGCAGTTCACCCCCCCCCCCCCCCCAAAAAAAAAAAAAAAAAAACAAAAAAACAAAAAAAACTCCTACATAAATAAATTTTAAAAAGATCCCAATTGATTGAATCTAGTTGTTTCGAGCGGTTGCTGTGTGTAAGTTTCGTATTGAAGATGTAAAATAAACTTCCACGTGAACGTATGGTCTTTAGATTTTTATGCTGCACTGTGTCCAGTCCATCCGTTCATGTCATGCAGGTTATTCAGTGGACTTTTTTTTTGGGTTGGGAATAAAAGTTCTTAAGCTGTGTACAACACTCTTCCTGTCAGGTATTCCCGCAATGTGTATGGTGCTCTTGTAGAAGGGTGATGGTGGAAATAATGATTATTAGCAGGATAGTAATAATATTAATAACAATTTTGTCAGTGTGCATCTCCAAGATTTTCCGTAATTGTAGCACCTGCTTAACACTTAATATTTAATAATGAGCATAAATATACATTCAAGTCGACTATAGAGGCTGGTGCATGGGCAAAACCTGCAGAAAGGGTGATGTACTGTGCTTAAAATGTTGCATCCTCTATAGCGACAATCTGTCTTTTCTACTGTTATGAATGTATTTTTTTAAATGTAATTTTAACTGTTTTAAGGGCTGCTTTCCCAGAATAAGCCTGAACTTGGACTAAAAAGGAGTTTCAATGTAGAATTTACTGGTTTAGGCTAAGATTGGGCTTAAAACCTGGAAGAAACACCCTTCCTTCTTTCCTGCTCATATTGTCATTTTAGGGAACATTGAAGTTATGCGTTCCATTGCAGAACTGTTATTCTTGCTAAATAAACTTCTGGGACTTGTGTTTCTACAGCGAGACTCTTGTGTTTTCAATCCTGTATGCATTCTTTATGCCTCGGTCTCACATGAACAGAATTACTCAGCAGTAGGTGATTATTTATTGATTGATTGTCTGCTATGGGTCAACCAGCATTATTCTGTGTGTTCTGGGCACTTTCTTAAGAATACTTCAGAGCCAGGGAGCTATGCTAAGAATTGGGAGGGCGTAGCTAACATTCCTAGAAAATTTGCTGGTGTTAAGGATTGTCAATTGCCAGATGAATTCTATTGCTTTTTTTTTCCCCAACCAGTCATTTTCATAGTTCTTCCGCTCATATTTGTGACGTGTCTCCAAAAGTCTGCAGGAATGGCTATGGTAGTCCCAGCCATGGTTCTCACATGTCTACTCACATGTGGGACTTTGGCGTAGGGGAGTAGTAGTTTATCTTTCTGTTCTCACAATATCTCAAGCTTAGGAATCTTTTTAGGTATTTTGTTTTTTCTTCTACGTCATGATTCTCTGGAAGCTACCAGACTGATTGAGAAGGTGTATTTGTCATATGATTAGTGAATAATATGTATTTTGTTCTTTGCCATAAATGGAGTCAAGTAATGAAAATGCACAGTTTATGCAAATAGTCGTAGTTTGAGATGTTTTATTACTAAATTCTCCATAAATTTATATTTTTAAATAGAACTTCATGAGTAACCTGTTATAGCCTCTGGATTATCAGTCAACAAACTGCATTCTTACATCAGGCCCGCTTCATTTTTCAATCATGTAATCTCTAATAGACTGGCTTATGTATTTTACAATTTTTTTTGATGAAAATTGAAGGAGAGTGTATTTTATTAATATATTTATCATTTGAATTACAAGCATCCACTAAAGCATGGCTTCATTTACACAATCAATGAATTATACCAAGTTCCTGCATTAGAACTTAACATGTGTACACAAATATTATTTATCATGGTTCCCTACATGGGTGTTTAATTTTATTTAGATGAAACAATTGTTAAATTGGTCATAAGCATATAATTTACTGTCCATATCATTTCGGGTTTGAAATGAAGCCAGTCATGTTTTTTGATTTCATAGAAATCAACAAAAATGTCAGCTTGAATCTGAAGCTTTATTACAGTAAGAAGTAGTGTTGGTATGACACAAAGCTGTCATGTAAACAGTGCAGTTATTGTGGTTTAGGTTTATTATTTAATTATAGGGCAAGATGCTGGTGTGGTTAGCACATCTGCTTCATAGCACGAAGGTCCTGGGTCAGAGGATCGGCGAGGGTGTTTCCGTGTGGAGACTGCATGTTCTCGATGTGTTTGCGTGGGTTTCTAATATGCAGTCTAAAGATATGCATATTAGGCTCACTGGCTGCTCCAAATTGCCCCTAGGAGAGTGAAGGTGGATTGTTGATCCTGTGATGGACTGGTGAGCCTTTGACCAGGGTTGGCTGAGATAGACTTCAGCCTCCCTATGACCCTTTAAGATTAAGTGGTTCAGCAGATGAATGAATGAATAAATTAATTGATTACTATTAAAAAAAAGGAAACAAAAATGATTGTAAAAATATAATGATATAAAATAGAAATAAAATTTAAATAAAATGAAAATAAAAAAATTATGTCATGTGTAAACCAACAGGTTAGAAAAGTCATTTGAGCTTAACTGTGATAAATAATCCTCTATTAAAAAATAGGATTATTTCATAGGAGATAATTAAACAAAAAAGTTGGCAACCTTGATTAAAAAAAAAAAATCTTGAGGTTTACACGCCTACTAACAAGGAGTACGGAGCAAATGCTATGTATATAAAAGTTTAAGATGGAGTAGCAAAGTGAGGTAACTGTAATTCTGATAGTTAAAAGGTCCTTCTCTACATCTCCATCGTTTGCATTTAATTAAAACTTAAATCTTATAAAGAAAGCAGCGTTTTGATGAATGATATGTAATCCTGCACTCGTAGTCCCGCCCATCTAGGAAGTGTGGAATAAACTATCCAATCACAGGCTCCGTACAGAGTAGGTTTTGAATGGCTGCAACCAGGACGAATAGCCTGACGCCAATGCAAAAAATCCTCCAATAGAATTAATAATAAGTGTATTAAAAAGGAAGTCCGGGAGCTCTCTTAACCAATAGGCGTGCGGCGTACAGACTGGGTCAAGAGAAGTAATTAGAGAAGTGCAGGACGGCACGAGATTAAACGCTGCTTCGTTGCAAACCGAAGGGGTTTCGCGTCATTATGGAGTAGTAGCTCGCTTCCAGAAAGTTCCCTCATCTAATTTACTTGTTCTCTTCGGATCCACAACGAGCTAAAACACATTAAAGGCGCCGCTGTGCAGTGCTAACACGCTGTGTTCAATAATAATAAACATTCACGTGCGGTTTCTGAGCGCAGGCGGTAATTATCCTCCCGGTGACACTCCAGCGGCTTCCTGGCGTACGCAGGAGTGACATTCACAAAGTTACGTTAACTCCGGATCTCCCAGGACTGCCAATTCTTGTGGCTCGTGACCGGTTTTGCTCGGTACGTAAATAAAAGGTAAGTGTGCATCCAGTCACCCGTTTGTTCCGACGGTGCAATTAATCTGCGCGTTAATCACTGAGTTTAATCACATTTTAGGAAAAGAAATGCGTTTAGTTTTAAGGGTGCAGGTCTGGTCTTCTTGCCTGTTACAGGAGTATAAGCTGCTTTTTAAACGGCTGCTTTCTGGGCTGGAAAATCAACTAAAATGGCTCAAATTAGTTTTAAAGTCTGCATGTGTTTGTTTTTTTTTATTGTGTACATATGTATATGTGTGATATATGTATATGTATATATATGTGTATATGTGTGTGTGTATATATATATATATATACACACACATCACACATACATATACACACACGTATGTATGTGTATATATATATATTTTTTTATGTATTATATGTATGTGTGGATATAATATATATGTGTGTGTGTGTGTGTGTATATATATATATATATATAATTTACGTTATCTTGTATGATATTTCTCCTTAATTAAAAATGGTTCCTT
>JAOUQZ010000019.1:9929933-9948790 GCA_028564935.1 Neosilurus hyrtlii
AACCCATGCAAGCACAAATAGAGTATGCAAGCTCTAGAAACTTCTGGGACTTGAACCCAGGACCTTCTTGCTAAGTGCAATGCCACTGTGCTACCTCATGCAGAGAACTGAAAGATTGAATACTGAATATATAAATCACTTATTTGTACTTATCTACTACTACATTCAGTTTTTACTGCGTTATTGATTAGGATCCACTGATTGCTGGACGCAATGCTCTAGAAATTTAATGACGTGGCCCTTCGTTGAAAGCTTGACACCCCTGCACCAATTAGCCAGAAATTAACAGAAATGTGAATCCGATCCAAACGACATGAAACATTTGAATGTAGCCTAAACAGCAATGAGTATACGCCGTATTTGGTTTTCTTCTGAAGTGAGGATCTTTTTAAAAGAGAGGATTCTGCATTGTGTTGTTCAGGTGATAAGTACGGGAACGTGATTCACTTGTATGAGAGGGACTGCTCCATCCAAAGGAGACACCAGAAGGTGGTGGAGATCGCGCCGGCCTCACAGTTAGACCCCCACCTCAGAGACCGGCTAACTGCAGACTCTGTCAACTTGGCCAAACAGGTACTGCTAAACACACACACACATTTTTACTCCTTAAAAACTAAAAAAGCCTAGAATGAAACATAATGAAACTCTGGATAACTGCATGACAAATCTGCTGAGCTGATATTTAAGCACACCCACACAGACAAACACTTTCTACTCTAAATGTCCTTGTAGTAGTGTTGCGTAAGACACACACACTCCTACAAGCATTTTATGGTTGTTGGTTCTTGTCTAGTTTTTTTTTTTCCATACTCTTTCTTAACCCATCTAAAGATCATATTTATTTTTTCTGCGACAAAGGAACAGTGACTCAAATTTTCACTTTCTTATTGAAAGTTTTTCTGCTTGCATGTTTTTGAGTGGTCTGAGATGATTAGTATTTATTTATTATTATTTTTTTTGGTAAGACATTTCTTATTTTTTCTTATTTTTATTTTTATTGTGAGTATAAATGATCCAATACTCCTTTTATTTTAAAGGTTGATTTTGTTCTGATTTGTTTGCCTTTATTCATCACACTTTCCTAGAATTTAACTAAGCTGAATCATTTTAACTTTTTTATTATCACATCCACTCACTTATTTGCTGAACTGCATAATCCTATTAGGGTCACAGGGAGGCTGGAGCCTATTTCGGGCAACGCTGGGCGATGACAGAATGCACCCTGAACAACTACCCAGACCATCGTAGGACCAGCCCATACGCGCGCGCACACACACACACACACAACCCCGACTATTCACGCTCGTATCCACACCTAGGGGTAATTTGGAACAGCCAGTTAGCCTAATGTGCATGTATTTGGACTGTGGGAGGAAACCCATGTAACCATGGGGAACACTTGCAAACTCACACAAACGCCCAAGCCTGGGACCTCATCCAAGAACCGTTTTGCTTTGAGGCGGATGTGGTAACCATTACACCACTGTGCCGCCCTGGGAACATCCATCCATTATCCATATACACTTCTCCATCAGGGACGCTGGAGCCAAACTCAGCCAACCCCGGGGCGAAGGCAGGGGACATGTCTGAGTAGGTTGCAGGGAAAACAGGGAGACAAACATCCGTCCACACTTGCATTCACAGCTATGAGTAGCCACTTCACCTACTCTGTATGTTAATGGTATGTTGGCGGAAACTGGATTACCCAGAGGAAACCAATGACTCCATTGAGAGAACTTCAAACCGAAAGACTCCGATATGTGATTTGAACCTCTTGCTGTGAGTCTGTGGTGCTAACCACTACGCCATTCACCCGGCCGCATAATTTATCAGCAGGTGATGGAAATAACTGTAGCACAAAACTTAAATTATTTGTGATTGGGACATGTTGATGAACCAACATAGGTTACGCAAGAGTTAGAAGATTGGGTTACATTTCCCGATTCTATGTGAGTTTTTTAGGAATAAGCAAAATAAAAGTGCAGCAGTTGGCAATCAGTTGATTTTCAGCCATGATGTCGACACTGCTGCCCATGATGTCAACAACAATCATCACAGTATTACAAACAAGTAGGATCCCAGTAACAAAATAACATGGATAATTTAGATGGAGGTTTTTTCATTTAATGAAATTTAAGGGCCATTTGTAAACTGAATATCTTACAGAATGTAGAGAGATACCCTGCACTAGCAGAAGACCAGGTGACGACTATCTATTGGTAATGTGCCTTATATACAGCAGATGGCACTGCTGTGCTGTTGTGTGCATCGGGCATTGAATATAACTGGGATTAAAGTGCTCCTTCCATATAGGCTGCTGATTAGAGACTGAATCAGGACCAAGCTTTTATCGAACAATGCATGCAATGAATTGACATTGATTGTCATTAAGCTCAGCGATCAGATAATCCTGTGACCAAGAAAGGCAACTTCAAACTGAGATCTAAAAGACTGTGTAGTGGAGTGTGCTGGGCTGTCACATGACTGCTGTCTGATACTGATCTGTTCATTAGATACGGTACGCTGAACTAATTGCTCTTTATTTTGGTGACAGCTTGTCAGTGTCTACTTAGGTTGCTTTAGCTTGTCTGGATAATACATGTGTAAGGATGTATACACACCCAGTGTAAGATGCGCAACTAACACACACACACACGTTGCTGTAAACAGACCCGTCAGCCTGTGGTGCGCTTGCTTTGTTTTTGTTTGATTGTCTGTGTTTTGGGTTCTATTTATTGCTTTATGATTTTCTAAAAATTTTATTTTAGCTTTTTATTAGCATGTATTGCTAGGGCATATAGCAAAACGATATATATAAGGCTTTGTGTCGTGCTTCTAAATGGCTTTATTAGCATAGACTTACTGCTCCTTGAGTTATCCTAGTTGTTTTTTTTTTTTTCAAGTGTGCTAAACAAACGATTGTAGTAACTTTGCTGCTCCATGTGGAACACCCTTTAATATATATGGGCCATGCCTAGGCCAAACTATTTAAAAAGGGAAACAATGTCATCCACTGCCTACAAAATGGAACTACTGTAAGCTATAATGAAGCAGTAACTTATTCTATATATTCCATGATGTGTAACTTGTACATTGCTGTGCTAAAAAAAAAAGTTACCACTTTTAAATTATTTAAATAAGAAAATGGGCAAAGACCTTTTGATGGAATAATTGATGCAGTGGTTGATGTTTCACAGTAACCGATGAGGAGAGTAGCTTCTCATTTATTTATTTATTATTTTTTTTCAACAACCACATCAGAAGCTGTATCATGTGATGAAAAGATGTCACCATTTCAAATGGATGAGATTATTGGCTTGCGTCACGCTACACCAGGGAGGTGTTCGGGAACACACACCCAGATCGATGTAATAAATCTCTGATTAGTGGCACCTTATCTAGAACAACTAATTCTAATTTTATGGACTTTAAGGTGCGCTAAATGTAAGGGTAGACTTCTTTTTCTGTGACTTGTAAAAATAAAAATAGAGAAAATTGACAATTTTCCTTTGTTGTACTTTTGTTCGCACAGCTAAATGATGAGCAAAATTGAGTCACAGTTCGATAAAATGGTTCTATTTCAGATTGCTTTATTCTGCAGGTCGCTAAACCCTCCATGGCAGTTTGTACAGCTTGGGACTGGAACAGCTTCTCTGATATTTATTTATTTTTTTTCAACCTTGGACTGTACTAAACGTTACGTAAATTTGACTTATTTAAGAATGATGTCTGCAGTTTATGGACTGCTATTTTCCAGACCTGACATTGGAACTGGCATCTGGCCTCAGTCAGGTCAGGAATCATGGCAACTATTTTTAAAAACAACTGACCAGTTTTTCTTTTTTTATGCTATGTTTTAACTTGTCTGGACTTTGCCTGTCTGTGCAGTGTTACTTACTTCTGGGTTTTATTTACAGTATGTTGGTCAGCGGGTGTTCCCATACATCAGATCTTTATAAATTTGTTATTGACTTGCTGTCAGTACCAACCCAGTTATACTGTACATTCAAAAATGCTTGCATGACTAAGCCCTATATAATTAGATATTGATTATTTCCACTACCTTAAGTTCTCGACTCTAATTGGTCAATTTGACTCTTATTTTTATATAAAAGGCACGAAAGTCCTATGAATGATTATAGTCTAATTGTTACCCAGTGCTGAAGTAACACCCAGTATTCATTTCAGTTATTCCACAACAGGACTCTTATTTATTTATTTATTTTTATTTTTTAATTTTCTTACTTCATTACATGTTACCACTTTGGCTGGCCATTTATTTATTTATTTATGTATGTATGTATGTATGTAGCTATTTATTTATTTTAAATAATTATTTTTCTCTTTTTTTAATTAAAAAAATTTTTTTTTCTTCTTGCACTACCTTGCTAGGTAAGAGTCAGTGACTGAAATCCTGAAGTTAGAGTGACAGTATTACTGTGGGGGAAAATTGCCGGTATTTATTCGGGTCTCACAGTGCCTGCAGTGCTTTCGTACTCCACTCACATTGACACAGTTTGGACACTGTCATTGTACTAAAAGAATTACAATCATTTAAAAAGATAAAAACTTGTTTTTTTTTTTTTTTTCTACCATTTGGGAGCTATAGAAATGTGTTTGAGCCATACGACTTGTTCTTGTTAGTGCAATAACTTTGAAAGAAAGTGACACAGGCTATCCAAATTTGGTGGATGGGTCCCATTTAGGACTGAATAGAGTTGACTGCGGATATGTCATCTAGACCTTGTTCCAAGGTCACTTTTTCTATGTTCGGCTTGTCATGGCTTTTTAGTGTGATTATCTTTGGAAGGAGATGATTTGGGATAACCGAATTTGGTATATGCCCCCCCCCCAAGGCCCCGAATATGGTTGATTTGTGTATAGGTCCTCTTAACCTTATTTCAAACCAGTTATTTTTACAAATCACCCTATCGGGATTTATTTTGCAATAATGTCTGGTTTGCTGTTCAATGTCCCTTTATGTGTTTAGGTGAGATCTATTAAAAGTGCTAAATTTAGATTTTCCCATTTACCATTTGCTTGTGTTGATCAATCAGAATTCTTGAGCCTTAAACTGAGCATGAATCGATATGCAATTTATGAGAGGATCACCGTGCTAGCCTTAATGCATTGCTAGTTATGATTTCCCCCCCCGATTTGGCTTTAATTTCCAAATTATAAAAACTCAACATGACAGTTGGCTTAATGTTCAGTTTGTTGATTTTCTAGTGGGGTGAAAGTAAATAATACCCCTAGAGCCAGATGGCTAACTGAAATTACCCTTGACACATTAATTCCCTGATTTTGGTGATCTGAGGTCATCTGTTTGGATGAGCCAGTCTGTGAATCTTCCGTAGATGGTTCCATTTGCAGTAATTGTGGCCTCTCGCCATTTTGTGATGCCAAAATTCTGTGCACTAAGGATAAGGATGGAACTGGGATATCTGGAGGAAATGTGGTAGGTTTCAAATTTGATATAATGCATATTGAATCGACTTGAGCAATTTATTGAAGGTAAAAATTTGGAGGGAACAAATCGGCGGACAAGGCTATAAAGTGGTAACTAAAAATGTAAGATTTCCAGCTGAAGTCATCCACTCATGATCATAAATCTAAACGAAAGGAAAACTCTGTAGATTATCCTCTTCTAATATAGCACATTGTTTTTGCTCTCTAGACAAAATATCACACCTAAATGATGGCATTTATACTTCCGGTGGTTGTTCCCGTAGATATTTTTCCTAATTCTGAATTAATATTGTTGCAGCTTCCGGATTCAATGTGTTGTGTTCTGGGATGCTTTTGCCTTTATCATGGTTGTGAAGAGTAGTTATTTGTGAGAACTCCGTCAGTATGTTTCAATCTCTTCTTTCTCATCAATAAGGCATTACCACCTGCAGAAACGCTGCTCACTGTAATTGAATAGTCACTGAGATCATGTGGGTTTTTTTTTTTTTTTACTTCTCTTCTAATGTTTGTGAACATTTATTGAAGGTCTTGACCTTTTATCTGCAGGATTCTAAGCGTCATGCTGCTGCTTTTTCATGAACAAGGGAACATTTATCTAAAAAAAAAAAAAAAAAAAAAAAGACTGAGGACCAGGATTCCTTTTATTTATTTGTGTCTTGAACCTATTCATACATCAGGAAGCTATTACGTGAACATGGAACATGCCTTCTTGGTACCTGGGCTAGCAATTTGTGTGCCATTCACCGGTAGGATATTTTAAACCTTGAACGTTTTCACCATATTAAACAATGGATTATTCAACATGTTTGCTTTTTAATTTTTTTCCATTTTTCTTTTTCTTTTTTTTTCTTTCTTTCTTTCTTTTTTTTATTTTATTTTTTTTACAAATAAATCATTATTTTTAATGGATATGAATCCAAATGAGCAATCCGGTTAGTCATCCTTTTAAAATTCTTAGGGGGGGGGGGGGGGGGGGGGGGGAGAAGTTTATGCAACATTGTTTAGTCTGTGCGCATACAGCACTTGTTAAAAAGATTTTTTTTTGAAGAGCTGTTGTGCATGGCACTTCTGAAAAGCCCTTTCAGAATCTATTGGATGAGTCACACTGACAAGTGCCGCTTAATGTTTCCCATTTAATGTTAGCAGCTGATTTTTGGTAATCGCCTAATTATCAGTAAATGAAGCTTATGTAATGTAAAAATGTCAATGCATTACTAAAATCAAATAAAATAAAAGGACCTGTTGCAAAGCCACTCTTAACAGAAAGGATTTATTGATTCCAGACTGAATGGGCGTCTTATAAGCGAGAGGCTGAAGGACGGTTGGTTTGAGTGGATTCTGTTAAAATGTTTGTGCTACTTTTAATGGTTTTCCAATCCCTTGCTTCTAATCAGTTCATTTAGATTTCCTGTTTTTGTTCATTTGAAAATGTCACGGTCTGTTTCATTTATTGAGTTTTTCTGTTCATTCGGTGAACATTTGTGTTTGTCATTTTCAGACTATAGGGTGCACCCAGTATCAAGGATTCACTTGTATTAACACACTTGGATTTTTTTTCTGCAACATATCAAGCATTTCTGAGCAACATGATTTACAGCACCAAATTTAATCTGTCGTGCATCTTCTCCTAGTAATTTCATTAGCACACAGTATATTCTAGCATGTATGATAATTAATGTGCATATTGCTTAAACCATGGTCATGCAGTGTACATTAATAACTGGCTTTTAGAACATGTTTAATGTTGAGCCAGTCCGAAAGTGAACTGTAGTTCTAAATCCAAACTCCTCAAAATGTATTACCTTGTTGTAATTTGGAATGTAACCATAACGGTCACAATTGTTTTGTTTAGACCTATAATCGCAGTATGTGATTATGGCATTTTAATTAGCAAAAGGAATTATGCGTTTAACTTCAGTACAAAGTAATGATTTAATTAAAAATGTCAGAGTGCAATGATGCTCAAGATGTAACCAGAGCAACGAGTGTGAGGGTATCTAATTGGTGTGTGTGGACGCAAACGTGCATGGTGAGGGGGTGGTGCTGGTGCTGTAAATGTAGAATGGGAATATACACAACTGTATATTAGTACAGAAATTCAGTTATATACATTCCTTTTCGTGACATTTCGCATATCGGGTTGAATTATGAGTGAGGCATGGACTAGACCTTTGTTTGCTATTTTCAGATCATTTTATTTATTAGTTTTATAAGCCTAATTATAAATTGACTTATTTTTGAAAATTTTTTTAAATTTACACCAACCTTCATTTTGACTGCGTAATTCTTCGACAACTTAATTTTTTTATTTATTTTTTTTAATAAAAATTGTCTAAATTGTTTATGACGAAACCAGCCACATCTGGCAATCAGTCAGTTGTCCAATTAATTTTAAGCCTGTTTTGAGCCATACTATGTAATAAAAATATAATTATTTGTATAGTGTGTTTATTTATTTATTTACTTATCTATCTATTTAGTTATTTATTTATAAATAATATGAACAATTGCATGCACTCATACTTCCCTGTTTGTTGATTAGCTCTGTAAAGCATCTCTCCATTAATGCGAGTGGGAGAGCATGCACAAGTGAGAAATGAGGGGATTTGGAGAAACCGAGGAGCGATGAAATTCCGCCCCCATCTGTTCAGTCATATGGCAGAGGAGAGGGAAGTTAGGATGGAGATAACACTTAGGATTTGCACATTTTCCAGTGCTGACACCATGTTCAGACAGTCGAAGCCTCTCAAAACCTTTTTAGCATTTTATTCACTGCAGTTCCTCATAATACTTCTATTACTAACAAGCCAGGTTCAGTATTCTGGAGGCAAATTGCTCATCACTTATGTTGTGGTTCAATGACTGAAGCTCTTTTGAGTAGTTTACGAAAGCTGCGAGCATTATTATGGCTGCGGTAGCATTTAAAGTAGAGACGGTTTTCAAACACAATACTTTGAAGGAACAGTTAGTTCTTCACTCTGAGAGGATTCGTTCAGGAGAACGTCGAGTGCTTTTTTTCCACTGGATGTCGTGTGTGTGTGTGTGTGTGTGTGTGTGTGTGTACATATGATTTTATATTTATATATGTATATACACACACACTCATTCATCTTCCGCTTGTTCTTGGGTTGGGTCGCGGGTGGTGCAGCCCTCACAGTCCCCTGTCACCACTTCCTACAGCTCTTCCGGGGGGATGCCAAGGTGTTCCCAGACCAGCTAAAAGACATAGTCCGTCCAATGTGTTCTGGGTTGACTTCGGGGTCTCTTCCCTGTTGAACATGCCCGAAACACTACACCAGGGTGAACCCCCCCAATTTAGTCGTATCCAATACCCACCCACCAAGTATTGCTTTCCCTATCACACGACCACCACCAACCAGGGAGGGACGTAAGCAAGCACATGCCCCCTCCGTGACATGCAATGCTACCACCTGCCTTCTTTCTAACTGCTGTGCATGCGTATTTGGGGGCAGCATAACACACTCGGAGGGAAAGCAATATCCGCCCCCTTGTACGGATGAGCTCACAGATGCCCATGATTGGCTGGTGATCGCTGTGAGTGACGGAAGAGAGCATATGCCGTCCGTCCCGTGAGAGCGCGGCCAATTAGCTCCCATGGACTCCCGGCCACGGATGTCTATGGCATCAATCCGAATTCGAACTTGCGATCTCCAGGTTGATAGTCGCGCACCTTGTTGATGAGCCAGGAGGCATTCTAATCAGATGCTCGAGCCACCTCAACTGGCTCCTCTCAACACAAAGAAGCAGCAGTTCTACTCCAAGTTCCTCCCGGATGACAGAACTTCTCACCCTATCTCTAAGGGAGAGCCCTGCCATCCTGCGAAGGAAGCTCATTTCAGCTGTCTGTATTCGCAGTCTTGTTCTTTCGGTCACAACCCAAAGCTTGTAACCATAGGTAGGAATGGAATGTAGGAGGGTAGGAATGTAGATTGACTGGTAAATTGAGAGCTTTGCCTTCCGGCTCAGCTCCCTCTTCACCACGATGGACCGGTATAAGCTCCGCTTTACAGCAGAGGATGCACCGATCCGCCTGTCAATCTCCCACTCCATCCTTCCCTCACTTGTGAACAAGACCCTGCGATACTTAAACTCCTCCACTTGGGGCAAGACCTCATTCCAGACCTGGAGGGCACATTCCACCCTTTTCCGACTGAACCATGGCCTCGGACTTTGAGGTGCTGATTCTTATCCCGGTCGCTTCACACTCGACTGCGAATCGCTCCAGCTAGAGCTGAAGGTTCCGGCTCGAAGAAGCAAAAAGCAGAGACGAAATCCTTTGGCCACCAAACCAGAACCCCTCAACACCTTGGCTGCGCCTAAAAATTCTATTCATAAAAATTCAATTATGAACAGAACCGGTGACACCAACCACCACTGGAAAATAATTCGACATGTTATTACCAATGCGGACCAAGCTTTGGCAATACAGAGACCGAACATCAGGTCCGGTATTCCATATTCCTGGAGCACACCCCACAAGATAGCCCAAGGGACATAGTCGAAAGCCGCCTTCAAATCCACAAAACACACATGGACAGGTTGGGCAAACTCCCATGTCCCTTGAGGACTTTGAAGTAGATGGCATCTTAATTATTGCAGGGTTTTTTGGGTTATTATTCTTATTCCGAGCCTTGGAAATGAGTATTCTGTGCAGTGACTTTTCAGTCTCGTGGGATGAGTTGTGTTAAAGGATAATCCACACTGGGGCAGTATGACGCGTCCCAACACAAAGAAGCCTGGTTTATACTTGACGTGTGACTTTGCATGCAGAAGCAATAGTAACACGAGTGGCATTGTTATTCACACACTTGCTGCATATTTTATGTAGGTCTGGAAGATTCAAAAGTGGAATTCACCACACGCACATCAGAGCCAAAACATCCATGTCCATCAGGTTTCTAGGTCAAACTGTGTATGTTTACTGACTTTATTTTTAATGCACGACGTTAAACATTGCGGAGCTTTGTTTCTCTTAAAACTTTCCACTGTCATGATTGTCATGGCCCAAATTTCAACTCACAAGCTCTGACTCTTGCATTCAAAAGTATTTAATAGTATAGAAACTCCAGAAGCTGGTGTCCCACGCTGATCTTTTGGTAAGTTTAATGGTGACATGAGGGTTTTCTGTTAATTAATTCATCAGCTGTTATAGGAAGCTAGGTTACTATTAGTCCTTGATTTTCTAAAAAGATTCGTTCATGTGATTTTCAAAATGAAAGTTTTTGTGGCAGAAGATGAATGGCGAAATTTGTTGAATGACTTAGTTATTTACTTTTAATTTTTCTAAAGTTCACTAGTGCAAATAAAAGCTCAAGCAGGGTTCTTATGAGTCTTTGAAATCCCTTTACAATGGTAACATTTCTTTTAAAAATCCAGGATCCAAATAATCTCCAAAACCTAATGTAGTCTGCCTTATCCAAAGCACCACTGGTAGAAATTTGATGGAAATCTGCAGAACTTTTTTCAAAAAAAGTCCTATAAACTTCTGTAAAACCAAAAAAATGGGCATATCCTACATTGTTAAAGAATCCTTTAATGTTCTGGATCTAATGGAGTCCTTGTTCAAGGCAGCACCAAGGTAGAAGTAAAGAACTAAAAGCCTTGTGTTATTGAAAATAGACATGTGGTTAGATTTATAGATTTTGTGCAAGAATAACTTCAGAAAGTTTGTTAGCATTAATGTTTGGATGGAACCCTGTTATCATGTATACATTTAAGCATACCTACCCTCACTGTGAAATGGTTTCAAAATATGAGCAAACCCAAGATCCTTCAGTGATTGGTTCTAATTTGTGAACTAATTGAATGAACTGAGATTGTTTTGCAACCCCATTTTTAAATCAATCGTTCCACATGACCCCTACTTTGTAATTCCATGCTCTGGTGAGGAAGGTGGACCCTCAACAAGATGGCAATCACGTTTAATTGAATAAACTTTACTTTGTTGTATGTATGTATACAAAATATACAAATGCATATCAAAGTACATCTTCATGCAGAAGTATTTAACCCTTAAGTGTCCTGTTAATCTTTTTTAAGCACAACCTCAACCTGTGTGATTTTTTTCAGTACCTTTTATTTGACATACTATATCAGCACATTGGACAATGCAAAAAAAACACAAAATCCAAGTAGAAAGTTTATTTTTTTACTGTGAAAAACAGACATTTAACAAACCATTTCTATAACTTGGAATGCAAATAAATTATGTACAAATTTAGCACTGACATTTCCAGGGTTTGTTATTCCTCCTGTTGTCCACCTGATGGCAGAGTTTACCTCCAGACTGCCCATGCATTCATGTATGCATGCATGTGTGTATGCTCACCCCATGTAAACTGCCATCGCAAAAAGTTCAATTAAATGTTTTAAATTATTAATCTTAACTCTGATTTTACTTGGCTTATCAGCACCATTTTGAAACTGTCAAGTTGGCAAGACCTTGTTTTCCTGCTACATCTTAAATTGTTCACATGATTTGGAAGCGCCAGCACTTTCCATTGACCCCTAAGGGTTAAGTCAGCTTTAACGCTCTACACTTCTAAACTTTTATGAGCAGCTTTTGTGCTTCACATCGGAACCATTAAGGTTGTTTTAATTTTGCAGTGCTGTGCAACGTGATTATAGTACTGTATATTATTGTATTTCCTGCTAATAATAATCCCCACTGTCTATAAAATTAATAGCAAATTGATATTACAACTAGTTCTTTCTCTGTTTATATCCTAGCATCCAGAGTACAAGGGAATTGGGGGGAAAAAACATTTTTTTTTTTTTTTGATTTATAAGTCAACATCACCATTTGAGGTAGCCAGTAATTCACTGAAATCTATCTTTGTCCAGCTCGAGTATGGTAGGAAATGGTTTTCTCCAAATACATGTCAAAACAATGAATCACATATTGACTTATGTATTGAATCATGTTGAATCAGCAAGAATGATTCATGCTGTTGTGTGTTTCGGCTACTTTAAAGCTGAGAGAAGACTCACTTGTCTCTCATCAGCAATACTTACTGCCAGATTATTAGATACACCTGACCACCTTTCTGTACATGTTGGTCAATGCTTGTTCATATTTCAGTGTGTCTGTGTGATGTTACATGGCACCTTCACCAGGTTTCGTCATCTACTGGTATCTGAAAATCCAACATGCCATGTTTTTAATTAAAGCGATAAGCCCCAGGTGTGTGCGATTTTTTTTTTTTTTATCATGCATGAGTGTGCCCTTCGGTAGAATGCACTCGGCCCGGTTGTGTGGTTTGTACTCGATGCTTGACTTGAATGAAATCTTCCATTATAGCTTAGAGGCTTGGACTGCGGAATGCATTTCAGATTGGTTAGGCTCAACAGCCTTCCCCAACCACCTCAGCCACACAAGATATTACATTACCCATATGAAGGATGCAGAAGTAGTATGAATTACGCAAGTCTATCAATAGCATTTCCAGAGCGAAAGCATTGCGTTTCAAATTGTGTGCTTGGTTGCCAGATTTGGTGATTTTAAAGTTTATTTAAAAAAACTCAGTGACAACTCGAGTGAATATTTCAGCAAACACTGACGGTTGTCTTGAAGTTGATGTGACTCTTCAGCTCCAGTATCAGCCATGTTCTCCAAGATTAGAAAGCAAGTTTTCTCAAGTCACAGTTGTATGCCTGACTTGTGCTTCAGATCCATCACTTCACAGACCAATCACTGATCACCACTTGCTTGTCCCACCCTCTTGCCTCTTTGGTTTAAACATTCTCATTCATTCATTATCTGAACCACAGGGAGGCTGATGCCCATCTCAGTCAACTTTTGAGTGACGGCAGGGTACTCCCTGGGCAGTTCGCCAGGACATCGTAGGGCAGAAACACGATGATGGCAACCCAGTGGCGTACTCCAGTGGTTCTTTTACATACTTCTCACTACAGACAGTGCGAGACATGGCTGGCCTTTGATAACCCAGTTAGCTGCACTGGGGAACAGCAATGACAACTCTGTGATAGTGGGGCCTGAACCTCTGACCTTCAGATCAGTAAGCCAGCACCCTACCACTGGGCCACCACTGCCCCTGTTTTAAAAATTATTTTCAGTGATATTACAGACAAGTACAAAATGTTATGCCATTTCTATAGATAAAACAATCAGGGACACGCCAGCTACGGCAAGTTGGAAAGAAGAACCTCATGTCCTGACATACGGTAGTTTCACCACTATTTAAGCAGTTTAGCCACTCATTTTTACTTGATTATTTATTTCTCATTGGATGTTGGTGACATGGGGGCGTAGTGGTTAGCTTGACTGCCTCACAGCCAGAAAGTCCTGGGTTCAAGCCATGTGCCCAGTAAGGGCGTTTCTGTGTGGAGTTTTTCCCTTTATTTCTTTGTTCATGTGGGTTTCCTCCCACATTCCAAAGACATCCACATTAGGTTAACTGCATATTCTCCAGGTGTGAATGCAAGCATAAATGGTCATGTGCCTGTTGGCCCATATTGGGATTCCTTCAATTACATGTTTGATGTAAAGTAAGTATTACAAGTATGCGTGGTCATGTGTTGACTTGATCTTTTTGAAATACTTGTTCTGTGCCAAGATGGTCTCAGTTATGTACCTGTTCAGTCTATTATTTAAGCAAATATGTGGATTGCATGAAGGCTAGTACGAGCCTCATACGAGGTGTATAAAAGCCTTGTCTTTTCAGACTGCTCTGTCACAGATTGGTGCAACAGACTTGTAGAGCTTGATTAGCATAGTCATGCTGAGCAGGGAACAGAAAAAGCACCCATCCCACCCAGAGAGGTCAATTATTCTTTTTCTCCCAGTCATGGAAGGCTATATCATCAAACTCGTGGTCTCCTGCTTTGGAGCTAGTTGATTTATATAATTATCTGTGCCACATCTAATCCTGTATTAAATGTGGATTTAAACTGGATTTCAGCACTATATGATCATGGATTAGAAACTCTCTGCTCGGTTAGTGCTACTTACAATTATGGATACTCATTGCTGTGTTATGGAGATTATACAGCTCTTTGACCTTCAACAATTATCTCCGCCTGTTTTTATTACACCTCCACTGGTGTTCCTCTCTCCATCTGTCCAATATGCCTTGTTTAATTGACATGCCGTACTATGCTATGAAGACTGACAGGAAATTTGATGTAGCACAGACTGATTTTAATCTCTTACCCCCAAACCAGGCTTGGTGTTTTCCTTGCGTCATGGTGCAGCATGGCAAAAAAAAAAAAGAAAATGCGTGTTCTTTATGAAGCAGGGGAATGAAAAATGCACTATTCCAAGCCCTGTGTTTTGTGCTCCACGATGCTGTTTGCCGTTGCTGCTTTGTCCCTGTCGAGAAGGTAACTGCATTACTGTGCAGTGTGGCGTTGAGCAAGATGAATGTCTTGCTTACGAACACGACACCAATTATATCAAACTCTGTATGTGGTTTTTCCCTATTTGTGTTTTTTATTTTTGGGTAAAGCTTCATAAATTGCCTCATTTGTTGATGCCATTCCAGCAAAATCATGCAGTTGGTCATTATTATTATTCCCCAATAGTGAAATGAAATTGTAATTCAATGGCATTTAAAACCTAGGTGGTGGTGGTTCAAACCAGGCTGAATGGGGATGGTTGGATTCGTCTTGAAGTCAATTTGACTTGTCTTGTAACTAGTTGCTATGGTGACAGTTGCAGCTCTCACAATCTTGCGCACAGGTGTGGAATCTCAGCCTTGACCTGGATCCTTTAGTAATCTTCATCACAGGCCCATGTTCACCTCTTTTAACATCGCTTCTTCTCTGCTTTCCTGTGTCTCGGCCTGCCAGCATGCGAATGTGAAGGCTGAACTAGAGAAAAAAATCTTTGGCCATAGACAATGGAAAGGATAGGATTTTTCCTTGATGTATGTGTGTTCTTTTCTTTTTTTTCTTTTTTTCTTTTTTTCTTTTATTTATTATTTTTTTTAAGTAGGCATTCATGACTCCTTACTTCTCTCCATCCATCTTTTTCTCTTATGCCATCGTTATTTGTTCAACCTTGGTTGAACATCGCTCCATAAGACCTCCCTTGACTTTGGAGTCCTTCATATCATCCAGAAATGTTGGTGCTGTGGATGCTGTGAGGTAATTACAAACCGTATCAAGCTGTGAAACTTGTAATTAGTCATTTCCCTTGCCCCCGTCCCCATTCTTATGCCTCTCCGTGGAATGCCATCTGTCTTCATTCTTGTTCTTGTCCTCGTGCCCCCCCATCCCCCCAAACTGTTTTCTTTTTTTTGTCCTTTTATTAGAGTTCTTTGTTTACACATCCATTGAATCTATCTGCCCTTTTACCATGGCAACGTCACACTTTTCAAAAACTGCACTAGGAAAATCCACAGTTATAATTTGAACAAATAACATTATTCAAACATAGGCAGTGATGCAGAATATTGTATTTTATTTGTGTGTGGGTTTAATGAATATCTGCCTTCTCTGAGAAAATAACTCTATAGTTATAATTTATCAGTATTAATTCACAGTTTATTTTTATATATATATATATATATATATATTAAATATAATATAAATATTTTTTCCCTCACGATCTTACATTATGGAATCAAGACCCCTGCAGTTAATGCCCTGCTGTGCATTGTATAGTTTCACTTAAAGGTACATCTATAATAAAATTATGCCTCTACATTATTTTGCAAATTTTAATCACCCAACAATAGGTTACATTTTGGTCCTCTGCCAACATGGATATGATAATGCTGCATGTCTGTTCATCTGTCATGCACCTTTTGCTGTACGATTGCTGATAAATTAATGTCGTAAGACCTTCACGTTTTTTAAACACAAGTCTCCCTCAACACCCTCTTGCCTGAGTTTTGTAGGCTGTGACCAACACCGATATTTTTCAAGGTCAAAAAGGTCACTTTGTCAAAATTAACCTTCACTTTGAGATTGCTAATCAAGTTGACCTAGTACCTTTTTATATTTGAAACACAGTTCTATCTCAACACCGTCTCGCATAAATTCATAGGACTGTGACCTTCACCTATTTATTCAAGGTCCAATTGAGGTCACTTTGTCAAAATTGATCTTTGCAATTATGGGTAGCGGTGGCTCAGTGGTTATGGCTCTTGGTTACTGATTAGAAAGTCTGTGGTTCAAGCCCCAGTACCACCAAAACTTCCACTATTGTGGCCTTGAGCAAGGCCCTTAAATCTCAACATGAGAATAAGGGAGTCTGCCAATTTCCATAAATTCTAATGACTGGTCATCAGTTTGCCACTGCATAGCACGTTTGTGTTGACTTTCGCAAATGTATGTAAGTATTTTACTCCGAGACAACACCTTGGTCAGAGTAGAATGGCCATCCTGACATGACTCAAATAGGCACTATGTGGTGTGGTGAACAGAAAAGCAGCTCAAAATGCACACCATGTCGAACCTGGAGACGAATGGACCTCAACGGCAGAAGACCAAATGGCTAATATTTTAGATCGCATTGTAGGTTTTACAAGGTCATAACCCTCATCTCGGACACACTCTTGTTCTTTCTGTCAGTAGCATGCATCAGAGTGAGCGAGTGAGTGTCTTCAGCTCGGAAGCAGGAGGATGGATGACAGATATTTAAGTAATCTCTTCCTCACCTGCCAGCTTCTCTTTTTCAAACCTGCCATGTCCAGGCAGTGATGGATAATATGCTGATCACATGGAGGGCAGTTGGGGGGAAAAGTGGGTGGAAAATAGTGTTTTTAGAGTGTAAATTCACCCACTGCATAATAAAAAACAAATGCTAAAAAGTGGTTGATGGCTGAAAGAGGTGGGGTGGAGAAGGCATAGGGGGTGGATATGGGACACATCTGAATGAGTATGGTTTCATAAATTCCTAGAGTTTTTCAACAAGCTTAGTGCGGGCACTACCCCACCTCAGTCCCAATGACACTTTCAAACAACATCAAAAAGTTTTGGAGTGGAGTGCTTAACTTCTAAATGACTGATCGATATGCCTTTGCTACAGAACACTAAAGTAACTGTATATTAAACCTCAAATGACGCAGTTACCTTTGACCCTGGATGACCTAGAAAGGTCAAACCCTAACCACCTTGTTAATCCTTCAAATTAAACCCCCCCCCCAATTTGGTTCGTATATTTTAGAATACATAGTAAGTCAAGCACATTGGTAATTGAAGTACCCATATAGGGGCCTTTTTGTTATATTATCCATGCTACATGGCGGATGTACCTTGCACTCTGAGTGCCTGGAACATCTGGCTCTTTCTAGCATTGATGAATAACAAACTTGTGACCTCTTTACAATAGTATGGGAGCCCTTTAATTGGCCTGTGGTTATTAGTTTTGGAGAAGGAGTAGGCTGTTGAAATATTTCTCATTTGGAAACCCCAGTTGGTAATTGAATCCAGCAAGACTGTGGGCTCTGAAGTGCCATTTGTGCACCTGCACAAACCACACTGGTCCTACAATTAACAACACTGGAAAGTCATCAGGCCAGGCACCAAATTTAATTGCCAACCCCTGACGTGGCCTGTGATACAGCCTGAGATTCATTTATCTAGGGTGAATTTATTGGAATTGTTTTGGAGCCGGCTGGGTTTTATACACACTGCTGATTCATGGGCTCGAGCTGAGCGATGTGATCAGAGTGGTGTGAAGATGTGCTCTGCTGCGAGGAGCTGAAGATCTATTGGATCGTGTCTCTATGCAATCTGGGTTTGGGATTAAAAGAGACTCCTGTGTGGCAAAAGAAAGACCTGGTAACAGATTACCTGCTGTGCTCCAGCCTGCTCCAGCCTCCCCTCTTTCTCATAATCATGCTCCCAGCCAGTCAGCCAGCAGTTTTAAAGGTCAGCTCTAAAAGTTTAATCATCTCATTGCCTTAAGGGGCCGGCAATATTTTTACTTCTAATAAAATCCGAGTGTGCTGATATTTCTGTTAAAAACATAAGGCTGCATTAAGGTTTGTTGAAATAATCTCTGGCAGCACTTGCTAGTTTGCTTTTTTATTTTATTTTTTGCTGTCGGGCGCTGATGGTGTTTTGATTTGAATTAATTATCTATAGTAGACAACCTGTACAACTCCTCTTTTTATTGTCTTAGCAGTGCACGTCCTTAAACTGGTTTCCTTTCCCTCAGGTTGGCTATGAGAATGCTGGTACAGTCGAGTTCCTGGTGGATAAGAATGGCAAACACTACTTCATTGAGGTGAACTCTCGTCTCCAGGTGGAACACACCGTCACCGAGGAGGTCACAGAGTGAGTGATCTAATTCCATGCTTTGATTCATATGTGTTTTCAGATTTCTGAGCAGAATAAACATTTTTCTATGTCCCTGCTTGCGTCCTAATAGTAAAAGTTTTGAAACTGGTTAAAAT
>JAOUQZ010000019.1:9955592-9965986 GCA_028564935.1 Neosilurus hyrtlii
AATATAGTATGTATGTATGTGTAGTGGGGGGAGTGGTGGAGTCAACTTGATGTAGAGGGGGTTTACCTGGCATTTGCTTGTTCTGTCTTTAGTAAGCCAAGCAGAAGGACTTATTGTATACATATATTCCCTGACTACTAATTTAATATTCTCCCAGCATTCTTACTTTTCTGTTCTGCCAGCTGGCAATTTGTAATATTACAGCTATCAGTCATGTATCAGGAAAAAAAGTGATAACGGATTGGTTGAAAATGCTTCCAACATAGCTGCATATTATGAATGATCTGACACCCCTCTTTGTCCTTCAGAGAAGAAAAAAAATGAGGTGTTGGGAGATGTTGGGTTTGCATCAGTTTACGGTCACCAATATGTTTCCGAATACAGTAGGCAGGCAGGCACATGGCAACTGACAACTGGTCTTTTATTAAAAAATAGTCGAATGACCAAATTTATCAGCTGCAAGTACAGTAAATCAAAGAGCCAGACAGCTGAAATGCACAACTATCAGTTTTAGCGACCTGTCACCTAATGTGCACCAAATGACCCCCCCCCCTCCCCCAAATTTTTCTCCCTAATTTTAGTCGTATCCAATTCCCACCCATCAAGTATTGCCTTACTTATCATACGACCACAACCAACCAGGGAGAGGCGTAAGCATGCACTTGCCCCCTCCATGACATGTGATGCTACCAGCAGCCTTTTTTTTTAACTGCTGCGCATGCCTACTTGGGGGCGGTCTAACACACTCGGAGGGAAAATGCTATCCGCCCCCATGATTGGCTGGTGATCGCTGTGAGTGACAGGTGGGGTGAGTGTATGCCATACCTCCCTCCCGTGAGAGCTCGGCCAATTAGCTCCCATGGACTCCCAGTCACGTATGGCTGTGGCATCAATCCGGATTTCAACTTGGGTTCTCCGGGTTGATGGTCACGCACCTTATCGATGCGCCACTCGGGAGCCCAAATGTTCTTTTTGTACCGGTTTGTGTGAATTGGCTGTTGCGGTCCTGTCATTGTATGTGTTGCTGATTCTGACGCTGTTCCTGACTTCAGCATATAACACCTCAGCATGTATACTGTATATTGAAATTTTATGAGGATCCTCTATGCCTGAACCTCTTAGATGAAATTGTTTTGACGATCTGCCCTTTGACCTGGTTACCATGAGCCCAACTTTTATAAATTTGTCCAGGCTATTTTTTTATAAGAACAGCTGGTCGGATCATTCTGAAACTTTGCATGTAAGCTTCCTATGGTGTGTAGGGGTTCATAGGCTTGTCAGTTTTTCTGTTTGACCTTTGACCTTCTTACAGTGACCTTGTATATTTTGTCTCGGCTGTTTCTCAAGAACTGCGGGGTAGCTGAGGGGCGTTGCCATCTCTAATGGCTATATTTTTCCCGCCAGTGTAAAATATGTACACATAATACAATGTATATATATACACACACACACACACACACACACACATGTTATTCAGGTAGTTCAGGGACTACATGACTTTTCATTAATATAAGCCTACATGCTTATTCTCTACTGCTGCAGCTATTTTCAGAGACGTTCTGCTATAGAAAATAAATTCTGATTTGAAGTTTTAGCCACGCTGTGGTAAAAATTTAATTTAACACTCATAATGCAAACATAAGACATTCATGCATAACTGAACTCTCATCAAATGTCAACTCAACAGCCTTAATACAATAAATTGTCTCCATTTGTTGTTGGTAATAAGCCAGACCTTAACAGGGTTAAAAAAAAAAAAAAACAACCTTATTTATTTATTTTTTTAAAAGCGAAAAATATCATTAACTGTGTTCAAGTGGAGCACGGGGTACAAGCAGGGGTCGTTCAGGAAGGAAAAATGTCGCACTGTATTAAAAGCACCTGAAATTGAAAAGAAAAATAGACTGCATGCATTAGATGGGTATTCAGAGTGTAATTTTTGTTTTTATTTATCTATTTTTTGAAAGGTTACTTTGCTTTGCTTTTTGAATTTTCGTTTACTCAAGGCTTCTCCGAACTGCTATGTTAAACACGTATGTGAAAGCAACAGTAGACCGGAACGGGTGTTGACCTATTTACGGGCGTACCTATTTCAAATAGGTTTTCAGGTGATGCATTGGGTAAGCGTGAATTGAGTTTTCATTTTCCACAATCATAATCCAAATCTCCACAGCTATTCTCAGACTCGGTGTGGACTTGGATCCGCGAGAATCCATTTACCTCAGATCAAATCATATAAGACCTTTACGTTGCACGCCAGTGAATGATAAATCCATGACACACCTTTCCTGAAGACTAATCTGCTTAAAAGCGGCTATATTGAGCCGGAAGCTTTAATAGGATCCATTTAAAAAGTGCAATATCTCTGAAATTGGTGTTAGGTGTTTGAGCTGCATCTGTGAATTTTACCAGTCACTTCAAACATTGTTGATTTAGGAAGAAAATTTAAGAGCCAAGTAAAATTGGATAATGTTCCTAAGTCATTAAAACTCCAATTTGTCTCTATTGTGCATAATCATTGATTTAAACATGTGGCTTGGATAACTAGCAGCGACAGGTTAGTTCAAAAATAAATCTTTCTCTGGGACTTGTGAGAAACAGCAGTGAACAGTGTATGAAACCGGTTGGTCTGAAAGTGTCAATGGCATCGTTTACTATATCACTAAAGCCTTTAATGTGACAATATTTTGCATTTTAGATACTTAACGAAGGTGACATGGCCTGCTTGCTTAACTATTTCAATGACTGTGGTGCAAAGTAACATTTCTCACACTGTAGAATAATAATCACTTGATTTCTGTCTTTACAAAAACAAAATTTCATAACACAATTGGAGGAAAGTGCTATCCGTCCTTTTCTACATACAAAATGCGAAGAACCTAGTAAAGGAAAAATATGCCCCCTTTCACAGTCAGAACGTTTGTCCAATTTTGGTGAAATATAACAGCCGTAGCAACAACCAACGTGTAATACTATTTAAATTATTTTTAAAATGCGTCAGATGAATGCCCAATTCAGTGTGTCAATCACAGCTTTTAGTGGTTTGTTAGTATGGAGTGCAATACAATTATTTTTAACTCAGTGGAATATTAAAAAAATCCATATTTTTGTGTCAGACCTCATGATTACTTTAGTAAGTAATGGTATAAGCGTGATTATATTCAGTGAGCCTGACATCAAGAAATATGCCTCTTCTGAGTGATAAGAGCCTTCTGTTGAGCATCAGGGTCTTAATCACTCTTTAGGGATTCATTTTGTGTTAATGACGGGTTCTCTGTACATTATCTCTGACTTGTCATTACCAATATTTTTTATTGGGCAAGATCATGACAGTGTGTCCTCCCATAGACAGCTAATGCCTCGAATCATTAACAATGAATCTATGAGTCATTTTTTTTAACCTTATATATTTATTTATTTTTAAAATTATTGTTCTTATGTTGTAAATAGTATAATAATTTACACTGTTCATTTCCTTTTACAAATTTTTTTAGCATAGTGTAGCATAGTAAAGTTTTCTGTTTCTTATTCTTAGTTAAATGTTTTACTTTGTCTGTCTTTTCTTTGTTTTAATTTCACAGATATATAATATATTCACAGATATGTAATTGTCTACTACGTGTCTCTGTCTGTCCGTCCAGAGCAGGAGCAAGCAGTATATTTTCTGTGAGACATTGCAGAGTCAACATCTGGATCTGTGTCACTTGTTTTAGTGACACCTTACATATGTGCATTTTTACGGAGTGTAACCACCAAACTCTGTCTGAGTTGGGAACCTGGCAACTGAGACCCCTGAAATGCTTCAGTAAGCCTATAGCCATAAAGCAGTTATCCAGACAAGGTGTTTTGATTTGCATTCTTGCTTCAAGAAGGGCAGAAATTAGGGCAGTCTAAAGATTCTTGATGTACTGTGTGTTTAATACCTTTTGGTGAATCATTTCAAGGGTCTTTATTGTGAAGGGTCTCCTGAGTGTGAGGTCCATAATAAAATTACAAAATTGTAACACTGGCCCCAGTGTTGGTACCGCGATGTCATGTGGTGTACTGACTTTCAAAAGTTACTGCTCGCTCCTCCTGTATGTCCATGACCATGTTGCCCTCTGTTTGTTTGCTCCAGTAACAATGTTGGACGTTTTTGATTGCATCATGTAAGTGGTTGCTCCAAATTGCCTTGAGGTGTGGGTGTAAGTGTGAATAGATCTCTGTTTGTGTGTTGGGCCTGCAACGGACTGGTGAGCTATTCAGGGTGTACCCCGCCTTGTTGACTGAGGCAGGGTTAAGCAGTTTGGTAGATGAATGAATGAATGCATAGTTTTATAGATGTATGAATGTTTTATGTATTTTATTGTGTGTTCAGCAGACAGGAGATATTCTCGTATCTCAAGACCCTGTAGTGATTGTGATGAAGCCAGACTGTGGACTGTGCTGTTAAAGACTAACTAAATTGAATAAGCTGTAACGCAAGCAGATTTTTAGGTCAGGGTGATTTGCAGACCGTAAATTTGTCTTTTGTGTGCAGAGTGGAAGATGAATTTCAGTCATGTTTGGCCTGCCATATTTATGCTCTATCTAGTCTTAAAGGAAGATGATGTGCTGCTGAGTTATCTGCAGAAAAGATAAGCATATCCTTTTTCTTTATTTCCCATGGTCTCAGCTCGTGTGGTGTTATTTATTTGTTTATTATTATTATTATTTTTATTTTTTTTTTTATCCCTCTCCTACAAGCCATCTGCATGTTTTGTTTTCTGTGCTGAATTGTGGGTGGGCTGTCTCAGGTGCCCTTGGTAATGGGGTTGTAATTACTCAGGGTTGCCACTAAATTGCAAGCTCTGGTTTGCACAGGGTCATACGTCAGGGAAAGATTAGACAAGGGCATTAAGATGGGAGGCAGATATGAAGGTGGGAAAGCGAGAGCAGGACTAAGAAAGATGAATGAGACAGATGGTTGGCCACGCTTCCAGTCATACAGGGCACTGAGTGAGGCATTAGCGCGTCAAACTCTTTTTACACTACAGCATTGATCCGTTTTTGAATGGGAGCCCAGAAAATTTGGAGCCACTATATTTTACAGGGAGTTGGTTTTAAATGTAAATTGGGGTGAAGGAATGCCGGGTTAGTGAGTAATGAATAGATTTAAAGCGAAGATCTAGGAGTTGATGCATAAGAGAATTACTATCTGTACCTGCTGTGATGGGGTTAACCTCTCACTGTCCATCTGAGTTATGGCTGCAGGCCATGATTGTCTTGTTATCTGGTCAAATTGAGCTGTTCAATGATTTTGGCAAAGTTTACAGTTTTCTGACTCATAGCTACAGTCACTTAACTTTTAGTAGTTAAATTGTGCAACTTGTAACACATCCATCTTGAGTAAGTGTGCACCGCCGGTATTCCGGTTCTTAGCGGACCTCAATGCGTTCTGCTGGTGTACCCGATCTGGCTCAAGGTTCAGTAGTTTGTGTACTGAGGTGCTTTTTTGCTCACCGGAGATCATAAGAGTAGTAGTTTGAGTTACTGTACACATCCATGGTCTGGAATCGCTTCCCTCCCCTTGGGTTGGCAGATAATGGGATTCCCTTATTTAATCTCTGAGGGTGTTTGTTTTCTCAAGTGGCAGGGAGAGACTGGTTGGAGGAACTCTGATAAATTGGATAGTCGCATCATGTTCAACTGGGTCATTTGACGTCAACCATATTTGCTCCCCATTCTGTTGTTTGATTTGAACACGTGCTGAAGCTCTTGTGACGGAACTGCATGGTACGCTTTGAGCTTCTGTCAGATGCTTAGTTGATTGCATAATTGGATAGATCATGACTGCAAGTGGATATTATTGGAATATACATTATTTCTGGCATCCAGCCCACAGTTTCTTCTTCCTCCTGGTTATATGCTTGGCCTTTCGAAGTATACACATAATCCTGGGTCTTGTTTGATACAACTGCCATTTGTTGGCAGATCAGCTCCAGTGATTGGTAAATAACAGAGGGTGACGCTGCTGTTTAAACAAACCGGTCATCTGCTATATGCTCATGGCGAGAGATTAAACACATGTGCTGAGTGTACCAAAGGCCCATAGCAGCAGAAGTACAATGGGCTGTACACTGTAGAGCGTGATACCATGTCAGACATTCTATAAAACGGAGTTGAACATGGCCAATGGGGAGCGGACGAGTCTAGACGTGTTATACAAAACTCATCTGTCATTTTGTATATTTTGTGTTCGGGTGTGAGGACCGACTAGTTTTTCATCCTGCCACTTTATATGCCGCTGCCTGGCAATTAAAATGGAATAGAAAATCAGAGTGAATATATTAACAGCACGCACTCCCTCAACCTCCACCTTTAGTTCTGTGCACCACTGCTCCTTCATGCACCTTTTGAGATTTGCAGTTTCTTGTTTTGCTCTCATCTTTCCCAACTTTTTATTTTATTTTATTTTATTTATTTACTTATTTTTGCGGCTTCTTTCCCTCCTTCACAGGCTTACAAGTTTGGTTTTGTGTCTAACTTCAGATATAATCTGGAAAATGAAACTGTTAAGGGACAGTACATTATATTTACAGCATTTGGCAGACGCTCTTATCCAGAGCGACTTACAATTATCATTTTTTTATACAACTGAGCAATTGAGGGTTAAGGGCCTTGTTCAAGGGCCCAACAGCGGTGATAGTGGGGATTGAACGGCTGACAGTAAGTTAGGTGTGTGTTTTGTGTTCTTTCTGCAAAAGCATGATTTGCATACACAGCAAGCTAAGTTGTGTATATCCAGGAGCACAGCTGCATAAATTAACACCTACACAAGACTGCTGTGCAAAATGCACAGAGACGTGATCTATTTTCCCTGGAGACAACCATGTAGTAATTTAACTGGGCTAATAGCTCTGCATGTATGCCTAGAGAAACCCAGCATGCAGGGGTCCTCCCACCCTCATGTCACCTCAATTCACATGCTATACTTTCTTCACATGAGGATGCACCTGGGCGGGGGGTGCTCATATACAGCAAGATTTAATTTTATTTATTAAAATTTTTTTTTGAAACATGGTGGATTTGTTCCAGAGTTACACCCTTTATCTTAATTAAAGAGCTGCAGAGGAACGAGGATGGCAGTAATACCACAGGTATCTGTGGGCCAAAATTGAAAATGTTCCTGTGGTTGCAGCGGTAATAGGGATGTGATTTGTGGTGTCCCCAAGGGAATGATGATAAAATGGGATTTTAACATGGCAGTAATGAAAGGAGTCGTGTTTAACAAATAAAAATCAATATATCCGACACGCAAGAATCGGCTCCACGCGGAGATTTTTCTCCGCCAAGCACTGAGGCAGATTTTCAAGTAAGTCTACTGTTGCCCTTTAATTTAATTCGCAAACTCGTGTTCAGTGATGATGGAGACACTTAAGGCACATGTCCCTCTGCTCATTTCATGGAGAAGCGAGAGTGTAAATTTAGACTTGAGCTGAATTTTTCTTTTTTTTTTTTTCCCTCCCCTGTTTGGAAAGATTCAACTTGGTGTCAGATAATTACAACATCAAAGGAGAATGTTAGGCATCTACATCCCGCTACAGCAAAGAATTATTGCATATTTCTTTTTTAAATGTTGCTGGACTGGTAATATTTAGACACAAGGAAACCCAGTGTGTTGGATATAAAACTCCAAAGTGATCTATATATTTATTCTTCCAGAGCCCTACACACCCCGTCCATTCCCGCCTTAACACTCTTCTCTTGCATACCGCTATAATATTTATTGGTATTGTTTACAATGGAATAGCGCGATCTGAATGGTCAGCTACCTAGGGCTTAAGCGTTATCCCGAGTGGATAATGTTTGAATCAGAATAACCGATGTTTGGAGAAGGTGTTGTCATTCTCAGACTTTTGAAAGTGGAAAAATAACCAATTTTTTGTTTTAGTTTGTTTTTCTAATGTTTGTGTAGTATTTCCTAAAAATCTGTATCAAAAGATTAGTTTTGTTAGTTAGCTACACAATGCTTATGCTCTGTGTGTGAAGCTCAGCTGATCTGCCTTGGTACTGGCTAAAAATATGTGGAAATGACCCATTAAACGCTTGATTTGGTTTGCTTTTTATGTTTCCGTGTAGCATATATACGCACTTTTATTCACTTCTGCCTTTGTTGGTATCGCAGACCTCGACATTCTGGGCCAATCAACATCTACCTTGCCTTTTAGCAATTTCAGCTAATTTCAAATGTCAGCATAGAGAAACCTAACAACTCCACTTGGACACTGTAAATGCAAAGAGATTTTAGGTGAGAAGTGACATGGGAAATAGGCTGTTTTTGTCTTTTGAGAAACTTGGGAATTGGTGGGGCTACTTGTTGTACTGCTGCCAGCCTGCAGGGGCAGTAGACCTGTAGTGGCATCAGTTTTTAGAGACCTTACGATGTCTGGGTCTCCATCTGGATGGCTCAAAGTAACTAAGATCACATCCCCTGCTTCTATACTATATTACTATACTATGTATTTATTTTTTTGTTTTTAAAGAATATCGCACTACTGCTACATGATTTGCTAATTAGATAATTGCATTAATTAAGAGCTGTACTGGGGTTCCTTTTAATGTGACTAGTATATAAATTGATGTTAAAGACATGGACAGGTAAGGATGTGTGGGAGTGTGGAAAAAAAAATTGCATGAGTCACACCAGCATCGTGTAACATCCAGAGACTTTACAATCATGGTATATTTAAAAATTAATGATGTGAAATGTTTTTGTTTCCACAGACATGTCACTTTGGAATGTGTGTGTGTGTGTTTCAGAAGTCTTAAAATTGTTAAATCTGTCTAGCAAAAGCGGCACTTGGTAACTTGATTTATTGATAAACCATAAAAGCTAGAACAACTCCGTCGCTTCCTCTTGCTGTCTTATCTGTTTAAGACTATTTTCTGCCGCTGTCTGTCTCTTTAACCTGCTGGGCATGAACGCGCGCACACTCACTCACACTTTATAACACATCCTTGTAGTTTGTTATTCATTTAGAAGAGACAGAAGGCTGATGGAATATGCAATTGTTAAGATTTGCCTTGCAGCTGTTTGAACACTATTCTGTTCTTATCATCTTTCTTCTGTCTTTTGAGAACTTGGTTGTAATCAGAGTATAAACAGCTTGAAGCATATCGCATCCTTCCTTGAGCGCATTGCTAATAGAATTTTCCCGCTATGAATGAGCAGGGTGAACTCTGGCAATGTGGGACAAGTCTTGCAATTTTGACTTCTCCGATATTTTCCGTCAACAATCCAATATTACAGAACAACTTGTCAGGGCTTTGTAAAAATCCCCCAAGATGACGTGAAATGTCTGAACGACTGTGGATATCACACTTACAGTAGACGGAATCAAACATTGTGTCCTTTTTGTGCAATTTCGATGTATTAGTTTTATGAAATTTTAAATCTGCCTGCATGCAAAACAAGATTTTATTTTCAGGCTTGTTTTTATATATATATATATATATATATATATATATATATATATATACATATACAAATACAAATCAAGTTCTCAATTAAATGCTTGGTTTTCTGCAGCATAGGCATGCTAAGCTACATCTGCCTCACAGCAACAAGGTCCTGGGTTCGAGTCCCAGGCTCAGCCAGGGGGTTTCTGTGTGGAGTTTGTAAGTTGTTCCCATGAGCTGTTCAGGATGTTCCTCGCACTGCCCAGAGTTGGCTGAGATGCTTGTTTTAAGTAGTGTGTGTGTGTGTGGTGCTCATTGGCTTTGTCTGTCTGCAACTTTGAAGTTAGCAATTTTTTTTTTCGTGCCTTCATAAGTCAGTTGATTTGTAAGATGGTACCTTGATTGCTGATAAATGCCTATAATAAAATTGCTCGAAACAATCATGTCATCGTCATCAGCACATGGACATATATTACCTCCGAACAATTACAAATCACCAAGTTCTCAATTAAATGCTTGGTTTTCTGTAGCTAGAAGATTATGGGTTTTGTTGAGTCATTTGATAGGATTCTTTTAGGTGAAAATAATGATCGACCTGCCTAATAAATCTACATTGCTGCTCTGGGGAGCTCTTTCCAGGAAGATAACGGGTTGAGTTGTGGAAATGACCAGCTCATTCTATTCGGGCAGAGACTGATTCAATTATTGAGCTGAGGGCAGCTCCTGGAATTGATGCCACGATGCCATGATGTCAGTATCTGTGTGCTATTCTGTGCCATAATTGTCAACCATTTAAAAATATATAAGCAAATAAATAGAAATCATGCTAGTCATAGTCTCGATTTTGTGTGTGTGTGTATGTATGTATGTATATATGTATATATGTATGTGTGTGTGTATATATATATATATATATATATATATATATATATATATATATTGTATGTGGGAAAAAATAACAGTACTACAATTTT
>JAOUQZ010000019.1:9968604-9994479 GCA_028564935.1 Neosilurus hyrtlii
CATATACACACATATATACACACACACTATATATGTATGTACGTGTGTGTGTGTGTGTGTGTGTGTATTTATGTATATATTCCTCTGTTGGTTTATGGACCTGTCTGTCTCGCTTGTATCTCTTGGGTGTCTTAGTTTTTCTATGCCAGGTAAAGGAGCTGTCACACCGGTATAATAGCGAGCCACTGGAGCATGACTTCTCTTCCCTGTTGCACTTGTAATGCTGAAACGAATGTCATCTTTTTAAAAAAATTTCCCCTGAATTAAAGACGATGCAGATTTACGAAAAATCTTTTCTGGACTCGGAGCCAAGGGAAAAAAATTTACCCATGCACTCTGTGTGGGAGAAATGACATACTGTCCCTGCCCTGTCAGTCACACCAACACAAGCCAGTCATGGGCATATAAGAGCTTGTGTAGGGGAAAGAGGGCGGATAATGTGCAGCATGCGCAGCATTTCTAAAAGATGATGTTGGCTGAGTTGATGTGTCTTGAAGGAAGCATGTGTTCACTTTCACTCTCCCCAGCTGGTAGCTGGTGTGTGATGGGGAGAGCAGGCTGGTGGGTGGGAATTGGCAAGTGACCAAATTGAGATGCAAAAAGTGGGAGTAAATAGCAACTCCTAGCCCAGCATGCTTTCAATTTCATCTTGATTTCTGACAAATTTAAAAAGCACCATAATCATGTCTGTCATCTGGACGAGCCATTAACTGTATAGGATGAACAAGCAGATGTTTGTTTTTTTATTTAAAAATTTTTTTATGTTTGCACACCCTTATTTTCCAGAGACTGTTTAATTGTTTCTGTCAATCATAAAATGATGGATGCTTTGGCATAAATCTCATTAGAAACCGAACGAAAGTCCATCATGAGAATGAGTGTCGTTCAGAGCGGATTACGTTGGTTATTACAGTGCAATGACGGCTACAGCTGGTATAAAGCCACAGTTTATGTTCACGTATGGAACTCCATCATGATAGTATTCTATAAATACATTTGGTTTATTTTTGTGATTATTTCACCATGTGATGCAAAACATTCAAGTTTAGGTATTTGTAACCTTTGGAAAGCTATCAAAAACCAACAGTTCAAAGGTCAGACGCTGAAATACTTAGATTGTGTTTTTTCTCCATTAAATCTAAACGAGGCTTATAGACGAGAGATGTAAGCTGTCTGGAGATTAATTTATTTTTCCGAATGCTGGTTTTATTCTTTTTGGTGTTTTTAAAGCTAAGGCTCACTTCTACTTATTAGTACTGTCTTGCTGCCTTGCCATCACCTTGTTTTGCTTGGTATTACTTCAAATAGCTTGCTCAGTACCTTTTATTAAATGCACAATGTTTGGCAGACAGTGAAAAAGATTGTACATGCTTTTGCTTCAAATAGAATAGACTGTCTGTGTTCTGTAGGGTTTTTTTGTTTGTTTTTTTTTTTTTTAAACCATGTTTCTTCATCTGCCAATTCTAACCCATTACCTGGCCTGACTTATCACCCAACAGTGAAAACTGGAAATATAAAGGCTCACATGAATCTAACTTCAGGCTTTTTAAAGTACTGCTCATGCTGCATCACAGGGTAGTGTAACCACGCTATCCGCACTCTTCCACATACATTAGCTTGAAGACGCTGACGATTGCCTGGTATTGCCCTGGCATGGTGTATGCCATCCCAACCAGAGAGCACTGTGGATTTTCTAACTAGGATTCCTGGCGGTTGGGTGGGTTTGGGGTGTTCTGTACTGAGTTTTTCAGAGTTTTAGTACTGAACTGCTGTGCATGTGTTGTCAGGTGAGGTGAAATACACTTGGAGGATAGTGCTCTCTTCCCTGTATACATGAGCTCACAGATGCCCATGATTTGGCTTGTAAGTGACAGGGATGAACGCATGTACCAGTACTCACCCAGCTATTCTTATAACGTCACAGTCACAGATGGCTATGTGCATCACCCATGCCTCAGACTGGCAAACTTCAAATGATGGGGCTGATGCTTTTTGTTGTGCTACTCAGGAGCCCCCAGTATGTTATTTTATTTATGTTCCTGAAAGACTTTGCACCAATCCGTTCACTCATTCAATCATTTGCAGAATTGTTAGAATGCTATTGGGGTCGCAAGAAGGATGAGCCCATCTCAGCTGACACTGAGCGAAGACGCTGTACATCCTGGTCAGCTTGCCAGACCATCACAGGGCAACATACACACTTACACCTGGGGGGGGTTTAGAACATCCAATTAGCTTAATGTGCAGACTTTGGACTGTGGGAGGAAACCAGAGCACCTGGAAAAAATCTTTCCAATCCGTTCCTTTACACAAAGTTGTCCCACCCACTTCCTTCATTATTATTGGCTATACCTCAAGGTGGTATTTTCTGATCTCAAGTTCTGTTTGTTTAGTTTATAATTATGGTTTTAATATATGAACCAGTTAGGAATTGTACACATGTATGACCCTGACTGGGATGATGATGATATGAAAACTGATACTGAAGATGAATGAATAAAAGTAGATGTGCACCCAGTACACTTCCATGTTTTTGCTGTTCTTTCTTCTGCAAACTTCCTAGATGTCTGCTCACTCCCATCCAGATGAAAGAAAAATGCTGGAATAGACTGCTTAACTTCTCGATCAAAGAATCTTGAACTTTCACTCTTCTCAGGCGGTAGCTTTTAGAATTTATTTTAAAATCCGTAGTGTGTTCAAACATCTATGAGTGAAATGCTTCTTAAATATTTGCCATCTACAATGCTGACAGCAGCAACCTGGTCATTTCCAGAAACCGAATGGAGTGTGAAGTGTTTGATTTCTGTTTATGGCATTACCGTAGGGCCTCAGAGCACTTTTTTGGGGGGGCTATTAGTTTTACGTTATTGGCTTTGGAAATTTCCCTTGAGTTTTAATATTTGAACATGCTATGTAAAGCTACTTATTTTTATTTCTCTTATGACTACATATATCGTCTCTTTTAACTGGTTACACCAGTTTTATTTGTATAGCACTTTTAACTATAGACCTGGTCACAAAGCAGCTTGACAGATTTTCGTGTAGAGGTATTGGTTTGTATTTATCCCTAATGAGCAAGCTAGAGATGACTCTGGCAAGAAAATACTCTGAGATGGCATGAGGACAAATCCCTGAGAGAAACCAGACTCAAAAGGGATTCCAATCTATTATGCACTGGATAGTGAGATTTATAAATCAAATTAATACTCTTGTGACTCTCTGTCTCTTTCTCTCTGTCTCTCTCTCTCTGTCTCTCTCTCTGTGTCTGTGGCAGTGTGGACTTGGTGCACGCTCAGTTGCGGGTATGTGAAGGCCGCAGCCTGCCCGAGCTGGGTCTGAAGCAGGATAAAATCAAGATCAATGGTTCTGCCATCCAGTGCCGTGTGACCACTGAGGACCCTGCACGGGGCTTCCAGCCGGATACAGGAAGAATAGAGGTAGGCTGGCAGCACCTATCTGCCTATCCAGTCATTTGTGGAGCAGGATTTTGTGTTCTAAATACAGTATAGTAAGTGTCTTTGGATCAGAAGGATTTCTCTGGTGGTGATTTAATCATCTCAGTTAACAAGCATAAATACAGAGTGTAACCATGTGCATATAGACCATGTCCTAGCTGTGACCATGCATTTGATGTAATAAAATATTTTACCGCTTTCACATATCTTTTATATATTCACTATATGGCTTTACTGTTTAACAGTTATTCCATGACCTTGAATCGCTAATGAACTGATAGCTTGCCCGGCATGAAGCACCAAGCGGGCTAACATTCCTATATAATGAAAGGGAGTGTAGGAAAGGTGACTCTTTTAAAAAATAATTGATATAGCATTTTAAATAATTATTTTATTCAAATTCTTGAAAATTAACAAATACTTTCTTACCATTTGAAAAGCCGGTTAGCACAGAGCTAGTGTGGAGCCAATCTGGCTCTTAGCATATATGATGAGAGTGGGTGGAATGGCTGTTTTATTCAATCATGCTCACTGGATTGTAGGAAATAAAACATTTTGTCCAATCAAGGAGCTTAACTAAGTAGCTAGTTAGCACGCTAACCATCTAGCTCCACTTCATGGTTTGTCAGACAGGTTCTGATTGCCTCTCCCCCAGTCACTGGCATCAGGCGATGATTAGGACTGAACGGCTGTTCAAGTTTGTTGGAAAAAAATCTAACCATCAAATACTTTCGTTCCAAATTTTGTTTCTTTTCAATACAATGATGGAAAGTGCAAGCTAACTAGCATTAGCGATTAGCAAGATTTTGGACTGCTTCTTTATGCATGTTATCCTAGTAGTAGATTAGCCAATCAGAATGTGTGATTGCTTATATCATGTGGGTACAGATAGAATAAGTAAGTACATATACCTTCCAGCATCACATCCATATTTGAACCTTCCCCAAGCAAACTTTTGAAGCATGCATTTGTCTGGTCCACCTTTTGTATGCGGTAGAATTAAGCGTAAGCTAAGTAACGCCCTTTCTCTGGTGCTAAAGGCTCCAAACGTGTTCCGGCATTGTGCACATGGATTGCCAAGGTTAATGTAGAACTCTGGTGTCCTCCCCAGAACCCTGACCTCAGCTCTTTGGAATGAATTTGAACGCTGACTCTGCAACAGGCCTCCATGTCCTCAGTCAATTCCTGATCCCACTTATGATTTGTTGATAACGTTGCAGAATGGAAGGCAATGGCTGCTGTAATGGCTATATTTATCAGCCATTTTTCTCACTGTATGCTACTTGTTACTGGTTAGAGTGGCTCTTGTACCTTGTTCTCAAAGTATTATCTTTTTAGCTTGGCTTTGTCATTTTGCTGGGTTTAGACCTAAATTGATTAATCTATTGGCTTGCCTATCCTGCAGTTGCTCATAAAATAAACTAAAAAATTGTTGCTAAGATGATGTTATAAAGTACGATGAGCTAGTTAACCAGCTAAAAACCTTTATACAGTCACAAACAAGTGTATCCGTTCCCGTAGGACTTTTAGAGTCTTTAAAGTGTCTTGGGTAAAAACATTAAACTGTGTTCAAACCCTGAAATGATTTCCAACCCAAGCTGAAACAACTGCTCAGCTCTTCCCTTTGCCTCATGAGGCATTTTTAGTATCAACAGATGGGATGGGGTCAGGCGGGGGGAAGGAGAACGCTCGTCACTGTCACTCTGTTTTTTGGGTTTTTTTTTTTTTTGCACCCAATTAGGCACTGGTAACACATGTATTTGTCTTGTAATTGATACAAGCACCCTGTCTGCTGTTTACAAGCTTAACTGTTCTCACAAGTAATGGTCCCATGTTTTCAATTAAGCATAGGCAAGGTGTATTAGAATACGAGAACAACCATTATGTAAATGGAGAAATGTAAAACTTTTATGGAAAGCACTACAACCTGCTTTTCACTGTAACTTTTTTTTTCAACACTTTTCGTAATCGTAAACCAATTTTATAATTATATACTCTTAAGATTCTCTATTGGAAGACTTGTTGTTGCAGAGCTTGTGTGGAAAACGGTGTCACCTAAATGGAAACAAGCCCCAGTGTAATATTGTAACTGGTATGTTTGAATGAAGATGGACAGTTTCTTTGTGGCTGCATACAGGAAGACATGTCTGTTCTTCAAAGTTTTTTCCAATAGAAATGTCGTTAAATTAATTATTGTAAGTCAGTACCTTTTTTCTTTTGCCATTGCCAGTATGGATGGGAATCATCCAAGGAACACCTGATACGATATCACGATACCTAGGTGCAGATTCTATAAGTATTGTGATTTGATATTACAATTATTTTTCTCATTTTTGTTGCAATTTTGAAATCATAAACCATCTAAAAGAAAAATTCTTAACTGTTAGTAAACACAAATTTAGCAAATAATTCACTTCTACATCATGGGATGCTGTGATGCCTGCTGCCAATGTGGGAGTAGTTTATGGTGCGCCACCTGTTTGACTATAGAGGAGTGGCTATGCTTCATCACTTTGAATTTAAACATAATTAAAAAGACTACAAATAATTGATTTTGGAGAAAGTTAGGCAGTGTATGAATCGCTTCAATCCCCATATCTAATTGCCATGACTGGCTTTGTTGCTTTCATGTAGGTTTTAGGATTTTTTTGTGCCTCTTTCCTATTGGTCACTTTTAGATGTATAACAATTTATCAGTGTCCAAACTCTCCAAACTCCTTTTAAAGGTTTGATTTTCTTTGTCTTTCTTTTGTTTTTGCAGTAGGAAATTATACAGAGTACATTCCTAAGACACTGAGCCATTATCAGTGAGGGGAAATGTCAGTTTGTGATAAGGGAGGAAAAAGCAAGCTGTTATTACTTGATAGAAAATATCTATAAACTATTGAAAAGGCTTCTGGAAAGAAGAAAAGATCTGGCAGATCTACAGCTAAATCCAAAAAGTGTATCTGAATCTTTAAATGTGTAACAGAAAGCTGTTTGCACCAAACATAAAAGCACGGTTGAAAGCCTCAACCTAAGGAAGTGTCCGCTTCAATAGAGCATAAGAAACATCAAGAAGCGGAGCTAACACATCGCTTAGCTGCATGGAAACCTCCATTTAGGTGTCAAAACATGGCTGAGAGGCTTGCATGGGCGAAAAAGACCTAGATTCAGTGCAGCTCCATTCTCAGTGTTTTATTTATTTATTTATTTGTTTGTTTGTTTTGTTTTTATTTTTTTTAAATACACTTGATATTTTAAGTGTGTATTTGTTTAAAAATTATTGCAACACAGCCACACTATAAATACCCGGAAGATTTTCTCCGAATGGTCACAATATTAAGTCTGCAACGGTGCGCACAGCTCACCCACAATGCTTGCCATTTTGGAAGGGGTGGGTGGTGGTGGGGTGCATGCCTTCAATGCTGACGATGAGATTTTCACATTTCATGAAATCAGTATGCAGTTAAGCGAGGAAAATTAAACACCTTCATTTTTAGGAGGTGATTAAACAAAGCTGGAAGATAGATAGATAGATATAGATATATATATATATATATATATTTCGCTGAGTGATGCAACAAATCATTCAAATTTCGGGTGCATACCTTGGTGTATTCAATTTCAAACAACACTGCTCTTTTGAAAATGATTCACTGTTTTACTCCATGAGGTATACTAACAAATTTCCTAATTAACACGAGGCCACAGCTGATTGCGAGGTTTTCACTGAATTAATGACTTTTCTCTTCTCCTTCTCGTCTGCTGCTTAATCTGCTTCAAGTTTACCAAACTTGTACTTTTAAAAGACACTTTATGAATTGTTTATCATCACACTGACAAGACAAAAAGTGCACTATAATATTTTGTTGGACCATGTTCAGCCTTGATTGCACCATGTATTCGCCATGAAATTGTTGCTTCAGTCGGTCAGGTCAAGGCTCATCAATATGTGGCAATAAAATGAAGTCAGCTGATGACCTCAATGCTGAAAGACCAAGTTATCCAATCAGTGGACTTTTTGTTCCATGATGACGTAGATATAACTTTGGGGCTCATACAGAGAAAGAGTGGTTCAGGGAGCATGTGGGATCTTTTTCACACGGTGCCACAACTGGTGTTACAGCGTCCTGACCCTAACCCTAGTTCCTAGGTCTTTTTAGATGTGCCAGAGAAGACTTTATGGGGTGGTTCAAACTATTGTCATCAGTTCAAGATGGTGCAAAATGAACCCAACTCTGGATGGAAATAAGTGTTGTGATGTTGCTTGGGTTTGATGAAACAATGCCATGGGATAACATGCTCTAATCAAGGCAAAAGGTGATCCAACACAATAGTAGAGGGCTGAACTTCATTTATTTATTTATTTTTTGTTTAGGGAGTTTGTTGTTGTTGTTGTGGAGTTTATTGTTAAGAGATTAAATTCACTGAACTGGTGATGAACTTCATACATATTTACAAGGTAATAGTTCAGTGCGCTGGAAGTAGTGCTATGGTGGTGTGGTTTCAGTCCTGATAGAACAAGTGCCGCAATTGTTGAGCTCCGTCAGGGCTATTTCGATGATGAAAGGTTCAAAGTTGTGCCAAGACCAGTGTTTCAGCGTGGTTTTCTTTACTTGGAAATAAGAACAAAAATGGAAAACCTATTGCCTAAAAATTAGTCGCAAGACAGAAATATTTGTTTTGTTTGTTGTTCCCCCCCCTCCAACAGAGGTCTTCTGGGTTATGGGTGACCAAGTTGCAAGCAAGTTTCTCTTGTGTCTTAATTTTAGTCTTAATATGCATATAAAGTACAAGCCTTAAGGAAATTACAAATGCTTGAGATTTCACTATATTGCTGTAATTTAATTTTTTTTTTTCTTAAGAGGTCTCATTCTGAGGCCTCCTTTTAATGAATACCAGCTGCAGCTTCCGCTTTGCATGATAGTCACGCCTTTTAAATGATTATTAATGAAATTCAACAACTGGCCTAAAAACACCCATTATAAATGTGAGGCTGTTTTGAAAAAGCTTTCTGAAGTAGTCAAGATAAATCCTACTGTTCTAAAATGGTTTACCCCCTGCTTCTTCCCAAAACAAATTAGATTTTCTTAAATCAAATTTTAATTTAATATGGATTAATAAATATTTCAGCCTAAGTTTTTTTTCTGTATATGGTGGTCTATTTACCATTCATCTTCTTGTTTTGTATGTGACACATGTTTAAACCGTAGTAAATGTTCGGAGGTGTTCAAAATACTTTGATCAGCAACTGTGTAGGTCCACTATGTAGAATTCAGTTTGTCCAATCTCTCTTACGAGCCATCATTTAAAGTTTTGAGTATGAAGTGGTGACTGACTGTGGGAGGAAGGCGCGCTTGGAGGAAACCCACAAAAGCACTGGAAGAAACCCGGGGCTTGAATACAAGACCCTCTTGCTCTGAGGTGAGAATGCTAACCACTGTGCAGCTGTGCTCCCACAGCTAAATATACACAAATGAAAACATGTCTGAGCTTAGAACTTTTATATTGCACCCAATAAAATCACACATTTGCATGAAGCGACGCGCAATAAGTGAATTACTTTGTTACGGAAGTTTCAACAGCTGTTGATGCCTAGGTAACCCTCTTGCACATTTCCTGCTTAAATATTTTTCATGGGAAACTGGGGTGCAGCATTAAGCTAGTTCCCTACACTTGATAGCTTTTGTTATTTTACTCTTAGTTTAATTTAGCTTATCATAAATAGTTTTTCGTTATTTTTGTACACCAAGTATAGAATGGGGACTTTTGTGCATCAAAACTGGGAAGAGTTAAACATGTATAAATGTATAATCACAGGAAATCCAAAAACTGTTTCAGAAATATGGCGTTTCCAGTTGTTTCTCTATTGTAAAGTTTTTCTGTGCAGTCATAAAGCACAGGATATTTACACTTGAGCTGCATTTCCCTGTTGATATAGGTGGAACAATTAGACTAGACTTTTTGAGGAACTCGGTGTGTGGCGGCATCTGTCAGTCAACGGTATCTTTTTAAGCACTGTTGAACTTTCTACCCGCCCACTTTGTGTAGCTTAAGAATTTCGTTGGCCTTCATTGATGATGCACAATTGTGTGTTGCTTATCGCGTCCTGTGTGGATGCCCCTTTGTTACATTGCTTGCCAGTTCAGCCCAGTACCATCATCCCGAACGCTTTCCATGTAGCCCCTCAGGATGCTGCGCTGAAGCACTGCTTCCCAGAGAGCCTTGGATATGACACAGAGTGTGATATAGAATTTTCTTCAGTGTCTGACTGCTTCTGATGGTGAGTTTCTGACTATACTATTTTTAGAGTCCCCAGTTCATAGGCCCCTGGCCTCTAACAAAGTGCTATCCATCCAATTACCCACATTCAGCCTGCTCAGCAGCTAGACACACCAATAACCTACTCCTCCCAGAGCAGCCTTTCTTTTTTCCAAATCACATTCAGTGTGCTTGAACTATGTTAAAGCCTGCACTTATAAGGTATTAAAAGATGGGACTCGTACCCACCTGTACAAAGAAGCCTCAGATATATCAGCTGTGTCCTGTGTGTAGATTTAAGAGAAGTTTTCATGAGGGACTGGAAGATGGAAAGACTGGGAGAAAAGGAGTGAGGGTGAGATTTTCTGACATGCATCGGAACAAGCATTAAAATAGACAGCGTGCTGAATTATGAATACATATAGATGAATCAACAAATGGCCCCAGAGGCCAGATTGCTGAAATGTGAGATGAAAGTTTTATGCATCTCGGCACAGGAGCTCAGGTGGAAGGTGAAAGAAAAGCCAAGAGGAAGTGTCAGAGACAGAGGGGGAAAAAAAGGCATGAGGCGCTTAGCACTTGTATGTGCAAGGTGTATGAGCAAGGCTCTAATCCTCCCTTGTTTCAGTGCAGTCTGGAAATGTTGCGTAAGATTTGTGTTCGAGGAGACAGTAGTGGAACAGCAGCGTCTGATTATGAAAATCAGGCCATGGGGAAGGGAAGGGGAAGGGAAGAGGAAGAGTCCTCCCATCTCTGTGCTTTCTCAGAACTATGTAGTATGGTGCAAGGCAGGGTGCGCCTGGCATGGCACAGTTTTTATTATGAAAGGGTAACCAAGGCTATAATGGGTAAAGAGAACGGCTGAGTAAGTAAGTGTAGAAAATGGGGTGCTGAAAGGGTCCTTTTTTGGTGCTCGAGAGTGTAATGGAAGGCTGTTTTTCTTGTGATGGATGTTTGTGGCTGAGAGATGGATGCAGAAAGAAAGAAGTGGAGGCAGTCAGCACTATGAGTGTCATGATAGCAGTTAGAGATCCGCAGCACCATCTTGCTTCAGCTCGGTATAATGTTCCCTGTCAAGTGCTGTTTAAAATCCTGGACTCCATCTGTGCATGTTAGAGTTTTTATTAGGGCTTGGCTACTAAACAGTGAATGGCTGCTTTAGCTCTTGGCAGAGCTTGTTCCATCTGCTGAGTGTGGACTTGTGTGTGTGTGTGTGTGTGTGTGTGTGTTAATCATTAACACAAAGCACTGTTCATCCTTATCATCTTTTACCCTTAATGTAATAATTTTTGTGCTCAAGGTAAAGGTCTTTTGTTTGTAAAACATGGAATTTAAATTTAACGTGAGTGTTTTAATTCTGGAATCTGATTAATTTTCTGTAACAGTGCTCTGACAATGATGAGTCAAATCACAGGTTAAAAATAAACATCCTCATCTCCATATCTTTCTATAGTAACAACCCATTTATAGGGACTTGTAAGGTGGATTCTATACATAATCTAATAAACAGATTAAGGGTACACTATGCGACTGCAACCATCTGAACACTTCTCCCTTTCCAAGCGCCTATTAGAACGTATGGTGGCAGTCGAGCGCCTGTGGCATATTTCCAAATACTTGACGCTCTCTCTCTTTTTGATGTGCTAAATAACCAACAGCTATGCGCCAGAGCATGTGGTGAACGAGTCTAGTTTTTAGGAGTTTCATTGTTCAGATTAAATCTATTTTTATTAAATTTGTGCCCGTGGTGATGCAAGTCAGTGATGTATAACAGCCGTTTAATTCAACGACGCAGCAGCCTTATTGTGTTTTCCTGTGATGGGCACACATGAACACAGAACAACCGTCCAAGCCATATTCCATGCCTGTGGTGCTCCGCTTGGGAGCGCCGCTATGAATGTAGTAATTACAGGAACTAATTTTCTGTACAACTTAACTTGACTCTAAATATCAATCGATAAATATACTATAATAAAGTGGTGGCACAGTGGTGTACTGCTTAGCACGTCCCTCACAGCAAGAGGGTCCTGGGTTTAAGTCCCTGGCTTGGGCATTTCTGTGTGGAGGATGCATGGTGTTGTGCTTGTGTGGGTTTCCTCCGGGTACTCCGGTTTCCTCCCACAGTCAAATAACATGCACATTAGGCTAATTGGCTGAACCGAATTTCCCCTAGTGAGGTATTAGTGTGAATGAGTGTGTATGTGTGTGTTGGTCCTGCAAGGTTTGCCGAGCTGTTTAGAGTGTACCCTGCCTTTGCTCAGTGTCGGCTGAGATAGGCTCCAGCCTCCCCATGACTCAAATAAATTGTTGTGCAGTTGCTGTGGGATTAAAGAGGGAAAAAAAAACTTAGTGTTACAGGAAAACCAACCACTTTAAGGTGAAAGCAGTCCTTTTTCACATTGTGCCCTATTATTCCAGCCAGTGTGGATTACTTTTCTGTAACCACCCACTTCATCATGCTTTATTGTTTACTTCTGAGATGAATGGGATCTTTAATAAAAGATTCAGTTCTCACAGTAGAAGCACAGATTTGATTTCAATCAGTTCCCTTTTTCCCCAGCATTACTTTCCAGGCAGGAAGTCTATGTTTAGTTATGAAGTCAGGTTCACTGTTAGTAAAATGTATTGCTTGAACAACATTGTTTTGAAGGCTCTCAAGTTAGTCATCAGTCAGTGTAAGACCTTGTGTGTATCAGAAAAAAAAGGTGTGCATGTGTGTACCCATGGACCTGTTAGGATGGGCATGTCTGCAGCATACCTGCATGGCCCTTAGCCCTTCATCTGTCACACTGACTGCCTATACACACCACCTTGCATGCACACAGGCTGCAAAAGAGCCATCTCGTGTCCATCTTTATTAGAAAGGGAATGAGGAAATATTGTTTTCTCAGCCAGATGGCTGGCGAGACAAGCTTGTCTCATCTGGTTTGTGTGACGCGCTTCTCATCGAGTGTGAATGTAGCTCGTGACTAGGATCGTGAATTACTTTTTTTCCCCCGCTGTCCTCAGGTTTTCACTTGGCTAAGCATTAGGTTATAAAGAAACCGCAACAGGCCCCACATTTAACAGTAAAAAGGCCTTTGTTCAGTGTTTCTCCTCTGCTGGCATGTTTATTTGGACAAGTTGAATGTTTAGTTGATCAGCATGTAGCGCTAAGCTGTAGTCTGTAAAGGGCAGCCTGCATACACGCTGCTTCATTGTGGATCCCAGTATTCTGCTTTCCTCCCACTGGAGTCGCATTTATAATATTTGCTGAACTGCTGCTACAGCGGGAGCTGGCTTGTGCTTCATGGCAGTGTGCAGGCAAGCCGCCTGGGGATGTGATGCTGTTACGCATTCAGCACATTGGTATTCCAGCAATGTCCCCAAGCATCGCACCCCGTTTACATAAAACCACTGGAGGCGTGCCAGGATGTGACCACAGGAATGCCATCGATGCCAAGATGAACCTAGTCACTCACGCTGTCCATGCCTGTGATTTGTCTCTTGTGTCTCAGTATGGATAACCACCAAGATTTAAGAGCCTGTCCAGAGCTAATGAGACGGCACAATGCTGCTGTACTTCAAAGCCGGTGGTGGGGTTCTCTTATGTCTCCAGTTCACTGTTGTCCCTTTTCATTGTAACCTATTTCCACAGTTCTCAGAGCTATAAATATTCCTGCAAGTTCATTCAAAGTCGCTGTGTAAATCCCTGGACATTTTCTGGGCTGTCTGCACTCCATGCAACAATAGTCTGCTTTTCTCTTATCCTAGTTTCCCATTTAACTGTCAGCAAGCAGTAGCTGGTGAGGCAGTAAAACCCTTTCCACCTCGTAATGATGTCGGTGAAAAGTGCAGCACAATTAAAGTGAGCGAGTAGCGGAATTTAGTAGCCAAGACGGTTCCTGGGTGCCTGCACTTTCTTTTAAATCCAGCACGCACACAAATGTTTTATAAAAAGAAATGTTTGAACCTGGGTCTACTGAATATGCCACTGATTAGCTGGCAGCTTCCCTCTCCATGCAACTGCCATGTCAGGCTTATTAATTACACAAGCGTGACCTCTAAACTGCTCCTTTCCTGGCCCAAAGCCACCTCCAGCGATTCTACATTTCGCCTTCTCCCTTAATGTTGCATTTATAGCTCATGCTTTGACGAAACAGGAAACCTTTTGACTTACTGTGGGCTAAGAAAAGATTCATATGATTTTCTGCTTTCCTTGTAGACGTTTGATAATACCTTAGTGTGTCCACGTACTTTGAAACCCAGTGTGGCACCCTGTGGAGTTTACCGACAAACCAATGATTTTCAAATGGAGTAGGGTACTTGCAGGGAAAAAATGTGTGAAATGTTTAAGTCCTTAGGCAGGCACCTGGTCTCCATTGTAGTTTAATAATTGTCCTGGTGGTGGACAAAGGCATTTTGAGACGTATCTAACCTTTGAGTGGTTTGAGCTGACGGCGAGAAACAATGTTGAGAACTCAAAGATTGGAAGGCGGTAGGCTTTGCACTAGGCCATCTATCGGTGTAATGTTCCTCCTGAAGGATGATGGGTTTTGTTTTATGTTTTCATGATTCTGGCTCCACCCTGATGTCTTGAATTTCTTGTTCTTTCAAATGTCAGGATTCCAAGATAGTTGGTGACCGGTGTGTGAGTAGACTGGATGGAGTCTTTCACCACAGGATAATTTGGAAAAGCCGTCATTTTAAATGAGACTAAAATTGTGGCGCCTTTTTGCGACCGTTTGGAAGCCTCAAAATTTACCTGATTATCCTCCTGTGCAGGGGTTCTCGTATGTTTTGCAGCAAGCAGAGATTTTTTTCAGGTAGTATGTAAGGACATTACCAATTTCAAAACAAGAAACCAACATAGTTTTACACATTGATGCAATGCTTTATTTAGCTTAGTTATATCTTGATTGTGTAGCTGTGTGGTGCTGGTAATATCCTTGTCCTGATATTTGAGATATTCTTTTTTTTTAGTGGAGTTTGCAACCTTTCCCAGTGGTTGCATGGGTTACCTGCGGGGAATCTGGTTTCCTCCCACAGTCCAAACACTTGCACTTTAGGTTAGATGGCAGCTCCAAATTGCTCATAGTTGCAACCGTGAGTGTGAATGGTTGTGTTAGCCCTGCGATAGATTGATGACCTCTCCAGGTGGTACCCTACCTTTTTGTCTAAAGTCATTTGGGATTATCACAAGCTTCACCCATGACCATCATCAGTAAGAGTCAGAGAGTTATATCCATTTATACTGCTGGGTGAACAGCGGTGCACTTGTGGTTAAGACCTTGCTCAGGGATTCAATTTAAGTGAGACCCCCATCATGCTATGACCCCAGACCCCAAGGTCTTAACTACAAGTGGGCCTCTGTCCACACAGCAGTATAAATGGATACCAGTATAAGTACTGGGAAGGTAACCTGTGGTGGACTGGTGACCGATCCAGGAGGAGTTGAACTCCTAGTTGCCTCATGCTACAGAAATCAGGATAAACTCCAGCCTGATGATAAAGTAGGCTCTGGTGCAAAAGCCCAACAGACTTTACTTATGAGGCTGAATTGCCCTCAAAAGATACATTTTCATTTAGGTAGAGAAAGGGGAAACTGCCTGTAGCTCCTGTAGAACTTTAATATTTTTGTACTATATCTGTATAGGTTAACCACATTGGACTGGCTTTTACATGGCACATTTTGGTTTGTCGGTCTAATAATACATTTCTGGACACCTTCTTCATTACAGCAAGGCATCTCCTCGCTCAAAAAACTGTTTCTGCCTTCCTCTGAAATAAAACTGAAAATTTCCCATTTACAGAAGTGTGCAGAAATGAACATCTCTTCCTCTCCACATTACCGCGCTCTCTCTCAGCAGAAAGCTCAGCAGCCAGCGCTCGGCTCTAACCGAGATTGACATTTTTCCTCCTAATGAAATATGCTCCAAAAATTACAATCCATATTTAGAGGTAATGAAATCATTCAGAGTCTCTTTTCTGGCCCTCCTCCCCACACCCAGCCATTTTTTTTTTTCATTTGCTCATTATTTCTCATTCACTCATGCTGTCTGTGGATCGTTCCTCTTCTCTTCTATTCCCTCATTCATTTTTCTCCTTCTTGCCCTTCTGCTTTAAATGTTTGCATAGTCTCAGCACCCAACCCGTCAACCCCCCCCCCCCCCCTTCCCGTCCCAGTTTTATTTTCCAGACTCCTACCAATTGGCTTGTACTATGGTTTGCTTCATTTCCTCAGTCTTGTTCTCCAATCTGTCTCTTACCTTCTCTTTTCATGTTTACTTTTTAAATGAGATTTTTTTTCCCTTCTTTCCTTTTTTTTTTTCAGCATTGTGTACATGTTTTGTATTGTGTTTGACAAATGTTTTCCTTTTTGTTATTTCACAGTGCACTTACTGTTCAGTTATTTTTCACCCTGTTCTCTTCTCTTTACTTTATATATTTGTCAGTTTTCTGAAGGATTCAGATTTGTTTTCTTGTAGCTCTGATGTGCTGTTCTAACGCCGCTACAGTGACTGGAACGGTGCATTTCTTAGATGATTAGTTGAATTGGGTAGATTTGAGCAGGAAAAACAAAATGTACCATTTATTCAGGACCAGGGTTGGGTAACTAGAGCATAATTTGCTAAGGTTTCAAATAATACACAAGTTCTGTCTAATCTGCAGGTGGTTTCCAAGAATAATTACACACATTGTAGGGTGAGAAAACATTTAAATAAATAAGGCTGTGGGTAAAAAAGAAAATAATTGTTAAAGTAAAAATAAATGGAAGTGGGTACCTATGAAATGTTGCCTTTTGTAGGACTTAATTCTGCATTTGAAATAATTCCTCTTGAAACAGGATGGGCTTGACTGACTTGCAAAATATCCAATAGAGTTGTAAATAGGCCACACCTCTATAGAATGTAAACAAAGCTGACAGCAGGTTAGCAAGACAGCTGCATATAGAGATCATTGAAGAGGTGCAAACTCTGTGCTTAAACGTGTCTGGTGAAGTGATGTGTTTTACCACTGAAGGGCCTTGAGTTGGAAAAAACATCTCCGAAAGCAGCCTTTCACATAACCATGACCTCATAAAATTGCTAACTGCTTCAAAAGACTAGAACTTTTTTCCTCAGACAAATAAGGTCAAACCACATTACATGGTGGATGTCGCTAAACAGTTCTTGAGAAGGAATATCAGCTTTTCAAATCAGCAGTGTCCGCCGAGCCTGACACGCAATGGTTTTAGTGTATACTGCATGGAAACATAAGCACAAAAAAAACTTAAACAAGATTCAGTTTGTTTCCACCCAGGTTCATGTGAAACACGTTTTTCAGTGTTTTAGAATCTTTATATATCAGTTTGCTTTGCAGTGCAATGCGATACAGTTTAACTTCATTCAGTATAATTGCAGAGTCTTTCATGCTTTGCTCCATAAGACTTTTGTTTACTTATATATTTATGTATAAAACATTGGGATCAATAGGTAAAAGGGTGAAGTGGTCATATTTTGAAGTGACTAACATTTTCCTTCTGTTTCTTTCTTGCACTCTCACTCTGTTCATTTCTACAATACCTATATATCTAAGTAATTGCTGAGAAGTTGCTGCGTTTCCTCTCTTGCTGGATGCACAAATTGCAGGAATACCGTTCACGAAAACGGCAAAAAAATGTAACGCACCCATAGAGACAGTGTCTAAAAGTGATTGCTTATTTAAAAAGAAGAAAGAAGGAGGAATGGCTGTCTGGGGAAATAAGAGCAGATTTCCAAAGTTTCAGCTCAAGGACGGGGCTAGGCGCTCACATACAGACGAATACACTGAGGGTAATGAGGACTAGGCCCATCACAAAATTTATACCTCAAAGCTTTGGATTATTTAAAAAAAAAAAACTAAAAAAAAAACACATTATATATTTTTTAACTGCCTCACTTCTTAGCTGCTCAGCGTGGTAGTCCTCCTATTAGAAGTAAAATGGTTCATTGTTCCCCAGAGGTGTTAAAAAGGCCTGAAGCATCTCAAGACAAAAGGCAGTTGAACCGAATGCAAAAAGACTTGAATTAAACCTACTTTCTCTTGGAATATAATACTGACTATACCGTGCTCCTAGAAGTGCTAAAAACTCCACAGATGTGCTTTATGTTAAAAGAACTGCTTTGGGCCAAATGCATGATTTTTTTTTTTTTTTTTATATAATTGTTTCCTTATCTTGTGCTTATTATTATTTTAATTAAAATTGATTATCAGCAAACAACAATTTATTACTTCTAAGAGCAGAAGATTTAAAGGGTCATTACGTTAAATGTGGTGGCACAATGGCATAGTGGTTCGCACCTTCACCTCACAGCAAGAAGGCCTGGGTTCGATTCGTCGAACGTTTTTGTGTGGAGTTTGCATGTTGTCCCTGTGCTTGCATGGGTTTCCTTCAGGTAGTCCTCCAGTTTCCTCCCACAATCCAAAAACATGCACAGTAGGCTAATTTGCTGTTCCAAATTGCCCCTTGGTGTGAGTGTTGGTGTAGATGTTTTTTTGTGTTGACACTGTGAAGGCCTGGCGAGCTGTACAGGATGTAATCCGCCCTCGCCCGGAGTAGGCTGAGATGGGTGCCAGCCTCACCGGGAGCCTAATTAGGATTAAGCGGCTTAGAAAATGAATGAAGAAATGACGTTCAATGTTAGTCATAATGGTAAACATAGTAGCTCTTTGCTTATTGGTTTATTCAGGATGTGCTATAATAGGAAGATAATTCACATGGGGGTGGTGTGATACTCATACCACCCTGAAGGTGATTTTCAAATAACAGCATATCCAAAATGTTTTATTCTCCTTTTATTCCAATTTTATTTATTAGTGAGATGAATCATACTACTAAAGCCATGTATGCTTACATTAATCTCTTACTGTTATGGCAGCTATAAACAGTATTTCCTCATCCTTTTTTCCCCCACCGTTGAAGTGCAGCTTGCCATGTTACTAAGAAAGCTGAAAGATCTCTGTTGTGAGGACTTCCCTGAGAAGGAAAATCTAAAACAGCTTTACAACTGACTGTTGCAAAGTGCTGACAAAGGACACTCCTAAGAGGAATGTTGACTAAACCTCTCTTTTAAAGAAAGTTCATGATTCACACTGTCTTATACTTGAATTATACAATCCCCATTTCTGGAAAAGTTGGGATATTTATATAATGCATTGAGAAAGTCATGCTACTATGACAAATGTTGCCGCATGGGTAAACTGTTGTCACTTGATGCAATCCACTGCTGCATTTAGTAATGCAGCCAGAAATTGTATTTTCCAAGGAGGAAGCTATATATCGATTCAACGTAGAAAGACTGCCAAGTTCAGGGCCCAAGCTCATCTCGAATGGGTTGGAAGATGGTGAGCCTGTGTGGTCAGATGTGTCTACATCTTGCCATCTTTTTAAGGCAAAGTGGACATGGATTAAAAAACCATGCAGATTGTTAATTGGGAAAGGTATCTGTTATACATAGGGCATCAGCACCCACAGCATGGGTGAGCTGCATGTATGAAAGTGACATTGACTCCGAGGCATTTATTGGGATTTTGGAGAGGCAAATGTCACCATCAAGGCAAGGTCTCTTCTCAGGAAGACCATGATTATTTCAGCGGGAAAATGCCAGGCCTTGTGCTGTGAGTTACAGCGGTGTAGAGCAGTTAAGGGAATCATGTGGAACTAAATTTGAAGTAGGTCTTTGTACACTGGATCTGCATGGATGAAAGCTTTGGGCAGTACTTTGTGCTTTGTTCATAATTAAAGATTTGATAAATGAGCAGATGATCTGCCCCAGGATTCAGTTCCAATCTGGGACATGTTCCATATCATATGACTTGCCTGAGTCTCCAGTCATGTTAAAAAATGTGTCTTTTGACCCGTAGGCACTAACTTGCAAATTTAAAGTTGTCAGAAATCTTGTTCAACCAAACTCCAAAGAAGTATGTGCAACATATAAAAAATGAAATTGTTACCCAATCCAAATGGATCTTTGAAGTAAATGTGCCCAAACAAAAATGCATTGAATGTGTATGTGTGTTTAAAACTGTGTGCATGTATCTGCTAATGTTTTAGCTGAATAGCTCCACGTAATGGTATGTCCAGCAAAAGTATGTGTATATACCTTTTCTGATTTTTTTCTTTTTTTTTCTCCAGTACTCTTGACGTGTAATCCTATAGCTTCACATGCTGACCGATACTTGTGTAATAATTGCGAGATTGAGGCATGATGGAGGGATAGTTAATGAGGAACAGCACAAGTGAGCAATGGTTTCGTCTTCTAATGGTCTAAATGCTTGGCTGGAGTAACTGGGCTGGGCTGCTGCCATGTCACTGTGATTTGTTCGATCTGTGAAAGCTGGGAGGAATTCAGAGGCCAATTTTTTTTTAGCCTTGATGGAAAGACATGCCAATTGACTATCATGGGTTTGTTTGTGTGCCTGAACACACTCTGCATGCACAGTACACAACTTCTACTGGCCTGTTTTAGCTGAAATCTGAGGGTTGGGGTTTTTAAATTTTTATTTATTTATTTGTTTTCTTCCCTTCTCTAATGGTATACAAGTAAACACCGACTGAATGTATGTGACGGCTGTATTTCAGAAATTTAAATGCGTTCTAACATTTTCACATTAGTCTTATATAAGCACGGCGAGTCTAGACAGTACTGCAGTGTAATATAATGTGTTAAAATGGAAGATAAAACTATTGTGAATCCAGCAAATGTAGTTATCAGTTGAAACCATTAAAATTAATGCCACAATGTTTATTTCGCCCTAGAAACATTTCAATAGGAAGCTTTTCATTGAGGGATTATAAAGGAAGAGAGAGAGTTCAGGTGCTTTGGACAACTTCTGTTTGACTTTTGCATACTCATTATACCAACACCCGGTAATCATGATGTAGGACACTCAGACATTTATTCCAGGCCATGAGTAGTTTTAAAGAGAAATAAAAAGCCACTGTAGTGACGCTATAGCCGGTGACATAATGGACGGCACCGCAGGTACACTCTCAAAATTAATGGTGGTTGAAATGGCTTTTTAAAGTGATGCCACAGAAGCATTAGTTTTTGTCTCCTAAACCATTTTGATGGTTTTTGGTGCAACAGAAAAAATAAAATCATAATTATTAACATTATGGAAGAATCTTGGTAATGACAGAGCATGAAAGCTCATTACTATATTGTTCGTTGTTCTTTTCCATCTCCTTTTCCTCCTTTGCTGCCTCATCTATCCTCTTGCTGCTTCTTTTTTTTCTTCTCTTCTGTTGGTTCTACTCCCCCATCTACAAGTGCGTTCTCCTTACCGCCCCACCGTCAGCGGCTCTGCTTTAAATGTTTTACATTTGGCATCTCTATAGTGGTTGGTGTCGGTCTCTCTCTGTCGGTCGGGGTCTGTCTCAATCACTGTCTCTGGTTTTGTCAGTCTGTCTGTTTCTGTCTCTTGGTCAGTGTCTCTCTCTTAGCTGGTTGGACTCTATCTCTCTCTTCTTTGTAAATACTATTTCCTTTAGGAAATGCCGGTTTAATCAATTTATTCTTGCAGCAACAAAAATGGTTGAATTATGGACTGAATCATATTGCCTCACATCTTCAGGGTGTGGGGTTGAGTACGGAGTTCAAATTACCGTCTGTGTGGAGCTTGCATGTTGTCCCTGTGTGTGCCTGGTATCCTCCTGGTGCTCCAGTTTCCTCCCACATACCAGAATCATGCAGGTGGGTAGATTAGTAACCAAAGGCCATGTTACTAAAAGAGCCTTAGTTCAAAATCATATCGGCTCACTAACCATGAAGATTAAGATCCCATTTAGTGCAAGAGCTATATTACAGAGTGACCGTTCCTAAATTGATGACCAGACAGAAATCCTATGGCTTCTATGAGCTGTGACACTGTAGTTAAGACCAGTGAAAGCTGACTAATTATATCTGAATCCAACAGTAATTTATAGAGCACAACATTTGAAATAGACCCTTTACAGCTTTACTGTTCAGTTGGCGTCTCCTAGTCTCACTACATCATTAATTTCTAGCTAGCAGAGACTGTATTTAATTATATGCTAGCCTCAGAGAGAATGGAGAAGACAAGCTTCTTAAATTAAAACAGGATTTATTTGTGTTGTGAATCTGTGTAAAATCGGCACACGTACAGACATGTGACCATTACACATCTGGTCTTTCTGCAACCTGTTGCCACAGAGGTTGAAGCATGCGAATTGCTTTGTATGCATTAGGTTTTAAGGTTTCATTCACGGGATCTTCTAAACCTTCAAAATGCCCCTGTGCACAAAGCAAGCTCCATGAAGACATGTACAAGGTTGGCCTGTGCAGCCCTCTGACCTCAACCCTACTGAAAAATCACTGTTGGGATAGTGAATGCAGGCCTTGCTTTGTTAGCCAAAGGCATTGCCTGGCCACACTAATGCTCTTGTGGCTGTATGGACAAATTCCCAGAGCTACACTCAAGTATAAAGGAAGACCTTCAGAGAGGGTTGTATTATATTAACAATGGGGGACAAACATTTGGAATGGGGCATTCAGAAAGAACAAGCAGAAATGTCTCAATGGTTCAGGCTCTGGATTACTAATCAGAAGGTTGGGGGTTCAAGCCGCAGTACCACCAAACTGCCAATGTTAAGCCCGTCATATGCACAGTGGTAAGTGGGTTGTCAAGAAAAATGTAAATTGCCCTGAATAAGGTTCTTCCAAATGCTATAAAATGTAAGCATGATTGTGAAGGCTAAGTGTCCACATACTTCTGGATGTATAGTGTCCATTCCTATTACGGTTGCAAAAGTGTGCAAAGAAGAAAATAACTGAGCTGGAACTGTAGCTGGGCAATGGAAAGCTGCATGGGTCAGAATAATGTATGCTATTTATAACACCAATCCTGTCCTGCCACCACAGGTTCCATATCTGTTCCCTATCCCAGCCTGACACTGTTGCATTATATAACAGTGTGTCTTCTCTGTCCAAAAAAATAGTGTTTCACAGACAGTATTGTTATTGGCCAAAATAATATAATTAAGTTTAAGTATTATTTATTTGTCTTATTTAAGATTTAAATTATTCATTCAATGAAAACTCACAACTGGGATTCGATTTAACCAAAATTTTTCCAACTATTACTGTGTTCTCAGTCACCAGAAAAATAGCTCCTTGTTTTTACTCCCCAATGGGTGTGAGGAATTTTGTCACTTTAGCACTCTGCACGAGCTCAAGGACTGTGGAACGACACAAGCCTATCGATTTTCGCCATGGCATGATATCCAATAAGGCTGCCGTAACTATGATCTTTAATTTGCGTTTCACACATTAATGCAAAGGGCACACAGTTTTAAAAATTTGGCGCATGGGTTTGGAGGGTATTGCCTTTTGTGGACCTGTGTGGTGTTTTTATTTTTATTTATTATTTTTTTAATTTCTTTTTTTGGTGCATCATGCTGAACCTAAGCATCATGAACATTTAAAAAAGAAATGGCACATGATCAGGATATTTTTGTATAACAGTGCGGCCTGAATGGATGCCCAAAGTGGCCAAAAGTAAAAATGAAATATGAAAAACAGCTGGATAAATAAATCATGAATAAAATGTTTATTTTTTATAATTTTTTTTTAAATTATTATTTTTTTTGTAATTTCCATAGGGAGGGGATCTCCTCATTCAAGCCCGATGGTTTGAGATTCTCTCGGCACTCTAATCTCTTATATCGGTGTATATTATATGTAAAGTAATGGCAAAATTAAAGAAAGAACATGAAAAAATATTTTAAAATATGGCCAATATTAAAATTTGTTAACTTGATTTTGTGTTTATTTATCTTTGAAATAAATAACAGCATAAAAAAAACCTAGGCAATTAATTCTGTATGCATTTCTGCCTCATACATTTGGAGAAAAACATTGGTTTAAAAAAGGGGGGAGGGGTGAATATAGTTTATAGTTTATAGTATAAAATATGCCCTGCGATGGCCTGGCGAGCTGTCCAGGGTGTACTCTGCCCTCGCCCGGAGTCGGCTGAGAAGGGCACCAGCCACCCCGCGACCTTAATTAGGATTAAGCGGTTCAGAAAATGACATGACATGAAGGAATATATATATATATATATGTATGTATATGTATATATATGTATATGTATATGTGTGTGTGTGTGAACTGCATCTTTCCTTCCTCCACCTTCATGTCTTAAATGCCCTTGAGCAAGGTACAATTCAAATAAGTAAGTAAATAAATAAATAGACCATGAAGAAATTCTTGTAAAAATTAATAAATTGTCCTGAAGTGTGTTGTTCCATTTATACCAGAGCAATTTGCCAAAAGTTACAATTTGTAACCGCCTAGGATTGCATTTAATGCTGAAAACATTTGCAGAACAGGTTACTTTTAATGATCACTGATGATAGATAAAGGAATGTACATTTCCATATGCACAAAATTCACGTGTGATTGTGAAAATTAGTGTAAACTTGTGCCTTGAAGACTTTGTATTGACTCCTTTCACAAATATTGCATAATTTTGTCTTAACAAAGGTTTAACTCCTTACTGATATAATATCATTGCTAAAAAGCTCAATTTATTAAAATAAAATTGTTTATTAGATTTAGATTATGGGGAGGATCTGTTGTACATACCTCTGTGCAGGAGCTGTTAGTATAGAAATGATTGCGTGTTCGCAAAAGCGCGTTCCTGTCATTCATGTTACGACTAAAACTGCCTTGAAAGCTGTTGTGTTCTAGAAAATGAGTGCACACCTCCTGACTCAAAAATTCCACCATGCTGTCATATAATATAACCCACACTGGCTGTGCCCTGATGCCTTTCCCATAGATTTAAATGCAGATGTCACATTAGTCACTGCTCATATTGAAACACAGCCAGTTGAGCAGTGTGTAACTGAAGCTACTGCCATTCGTCTCGGGGAATGAACCTTCTTTCAAACTCGCTTGGATCTTTTCCTCTTGCCATCTTTGTCCAAAATCAATGTCAAATGCATCTGCTCGGCATATTCGTACATGCAACAGAAATTGGAAGGATGTTGGTGTGGAGTCAGCTGTCTACAGAAGGCAAAGCTCACATTTGGGTAAATGGATGGCTACTTCTGGATAAGTCTTTTGGTGACTGACCAGGCTGATTCGAGATGCGCTAGCAGTCGCTACTTTTCCATTGGTCCTCTGTTGGTAGGGTTTATTACCAGTTCTGAGGTGGGGCTTTGAACAAGGAAGTCTCCATTTAGATTTTGGAGATGAGCCCAAATCAAACTCTGGATTCAGGAATTTTTAAAGGATTATTTAACATTATAATGCAAGATTGTTTGTTTTTTTTAATTTAAAAAAAATTATTTATTTGATATTTTGGTTCGCTCAGTGTTCAGAGTACTTGTTTATCCATAGTGACTGACTCACTGTACATTATCCTGCTTATTGCAGGGCTAAGGATGCACAATATTGATTTAAACATGATTTTAACGACTTAAAGGATTTATTCCTTCCACTAATGATGTGATTCATAGTAGTGGCCTGCTATACATAGCAACGGTCTGTTATGCAAACATAATGGATTGTAGAGTACCATAATTGACCAATTAAAATCAGGTTCTCAAAAAATACCTTGCAATAAAAAAAACAAGTGATCATACTGTGTTCCCAAGAAAGAGTAAATTCTTCAGTCCCATAAACCTTCCTATGAAAAGCTCTGGCATGGGAGACTGTTGACAAATGTTATATAAAGGTATACTTATAGAAAGCATGTCTGTTTGTTAAATTTTTTATTTTTTTTTCTTCATTTGTTTACAATTAGTTTAAGGTTGTGTGGTGCATTCACCATAGAAGTCCCTTTAAATGAGTTGTTTTTATATGAACAGTAATGTGTTCAAATGGGTGTGCTAATAATCTGTGATTTGAAATACAGCCTGCACTACTCTGGGTGGGGCCGATGGCGTTGTGGTTTGAGTGCTGAGCTCATGAACAAAACGTTGTGGGTTTGAAGCCCCATTAGACCCCAGCCATGTGATGATCCTTGGGCAAGGTCTTAACCACAAGTGTGGCTCTGTCCACCCAGCAGTATAAATGGGTGCCAGTTGTTTTAAAAAAAAAAAAATGTCATGTCATGACATTTTCTGAACTGCTTAATCCTAATTAGGGTCGCGGGGAGGCTGGTGCCCATCTCAGCCGACTCTGGGCAAGGGCAGAGTACACCCTGG
>JAOUQZ010000019.1:10000375-10014192 GCA_028564935.1 Neosilurus hyrtlii
TGACGAAAATCAGCAATGGTTCTTTTACATGCCTCTCACCATAGACAGTGAGAGACATGGCCGGCATTTGATAACCCTGTTAGCTGCACTGGGAAAAATATATATAAAATAAATAAAATTACATTTCTTGAATTGAACGGGTTTAATCTGATTCTCAATATAGTGGTAGCACGGTGGTTAGCAGTCTCAGCTCACAGCAAGAAGATCTTGCATTCAAGGCCGCAGTCGGTGAGGGCATTTCTGGGTAGAGCTCTGTGTGCATACTCTTCTGTGCTTGTGTGGGTTCCCTCTGGGTTTTGTAGTTTTTGTAGTTTCCTCCCACAATGCCTCCAGACAGGGTGACTTGCTACTCTCAAAGCCACACTGTTACAGAAATGAACCCTGCTGTGGGTTTGTTAAACTGAGATTCAGTGCTGCAAGATGTATTATTCCTAAACTATGCTAGAATTTACTTTTATGTTATGAAGTTGTGGACTATTATATTTTCTTGTGCACAATATTCACAACTAAAACTGCAGTAGAAAAGTTTCCTCACAACATGCACATTTGCTTCATACTGTAGTGAATATTAACGTTGTATTTCTGTGTCAGCTTGTCAATAGAGAACGCGCACACAAACACACACACACACACTGAAACAGAATTGCTCACTCACTTTTTTTCGAACCCCTGTGAACTTGCTCATTAACCCGTGTTTAATGACTGCAATTGCAGGTTGCTAGCAGTGATATTCTGAATGAAGCCTTAGCTTGTAAACATGGAATAATCTCTATGACCTACCGCATGCTCAGACCGAAGAATTAAAAATGTTAGCAGAATCTTTCAGTGATACAAATTGACTGTTTTGCTTAGCTTTATAAATTTCTAAGTATAAGAGATTTTTTCCATCTAGAAAATGGTGCATTTAATGGGCTAGAGTGATATTACATAACCGGAGTTTTCATGTTCGTTGTACATCCTTGGATAAGTATGTTTTTTGTTTTCATCCAGTGGTACATATTTATATATTTGCTTAGCCCCTTGGTTTGGTTTTAAATTTGTTTTTTTAGCACTCTGGCATTTGTACAAATTGCATTCGGCTTTCAGATTGTCAATACCTAGTGCTGGATTCTTCATTGATCTTGAGCTTTACTACAGCAACAGAGTGAAATACCTTTCTGCACTTTAATAGTATGGACTATATTCAAGGTGTATCATCCAGTTATATACTGTATCATGAAGCCATATTTCAGAAAATTAGTTTTTGTAGCTGACTGATAAATGCTTTGGCAGTGGGGTATTAGTGGTTAAGGCTTTGGGTTACTGATATGAAGGCCGCGGGTTCAATTCCCAGTACCACGATGCGGCTACTGTTGACCCCTTTACCAAGGTCCTTAACCCTCAATTGCTCCGTTGTATAAAAATAAGAAAAATGTAAGTCTCTGTGAACAAAAGTGTCTGCCAGTGTATAAATATATACTCATAAATGTACATTTAAATAGAAGTTCTGATTAAAATGTGTTGAACAGTTCTGTTTATTTGTTGATGAAGGGCTCATTTCATTATTATCCTTATTCCCCCCCCCTATAAAATCGAAGCTCACAGGCTTTTAAAGCTTAATGTGTTTATGGAATTTAATCCAGCTAATCCTTCGGCTTAAGTGTGAAACGGAACCCTGACGATGAGCACTAAGCAGCAGTTCACAGCAGAGTCAGCACTCAAACAGGGCGGAGGCCGCAATCCTAATATACTCGGTGTCCTAATACTCTCATCGGTAACCCATACTTGCTTAGGCTTACAAACAAAACATACAGTATTGTTTAGCACCCAAATGGCTCTTAGTGATCAATTTTTAAGGGCTTTCCCTTTTGTTTGGTTCTCAATACCACATTATGTCTGGAGGAGGAATGGACTTTTTGTCAGTGAAGTGGAAGGCAGGGACAGCATTGAGAGTTAAAGGCCAGGAGAAGGTACTGGAGAACGATCAATACTGTATTTAAGGCTAAGGAGAGAAAGGGGAGGAGGTGTTGGAGGAATGGCCACACGAGATGTCTGCATTTTTGAGTTGCAATAATGACCATGGGAGGTTTTGGCAGGCAAAGATCATGGCAAAATGTGTATGTCTGCCTAACCCTTGGCATACTGGTATTTTATGACCGAGACCCTTCACACCTTTAATTGGTTCTTTCTCCAGGTGGAGACATACACAAACATTGATGGGCTGAAGCCTCCGGTATTACTCATCATGTGGAAATGTCACTAGACACACATGCGCACACTCCATGCTGCTTAGATGGACCTGATCTTTCTTTCCCCCAGGCTGAAACAGAAATTTTGTTGTTATTGACCCAGGCGTGCATTTCATAATTAATCGTCTTTTGTCACCTGAATTAATCGCCTGAATAGCATACATTTACTTAGGCGTCCATTCTCCTTCGATCCTGGACATGACATAAGCAGATTCTTGGTGAATTCAACAGTAACGGGTTCTTTACATTGTCCCTCCGATGGCCATTACAATAGTGTTTATCATTAATGATGTTTAGTGAATCTCTTTCGAAATATTTTGCTAGATACAAATTGCACTGCTGTACAGTATTGTCATCCTGGGGTTTTTATTTCTTTTTTTTTTTTATGTGTCCCAGTGAGACTCCATAGGGATGGGATTTAGGGACTGTTCAGGCAGCTGGAGCAGTTAAAGCTTGCTGAAGCATTCAGGGATGGTACATGTTCTGTAATGGAGTGTACTTTCTTGCTAGAAGAGTCCATTTGAGTGTGGATAAACTGCAGCCATAAAGACATGTTGTCTTTAGACATTATTTTGTAAGAATCCGAAGTCCTTGTGTTCAAGAACACATACTTTTATATGTATTCTGACTTTTTTAAGTTCTTTTTTAAGAATTTGGTTGCTGTTCTCTTGGCTGCTTCCGTTAGGGGACTCCAGAACGGATTGTCCTCTGCCTCCTTCTATGTTATAGTTACCTGCCTCTTTGACTTTCCTCTCCTCATTCCAGACAGTTCCACCCACAACATTCTTCTACCAATATACCCTCCATCCTGTACAGCACAGCTGACCTTACTATAAACATGAGATTCACTTCCCCTGATTTTTTTATTTTCTTTTTAAAGAATAGTAAAATTCTTCTTTTTACTAATTTCTTTTATAAAGTCCCTCGTATGTCCCAAGTATTTTTATGACATTACCATATTTTTACTGTTGATCAACATTTTTAATATATGGGATTATTTTTTGACTTGGGTATTTCACTTAAATTTTAAATCCTAACACTTTAATTTATGAGGCGTAAGTCAGGCAGGTGTGTTGTGCTGGGTAGTAGAACAACTCACGATCCAATTCCATTCCGATTTTTGGGGTGACGAATCGATTCTTGATTCAAACCTATGTTTGATTCATAACCATTACAAACAAAGGGAGCTAATTTCATGACTACATTCTTCTATAAGCTAGGAACGACTCTTCTATAAGAAAGAAATTATATTACTACACAACTGGTTTTGTAGATGTACTGATCCGCTTTCTCATTCAGAGTTGGTTGGCAGTTTAGTGAAGTGATGGAGTGTGTGTTGGTCGTGCTGCTGCTCCAGTTCTTTTAGCTCTGGGTGATGGCGTAAGATGTGGGCTCGGGGATGTGAAGTGTTCCCGAAATACTTGACTTTTGTTTTGCACATGGCATGTCATGTCAAGCTCCTACTTACCCGTAAAATCCAAAGTGCAAGTATTTTCCTTTAGCGAAGACGGCTCTGCCTGTATTTCTTTTTTCTCATCCATGTCAAAGCTAGGCTAAAAGCTACTGTGTTTCCCCGATAATAAGACACAGATTTTTTTTTTCCTGTTTCAAAAAAACACCATAGGTCTTATTTTGGTGGTAGGTCTTATTTTAATTAACATTAACAGCAATTTCAATAAACAGGTAAGTGTGAACACAAAACTCTGCCTAGATAATAAGCAGAACATAGAAGATTATACCGGTAAATAAAATGATGAGCATCATGCCCCTCAGTCCTGCTTTACAATACTTTACTTACTGGGGTTTTTTTTAACTTCCTCTTTTTCTGTTTCTCCTCCATGGCGCCACTGTAAATGGTGCTGGCGCACGTGCATTCACAGAAAATGAGGGGAGGGTGTGAACAAAATATCGATTTAGCTAGGTCTTATTTTCGGGGTAGGGCTTATTTTGGACTGTTCTGCCGAAGAAAGGGTGGGTCTTATTATCGGGGAAACACGCTAGTTCTGTACGTGTTGTGAGTAAGGTTGGAAATGCTTGAAAAACGTGTTCTTAAAAATTCTTGAAAATTTTAATCGATTCATAATGCTAATAAATAAGATTCGCGATTCAGACTTTTTCCAGCACCCCTACTGGGTAGTATTTTTCCCATGTTCACACACAGACGATGAGTATCATCCTGATCCCCAACAACCATGTTGCTGTAGGTTGCAACATGCTCGATTACCAGAAGCTGAGCAGTAGTTACATCGATGCTTAAAACTTCCCCTTGAAACTCTGTGTTCTCCATTCATTCACATTCACGCTCATTATCAGAAGTTTGAAAAGCAGGATGGTTACCTTCCCAAGGGCTCTCTTTCCATTCCACGCTGCAGGTGGATTGTATAATTGTATTATGTTCAAGCCCCAGATTTCCACCAGAGTCAAGAATGGTGGACGATAGGGAGGGGTTAACACTGCCCCTGGAACATTGTGTCCTCCTATAGTGCACTCTTGCTGGTTGAGGAGGAGTATCCACAGGCTGCCTTAATCTCAGTCTGCATCCATGCTACACAGGGGGATGCTACTATGGAGAAAAGAATGTATGATTCACATGGAGCTCAGCATGCTTTCAGTTTTCCTCTGATCTTGCATTTTTTAAGAAAAAAAAAAACACCCCGGGTTTTCTCCTGTGTAAGGCATTTATGAGATAATGAGCACCGCAAAGTGCAGCCCTTGAGAAGCCATGAACCAGCTTGTCTAAAAATTCTAAGTAAAGCAAGATGATGTTCAGATTTTGGAAAGCTGGTTAAAAGTAAAAAGAGCCATAAAGCAAGTGTGAAGAGCTTGTTTGTTTTTGTTTACTTTGTCCAGTTAACAAAGGTGTTTTTTTTTTTTTTTTAGTCAGTTGGGACTTGGAGCAATTATTCACAGTTGACCTTGATATAAAAGTGTGGGTAAAGGTGCTTATACCTGAGGCTAATCTTGTTCTTCACCATGGCGCCGTCAAGCATGGTCGCTGTCGCTTGCATTGTTTTTAGCGCAATTTTCAACAATTTTGACCCTTTTCAGTTCACCTACCAGTCAAACAGATTCACAGGTGATGCAATAGCGCTGGCTCTGCACACAGATCTTTCACACCTGGACCACAAGAACACTTTTGTGCGGATGCTCTCCACAGCTCCGTCTTTAACATCATAATTCCATCCATGCTTTGTCATGAAGCCACGTATCAGTGTCTCCTTAGGCGTCTGGATCCTGGACTTCCTGATAAGCAGACCACAGGTGATGTGGATCAGCGGTGCACAGGTGCCCCCCAGGGATGTATGCTCAGCCCCCTACTGTACAACCTGCTCACCCATGACTGTATGGCCAAACACGGCTCCAACACAGTCATTAAATTTGCAGATGACGCCATCATCGGCTGCATTTCAGATGCAGGAAAGGAGTTTGCTTACTGAGCAGAGGTGAGAGCACTGATATCATGGTGATGGGACAACAACCTGCTTTTCAATGTCAGCAAGACCATGGTGCTCATCGTAGATTACAGGAGACTGCAGGGTGGAGGCCACACCCCTATTCACATTGAGGGGACAGAGGTGGAGAGAGTAAGTTGCTTCAGGTTCCTGGGGATCAACATCACCGAGGATCTGAGCTGGTCACATCAGGTGGGTGTGATTACGACAGTAGCAAGACAACAGCTCCTTCATTTCGGCGGCTGAGGAGGTTTGGCATGGACTCCAGAATACTCACCATCTTTTACCAATGCACCATCGAGAGTATTCTGTCTGGCTGCATCACTACCTGGTACGGCAGCTGTAAAGCTCCACAACAGGTGGTCAGATCAGCACAGTGCGTCACCAGGACTGAACTGCCAGCCATCCAGGACCTCTACACACAGCGCCCAGCAGATCCTCTCTGATCCCAGCACTCTTCATGCTCCTGCCGGTGGGCAAGACGGTACAGAATTATCCAGACTAGCACCAGCAGACTCGGACCGTTTCTCCCCACAAGCCATCAGGCTACTGGACTGCTCATATACTGGACAAATAGCACACTCATTGTACACACTGTACATGCACACACCACTACCTCTGCACAACAGCCACTTCAGTATTTCTTTTCAATATTCCTGTATTAATTCTTCTGTGTGTCTTTTAGTTTATATTTTATTTCTATATTATATAGTTATTATTTTTTACTTTATATTTTATCTAAATGTTCTTATGTGCAATACTTGTTTCTTTATGCATAATATTTGCAATATTGAGGGGGCTCTGAGTTCAAGAGTTTCACTGCGGGTAGTGATGTTCCATTGTTACCTGTAAATGACAAATAAACTTGAAGCTATTCTTATCAGAGTTTACCAGTGCTTGAAATACCAGTATGCATCAAATTTGACATTAAAACTAGACAACCCAAGCTTTCTAATGTATTCTGTGATAATTCCTCATCAACTCCCCTCACCCTGTACATTACATCTACAACAGAGACGCACACTTGGTCTGTAAACTTGGTTTTTTTTTTGAATGCATTTATCTTCTAGCTGAGTCAGTTTTCAGGATTCTTGTTGAATTTCTTGAATAACATGTGCAATCAGAGTAAAAATGAATATTTTTTTTTTTTTTTTTTTTTTTTTTTTTTTTTTTTTTTTTAATTTCACAATCTCAACTCCTGACGCAAGTCTACCAAGGTATTACAGAACGATTAAATGTCGCAAGTTTATGTAGAGAGAGTAGAGATTCATGGTGATGGTAAGTGGATATAAAGTGAGACAGAGTTGGTATAAACCTCATTAGCATATAATATACATGACCAGTGTGATTTGATTGGTTCACTATCTTGGTATTTAAAATCATTATTCCAAGTGGATAATGCTTAAATCAAAAGGTTCAGCTTTGAATGAAAGACTAATGAAAAGGACTGTTTGTGGAAAGGGGACGAGCGCTGGTCAGTGTGGTAGAGTAAGAGTAATCTTGTTCCTTTAAAAATAGTGGTGTGTTTTACTCTGAACTTACTACTGTTCAAAAGGTTGGGGTCACCCAGGAAGTTTCACATTTTACATGAAAACACAAACTACGGACCTATCAAATGAGTTAACAAATATTAAATATAATCCAGCAAGGTCACAAATAATACATTTTACTTAACAATTTTCTCTTTTCAAGTTAATGGTCCAAAAGCCTCCATTTGCTGCTATTACAACCTTGCAGACTTTTTGTTATTCTAGCTGTCAGTTTGTTGAAGTAGGGATAAAGAAATTTCACCCCATGCCTCCTGAAGCACCTACCACAAATTGGACTGGCTTGATGGGCACTTACCATATGGTACCATATGCTCAAGCTTCCCCCACAACAACTCAATCAGGTTGAGATCTGGATGACTGTGCTGGCCACTCCGTTTTTGATGGAATATCAGCTGACCGCTTCTTCTCTAAATAATTATGTAGTTTTTAGTTTTGTCCTGTTTGTAGGAGGAAAGTGACTCCAATCAAGCACTGTCCTATATGGAGTAATTGTGCACCTTATAAATATTCTTCTTTGTGACCCAAATATCTCAAACTTTCATTCATCTGTCTGTAGCACTTTCCCCTCCGATATCTCTGTTCTGTTGTCTTTTTTATATATATATTTTTTTCCTTTTATTGTCTGGTGTCAGATATGGCTTTTTCTTTGCAACTCCAGGAGTCACCTCTTTACTGTTAAAGTTAACACTGGTGTTTTGCGGGTACAATTAAATGAAGCTGCCAGTTGAGGCAGGCATCTGTATCTCAAATTAGCAACTCGAGTGTACCTTCTTTTGCTGAGTTGGGCACCAGGACCTCAGGCTTCTATTTTTGTCCTGGTTAGAGCCAGTTAGCCCAGTTCTGTAAGGGAATAATACACACCGCTGAATAAAATCTTTGGTTTCTTTAATGGAATAGCCTTCATTTCATAGAACCTATGCAAGCAGATGAATTTCAGAAGAAAGTTCTTTTTCTGGAAATTTTGAATCTATAATCAAACACACAAATGCGGATTCTCCAAGGCCAGCATGACAAACTTGGATTAGCTAACACAATGTGCCATTGGAATCTGTACACCTAGGTAGATATTTCATTAACAATCCAGCTATATCTACCCATAGTAGTCATGAACAATCATAAGTGTCTTATAACAGTCTTTCTTTAGTTTATTTTTCTATTGAAAAAATACTTTGCTTTCAAAAACAAGGACATTTTTAATTGGCCCCAAACTTTTGGAACTCAAAAGATTAATCAATGTTTTTTTTTCTTCTAAGGGTGATGTTTAATTTCACATTTATTAAGTATTAAGGTAATATGTACAGTACATGAACACAGTATTAGGATGTACCTGGGTGTCACTGTTTTTCTATTCAAGATCAGAAAAACTTTGATTGCACTGAAATCTCCAAGAACAACCAGGGCTACAGTTCAGGGTTTCTTTAAATAGCCATCAAAATTTTCAGAGTCGTATTATTCTGTACTGAAATGCTGCCTGGTTTCATAAGGTTCTTAAATAACCCTCTCTGTAAATAATTAATAATTGGTGTAACTCAGCAAAAAGATTTTTAAGGCCATGTTATCAAGAATGTAGGTATGGAGTAAGATCAAAAATTCACTTCTTACATACTAAATGTGTTCTTGAACAAGATGTTTTACCTTATTTCTTTCTAAATATTAACTGATAGATACATCACAGGCATATTTAAATGCTGTCTATTCAAATTTAATACATTTCTTTCCGTTTACACACTTGTGTTACATACCCAAGTCTGCCAGCTGACTTCACTTTATTAGGTATGGAGTGTAAGCGTAATAATAAAGTGAATATTTTAGCTTTATAGATTTTTTTTTTTTCTGTTTTTGCTCTCGCACTGATTAAGTCTGCTCTCATAAAAAGGTAAGCAATTTTTAAGCTTAGGCTTAAGTCTCACAGTGTAGTACTTGTCTCTTATCTTCTATCTCAATAATAATGATTAAAAAAGCAAAAATACAGCAGCTGTGACACAAATAAAACTACCCTTAATATCTTCTCATACGTAGATAAATAGTTTTTTAGGTTTGTTCGTTTTTCCTCTTCCTGTTTCCTTACATCATTTATTCCTCCTCACGTCTACAGTACTGTCACGTATTTCTCCTACAGAGCACTCTCGGAACTGTGATGGCTCGATTTTCTGCCAGAGTTGAAAGAACACAACAGCAATAGCAAATTACTGAACTTGCGTGTTGATTCTATTCTATAAATAAAAGAGGAACCACATTTTGGGAAAGTGCTGTCTATTCTGTTTAGATTTTTATAAAACCCCCAATCAGAAACTCCAGCAACTGGCGAGTTAAACCAAAACCTCTTTAAAATGAAGTGTGAACCGAACTGTTCATACAACTCTTTATTCGTGAACTTGAAACTGTTTTAGAGCTGGTATCTCATAGATTCTTTACACCATATAGTAACATTGATGATCCCACATGTTCTCATTATTACCTCTGCCAAGGGCGTCATGTTTACCATCGGTTTGTACACAAAAAGCTATGTATGGGCTAACAGAGGTGGGGCCGTGGACAAGGAAGACGTTTAGAGTTTGGTGATAAACCATATCAAGTTTATTTAAAAATTTTGAAGGATTACATTTTTTTAAAAGAATTCTTTACTGTTAGAGGACTTTTTAAATTTATTTTCTTTTACCATTTTGGGGAATCACAGGGCTTTGTGGAAGGCTCGTGTACAAGTGGGATAGTCAGAACTTCACATACATTTGGTTATATACACTGATGCACATTTTGTATCTGGCTCAGATTCTGGTTTGGTTTTCTTACCGTTGAAAGAATCTGTTTTGTTTGGCCGGCGTTGTCCTCATTCAAAAGCGTTTTGTAAAAAAAAATTAATAATCCACCTCTCAGACATTATTCTGTGATAATTCCTTATCAACTCCCCTCACCCTGTACATTACATCTACAACAGAGATGTCAGACTTGGTCTGTAAACTTGTTTTTTTTTTCTGAATGCATCTATCTCATAGCTGAGTCAGTTTTCAGGATTCTTGTTGAATTTCTTGAATAATATGTGCAATCAGAGTAAAAATTAATATATCTTTTTTTAAAATTTCACAATCTCAACTCCTGACGCAAGTCTACCAAGGTATTACAGAACAATTAAATGTAGCAGGTTTATGTAGAGAACTGACCCAACACAGTCTTCCTACATAAACAGTGTATGAAGAAGCAATGCTGGGTCTGATTTCTTCCTAGCTCAGACTGTAGATGCACAGAAACTGTAGGAGGTATGATGTGTCGCTACATGCATCTATAGTCTGAGTTAGGAAGAAATTAGAACCCAGCACTGATTCTTCATACACTGTTTATGTAGGAAAACTGTGTTGGGTAAGTTCCATAGAATTCCAAGAATAGTGTTGCAGTATTAATGAGTTATAATATCAGTGTTTATTGCTATTGGAGCAACAGGCATGATATTGTGGAAAGATTCTGGTAAGTAACCTGAATTTAATCTCTCTCTCTCCTTGCTGTCTGTGTAGGTTTTTCGCAGTGGTGAAGGGATGGGCATTCGCCTGGACAGCGCCTCTGCCTTCCAGGGCGCCGTGATCTCACCGCACTATGATTCTCTCCTGGTTAAAGTCATCGCCAGCGGTAAGGACCTTCCAGCCGCAGCTGCCAAAATGAGCCGGGCCCTTGCAGAGTTCCGCGTGCGAGGGGTCAAGGTAAGACCCCAATATTCAACTTTAAAGGTCAATCAGGCAACCTAATTTCTCTCCATTGGCCTGCAGCAATGAAGCAAGAAACTTTTGAGTTCAGCAAGACTATTAAAGCAGAATCCCTCAGGTGAAGTCTTTGCTGAAGCAGCAGCTCTGAGCATGCCATGCATGTTTAGTGTAAAACAGTTAAAGACATTTGCCGTGCCAATGATTAAGTCAGGGAAAGATGCACAGCCCAGTGTGCTGAAAGTGGCAGCCTGTCTCGTGAGACACAGAAGGGAGGGGGGCAGATTGATGAGGTGCAACGCGAAAGAGATGGACAGCGAGTGATTAGAAGTGACTAGTAGAGATGTTTGTTCTGAGTTCTGTTTGTTAGATGTCATGCTTATTCAGCTAGTAGGAAACCTGTCTTTTCTTAAAAGGGAAAAGGGATGTTGGTGTCACATCATGTCGTTTCCTTGTTCTATATACTGAGGCAGAGCTGAAATTTCTCTGCTTTGAAGATGTAGGAGTTCAAAAATTTGAGTCTAATTATATAGAATGAGTCACATGGGCCTGTAGTCTGTACACACACTCTTCATTTACCAGCCATCCAAGTGATGTCTATAAACTGAACACAGTGATTGCAGGCCATAGGTATTTCTTGCTGAAGTGTTCACTAGCGGTGAGATCAGAGGCTTTTTTTTTTTTTTGGGTCATGTTACTCTTCAGTCATCTGGAATTAAATGGGTTGTGTTTTGTTTGTTGCTTAGTGAAAGTTTTTGTCAGTTCTGGCTTAAAAATCATCCGTATGCCGCTTTGTATGAGTAGTCAAGTGAGACCGTGAGAGCAGCTATGTCATGCTGTCTGGGAACTGTTTAATGCTTTCGCTTTATTATGGACCTTGAGTTCTTTTTTTAACATCACATTCCAACTTCATAGGTCCGACTTGATTTTCTTTACTCTCTATGCGTGCACACGTGCTCGTGCACGCTCACAGCTTTCTTCCCTTGCTCAGTCAAGCAAAAGGTAAAAAAACTTTTCCCGTTTTAAGAGGGACGTGAAGTATTTATTCTGACCACACGCGCATGCAGTCTAGTCTCTGCTCCTTTCTTCTGTTCATCATTTCATTCTTGGCTCCTGCTCTGTTCCCATCTACATGCGTTGCTTATTTCCAACTATGAGCCCTGAGCAGGGTGCTGTGGTTTAGTAAGCAGTAGTGTTTCATCTAGGGTTGTAGGTTGTATCTATAAACAGCCAGACCATTTTAAATAGTAGTTGGATCAGTTCCCTAATGTACATTCTCCTCTTTAAATACTACATCAGCACTGAAAAACATAATTATGTGCATGTAGTTTTATAATTGAGATTATTACAGCATTCAATAATCCAAGTTTAAACTCGGTGTGCAGCCTTGTGGAATGGGTACAGTAGCTTGAACCTGTCTGCTATTTTTCTACTTCCCTGTACAGCACTTGCTGATTGTAACATTCTTCTTGAGTACTGTGGAAGATCTGCCAGGTTTATGACTGTTTGCTAAAAGGTCAGATGTTATACCCATTTTCATTTCGGTCAGCGGTGGAGCACCAAAGTTTGGTTCCTTATCCAAAACGCTGTATGATTCTTTAGGAAGCTTCTTCCCAACGTACACTTGAAACTCTGGTTAATGCAAAAATGAGTTTGAGATTAGTTAATTATTGCGTTTTGTTTTAATTTACATTTTACAAACTGTCTCAACTGTTTTGGAATTGCGGTTGTAAGATTTGCTTCCATTTTTGTGTGTCACATAGTAAATGCGAATGAATTGCAGGAAGGAAGTAAAGTGCAAGAGATGAAACATCAGACCACTTGCGCAGTAGAGTTGGTCAAAGTCAATCATTTTGACTGTCGGTTTGTTCTCTCATACTCGTGTCACAGATGTCCATAGGAGACGGTAAATATGACAAGTACTTTCTCTGCTTACTCTTCATCTTTGCAACCCAGAGCTATTTTTTTCTTTTTTGGTTTTCTCAGTTTCTTTACTTTTGTGTTTGCCCTGTCTCTCCGTGTATATTTACTGTACATTTTTTGGCATTTGGCAGGCACTTACATTTATTTTTATCTCATTTATACAACTGAACAATTGAGGGTTAAGGCAGCTTGTTGGAACTGGGGCTTGAACCGTCAACCTTCAGATCACTAACCCAGAGCCTTTACACTGAGCCGTCACTGCCGTCTGTGCTCTTTTTCTTAAAATGTGTGAAGTAGCTCCCACTGCTCCAGGGTGCATGAATTTCTGCGTTGTATTTTTTTTATTAGTCATATTTATTAGGCCAATTTATTTAGTACATTGCAGTCACAAGAGATTCAATTACCTGTTAAAATACCAGGCCTGAGTTGAGTCCTATGCACTCGGGTATAATCAGCTACTTTGTTGGGGCAGCGTCACCAGTACGGCTCTAATATTCTGGGAATATGCAGGATGGTACACAGGTAGCATGGAGGGAGAGAAATTAAACAAATGAGACGGATCGAGAGAGGAGATGAAGTGAAAAACTAGGACAGCTTTTTATTAGCAAGTGATCAATTCAGTACTGGACATGGGACTCTTTTTGGTAGTAGGTCACCTATTTAAGAGCAGTTATTGTTTTTATGCACATCATTAGCTGAGACAAGAAGGGAGTTCTCATTGCATCGTCTTTTAAATGGCTTTTGCAGTGTGCACAGGAAAAACAGGTATTATCTACCTTTGGCTCTTTTTTCAAGCTAGAAATTAAGGATGTACTCACATGTAAGCGAAATAGTGCAACTTTTTTATGGTTGTTTTCCGTAACGGTTGGTCAGATGTGTGGTCTCATAGAAAACCTTCAATATACAGTTGTGTTCAAAATTATTCAACCCCCAATGCTGTAAAGGGCTTTAGGGACTATAGTGTACATTTGGAAT
>JAOUQZ010000019.1:10014988-10036929 GCA_028564935.1 Neosilurus hyrtlii
GTGTTCTGTTTAAGTGTGCGTGTATCATCGTTATACCAGGGTGCTAATTTTTTCTCTCTGATTGGTTTTCTTTTTAGTGGAGCTACATTTATCTAGCGTATAGCTTAAATTTGACTCAAAGCACTCAGTAGCGTTATCGAGTTCTGTGGGGTCTGATGGTGATCCCATCATAGTTCTGGAAATGCAAATTCTGGAAGATTATTAATAAAACTCTGCGCAGTAGATGTGAAAGTACGCTTAATGCGATAAAGAAGTTTCTGACTGTGGAACTGCGACTATGTTTTCGATGTTTAATCCAAAAGTTAGTATTAGATCTAGAGTGTGGCCAGGATTATGCGTGGGTCCTATTAAATTTTGATTTTGGCACCTGATTCACAGGACCGGAACTGACGTCACTCAAAGGTGGGAGAATGATACCCACCATGTATGTAACCTCCATTTGACTGCCTCAAGTCCAGTGGGTCCGGTTGAATTAGTTGTGTATTCCAGCACAAGCTGCTCAGCTTTGGTTTGAGGCTGAAGGTTGGACGTGTGTGAGATACCTAGTAAAGCACAGAGATGCACGTAAAAACTTGCAGTTTCCCCCGTGATGCATTCATTCCTTATCAGATCGGAGGATACTTACCTGTTAGAGATTTTTAATAATTAAATCTGTGGATTTATTTATTTTGGACGTGCATAACAGACTTGGTCAGCTTTTTGAGTCGTGCTGATAAGGGAAAATCCCGTATTATATCAGAGGAGAGATTATGTTGGAAGTTGAACAAGTGATTCCAGGAAAAGTAAATAAAAAAAAAAAAATACAGGAATATTACTGCATAGCCTATATATACATTTCCCTTATGTCCCCTCTAATACATCCCAAAGAATCAGATCACAGCATAAATGGAACAAATCAAAGATTCACGTTCCTCTGCCTATTGTAAAAAGCAGCTTGAGCAGTAAGTGACCAACTGACACCGGAACAACCATGCCGGCCACCTCTTTTTAGAAGGGGTGGACTCGCATACCCTGTCCATCATTTTGTGGGTTTTTCTTTGTAATTAAAAAAAAGGTGGGATGTTCATATGACGTCAATTTCATGGGTTTTTCTTAGTCAAAAGGGGTGGATTTGCGTGATGCATGATGTGCAAAAAAAACAGTATCTTGAGCAGTTCAAAAACAAGCAAAAAGGACCGAACTGTTTCCGAATATCTTATTTTCGAGCCACTCTGAATTCGCACCAAATTTTGAGCAGGTCCAAAACTTTTTCCAAGACCACAAAAAACTGACCATTTACCTTGAATTTGACTGACTACCTCCGAAAATATATTTGGTTACCCTCAAATTAAAATTCGTTCATTCATATGAGCGGTGGAAATCCCACAAATATGCACGCGGAGCAGATCGAAAAGAGGCGGATGGTAGCATTACATGTCACGGAGGCAAAACTTGAAGTGTGGGAATTGGATAAACTGAAATTAGCGGAGAGAGAGAGAGAAAGTATATGCTATTTAACATTGTATGGTAACCTCACTAATGGTGACCTAAAATGCTCTTAAATCATCTTTTTCTGTTGATCATTTTCTGTAAGCAAAGTCCACAACCTCCCAGTTCTCAAGTGGGCTCTCCAGTGCTCACTTATTACGAAGAACATGCATCGAACACTTACGGGGTGATACCGATTGACCCCCGGAAAGCAAAAAGACATCTTCTAGCAATGCGAGACCGAAGCCTAACAGTACAGCAGCTAGCCTCACAGTTACTTCTTGTTTTCTTAGTTAGTCATTTACAGTCTTTCTGCAATTTCATATCTGTCCGTGCGTACCTAGGCAAACATTTACGCGTCTTTGACATCGTTGACTTAAAGTGTAGTGCTGGAATGTTCTTTTGCGGTTGCTCTTATGTTGCATACTATAGGACTTTCATTCTGTGAAAACGAAACACTGTCAAGTAGTGAGTTCTCACCGCAATCTTTTTAAATGGCTTTTGCCATTTTGCAATGTTTGAAAGGGGTGGGGTGTATTATATGGGTTTAGCTGGTGTTTCAAGCTAGAAATTGAAAGTGAGGCCTGCCAGTAGTAAAGCCAGCCCTCTGACAGCAAGGTGGCCAAGTTAGACCAAGTTACTCTATTAGGGTGGCTATCCAGGGCAGATATCCCAGATTTTAGGATGCTATGCCGTCCTGTTGTGTGCTCCGTGCTTTGATGGCACATGCCTGAAGACACCTAGCCCTGTTCTACCTGAAGAAGATTCACGACTAAACGATTCCAAAATGTGTGACTTACTCATAAGAGACCAGAGGAAACTGGACGGTATTATGGTTTGGATCTTCAGCGAGACACTTTTGAAATCCCAAAAGCAGTCCATCCTAAAAGAAAAAAGGTGCAACACTAAAAGCTTTGACTCCTCACAGTTCCCTGATAAAAAGTAATAAGTTTAATAAGAACCGGAATATTTTATTATTTTTGTAACAGTTTTACATGCTTCAAAGGCTCAAGCTATGTTGGCTGCACATTGCATGGGTCTATGGGATATTCCACGCCTGAGCCGCTAACTCCTGCAATATTCAGCTCATGTTTCTGCTCCCTCTCAGATATATACGCTGCCACATACTATACCCCCAGACACACACACTCTCCTTTCACCAGATCTTCCTTCTGTCCGAGATCGAAAGCTGTTACTGCATGATACCAAGGTTTTGCACATCACTGTCAGGAAACTGTGCCATGTTGTGTGCCCAGAGGCCATATTGGATTTAACTGGAAACAGTGGATATGGAAAAAGAGATGGACTTGAGAAGAGAATCTCAGCAGTTGCAGATGTATCAGACAGTGATGGAGAAGCAGCTGAGACAGATCATCGACAAAAAAAGCTTAGATGGAGGGTGAAAGAGTGAGTTAAAAAAAAAAAAAAGAGGTGGGAAAATAAGCCGATCACTCTGTGAAGTGAATTTGAAATTCAATAGAGAAGCACACTTAAATATGCCCTCTTATTGCCCTAGAGAGTTAGAAATTTTTTCAGCTATAAAAGGAATTGGTCCCTTAGCAGTCGTATTGAGGCAGCCTTCTCGTTTCTGCTCCCCGTGCAGCCCTCAAGTGTCAAACACTAACTTTTTAGATAATAAATATCATATTTTCATGAAGGTGCAAGGTTGTGCTCGTTTGCATTGCTACTGTATTTCTGTGCCTGTTAGAAGCTTCCTGCTGAGGATGTGCGAGTGGAACCGAGCCTCACTTCAGTCAGCCTGACCTCATTAAACAAGCATGCATTACTCAGTCGATATATCTTCCTTGGAAAACAGTTGGACACAGATTTTGGGGTTTGTTTGGGCTTCATTGCTGCTGTACTGCACATACTAATGCTTGTGAGCGCTTTAACTTGGTGTATTGATTTAGCACTGGGGCTGGGAAGGTATTTGTTCTCCCGCCCCCTGACCCTTTGTTTGGTGCCGCCAATAGTTTCTTCAATCAGCTGGAAGATTTTATCTGTGCTGTGATTTGAGCTTTCGCAAAGACTCCTGCATCCCTCTGACTTAGACATCTCAACTGTCCTGGTTCTCTTTCCTGCTTCAAAGGTAAATAAGATTGTAGTATTGCAAACAGTTGTCCTAGTGGGAGGAGGCTGAAACAACTCTTCTGTGAGATATCAGGGAAGGTATTGGGAGTGGGAAATGGTTAAAACTAAGAAATAAATAAAGCAAAGGTCATTGGGTAATTCTCATCTGACTGGGGAAGGCTTGCAATCTGAACGTGGTTTGCTTCTTAAAGCTGTCTTGTGTTCCTCTCCTGTACACCTCACCTCCCCTCTTTTCTCACTCTGCTTAAATTGGAGGCACAACGGGTACATCATGACCCTTCTGCCAGAGAGATGTCTAAACACATCTGTTCAGCCTTTCCTCCTCCTTTATTGTAACAGGCACAGGAAGGCGAAATTAAAGGAGCTGAGACAGTCGTGTGGACAGTACAGGAGCCCCATCTACCTTATTTCAGGGATCTTTTTTTTTTTTTTTTTTTTTTTTTAATTCTGGATCCTCCATTAATCTTAGCTGAACAATGTGCTCCAGGTGTCTCAATTAGCTCAGCATGCTCTACACACGAATCTACCAAGTGCCAAAGAGCAGCACGCAAGATCTTTATCTTTTCTCAGAGGTGTGGCTTGTGTAGCTATTCCCTAGAGCATGTATGTAGGCTGACATCCGAAAGGCACAATCAAACCTTTTGTGCTTGGTGTCATGACATGAACAATGCATGTCATTGGGGCGAAGTATATTCTCGCTAGTGTAGCCTGTGTGGAAGCCAGTATGTCGAGCAGGTACGGAGTTTGAGACTGTAATCACCGTTGGAGATATTGAAGCTGAGACTGTTTTGCTGAGGATGTGCTTGTAGAGCTCGCTAGAGTCCTGTCAATAGCGCGAAAAAAAGACATGGTGCTACGGTGGGTGCAGCTGCAGCAGAGTTCTCACAGCCAAATGGAGAGAGAGGGAGAGAACAAGCTGTCTCTGTCTGCATAGCTAGTGCTTGTCGTCCTGCATACACGATCCACTCATTGCGCAAATGTCTATCAGTGTGGCTTAAAGGTGTAGTTAGGGATTTTGGCAGTTTTGCCACAGAGTTAGTTCCAGTTCTTGTTTCCAAACTACATTCACATGCTTGAGTTTCCTCCGGGTTTTCATGGTTTCCTCCCACAGTAAATTAAAAAGTAAAGACCTGCAAATTGGCTGTTGAAATTGCCCTTAGGTGTGAGTGTGAATGGTTTGTGTGTTGCCTGTGCTGAACATGGTGTACTCCGCCTTCACCTGGTCTTGGCTGAGTGAGGCTCTAGCCTCTCTGTAACCCTAGTAGGATTAAGCGGTTTTGTCAAATGAGTAAGTGAATTTACTCTCCATTTTTTTTCTCCTCAAATTGGTCACCTGCCAGTCCCCACTCACCAGTGGCTCTCATAGTGCAGGGTATCTGCACAGGTAATGGGCAATGTGGCAATGGGCCCTATATGATTAGTGGCTTTAATTCCCCACGTGCTTGTCTCCTGTTCCTTCAAGCTCAAAGGGAATCGTCTTAACTAAAGATTAATGTCTAACGGCATGTCTATCGGCCCTCATTTTAAAGTTGAGTGTTACATTCTCCAAAATTTGTGACCTTGACCTTTGACACAGTCATTCCAAAGTGAAATCATCTCTGGGACTCGGGGAAGGACAGCATCCTCACCAAGTTTGGTGAAAATCCTTGCAAGGGTGCGGTCAGGATGTTGTTGACAGGCAACCTGACAGGCATTTAAACGGTGGTGTTTACAATACCTCTAATTAAACTGTTTTGTGTGGCGGTAACAAAATAGAGAAAATAATTGAAGCCCTTGTACAAAAGAAAGTGATCTGATGTGCCGATTATCTTGCAACCAGCTAAAATTTCACTATTTTTGCTTTCATTACAGTTTTTTTTTTTCCATTAAATATTGGTTTAATGGTGATCAGAGATAACTGACAAGCCTAATTCAGACTTCACGCTGTAGGCATGATAGAGACACTCCAGCCCTCACCTCCATTGTGTGCACCAAGAGTTTAAGAGATAAAAAGGCATCTAACCTGGTTACAGCAAAGGCCTCCACTAGATCATCCCCTTACTATTCCACACACTAACCTTTATCCCTCTCCTTCTTGTTCATGCCATCCATCTCAAAGCCTTTCTCACTTTCTTTCTTCTTTCCATTTCACAAACAGTCCCACCATAGGTCTGTCGTCTTCTGTCAGAAAGCCTATTCTTTATCCGCCCAGCGGGGGGTGGAGAAATACGGCTGGAAATAACAAAGACCTGGCAATAAAGCTGTGAGTGATGAGTGAAGCAGCTTTATGTGGAGCTTTAACGAGGCATTTGTTCCTTCACTTTGACATTTGTGCTCCCTGGCTAGCGAGTTTGAGCACCATTACAGAATTTGCACCAATGTTTTGGGAGGTGACACAAGCTTTCCTAACACTATACATTACATGTAGCCGTCTTTTAGAAACATCTCAATTATACCAGGAATCTATATTTTTGAGGGCGGAAATGCATACTGGAGGGGATAACAGACAATACATATTCATACACAGTGGCCATTTTGTATGTCCCTTTTACCAACCATCATGTTTTTGGGAAGTGGGAGGAAACCAGAAAACCTCGAGAAAATCCATATGAACATACCCAGACAGTAACCTGAGCTCAGAATTGCAAGCATGGGTCATTGGAGTTGTGCGGTGGCAATGCTGGCCATTGTATCCCCAACAAGTTTTTATTTTTTAAAATGAAGACATTTAAACAGAAGATTGCTAGAAATTGCTTAACATCAGAAACCTCATCCATTTGTTCATGAGCCGTAGTCCAAACTAGGACTGTAAGCGTGTCTCTCCATCAGAGAGACTGCAGGCTGTGTAACTCAAGGGGCACCACTCTTAGTCGAGTTGAGGGATAACCTGAAATATCCAGTTAGCCTAATGCACATGCATTTGGGTTATGGAAGGAAACTGGAGAACCCCGAGGAAACCCACGCAAGCATGGAGAGAACATGCTAACTCCATACAAACGCCCTTTCTGACTACGGGTTTTGAACGTAGGACCACATTGCTTTGAAGAGTGAGTGCTAACCACTTCACCAATCTCAATTTTCATTGAACGCTCCTGTGCCGTATCTTACGGGGGAAATGACATCCAGTGTTCTCACACCTGACGATCTGAATAAATGATGTAGACAAACTTTGCAACATTTCAAGTCTTCATGCACAATGTTATAAATGCTCACTATCTTTATATCTAAAGCTTTACCACATTTTTCTTTCTGACCTTTAAGACTTTTATTACTCCTTAAATTGTTCAATCTGTGCCAACACAAATTATACAAGATAAATTTACCTTCACTGTAATAAGCACGTTAGGTACGGTAAGTTTACAGCTGGAAGCATGGTAGATAGCTGTCAAGTAGCTGTCCAGGATTCCGTGTGCCGTGTGAGACTTTTCTGTTTCGTTAAGGTTCAGAAGCTTACTTTTGCTTTGTAAGGGTCTATCATATGAAGGGCTCAGCATCTCAAGAACAGCCACTTTATTCCATAATTCAACATGGAAGTTTGACATAATACTTTTTGTTTGGTTTTATTATTCTGATAAGTAAAAATGTAAAAAGACCAGATGGAAACTTTCAGATTGTAAGTCAGACCAGTGGAACTACTCGTGTGATGACAAAAAAAAGGAACAAATGTATCTTTTTCAAATGTTTGTTTGTTGTAATATTTTGAAATATATATTTTTATATGATCATAAAAAGAAATTAAAACCATATATTCAGTCATAGCCTTTTATTCTTTATTGGATGATGTGCTTTCTCTTTCGATTATATTTAGGATTTAATTTTGATTTGTATTTCTGATATTTTTCGCTTGTGCCCGAGTCCCTCACTTGCGTTCCGATGCTGTTGCACGGGTATTGGGCTGATTTACTGAATAATGTATTAATTGGTGAATTAATCTTGTCTAAACAGAAGCTCCAGGTTGTAATCTCATATGCTTTGGGGCCTGTTGACCAAACAGTCTTCAATCTCATTATTTTACATTCTGTCTTGTTTAATTGACCTTCATCTCCCCGGGATGAAAAAATTATAACACCCAATAAGGTCTAGGCTTTGTGTAACATACAAAACTCCTTATTCTTGATAACATTTTATTGTTTTATATATTTTTTTGGTTTGTTTTTTGCTTTCCTTGCTTCCATTTTATTAAAACATTAAGTGAGTGGCACATTTCTTATCTTGGCACATGCTGAACATGGTTTTCCACCAGCTTAATCTTTATCAAGTCTCGGTTTTCTTGAAACAGTCACTACACCACGCTTTCCTCCAGGTCTCCAGGATTAGCATCCATGCTACAGTTTGAATTTGAGTTGGAGTTTGAGCTGTTGGATGCATAGGCGTGCAGATATCCATGCACAAGTACGTGGTTATACTGCTCGCTCGCAGTGCTGGATGTGCTGGTGGTGGACGCGCAATGGACCAGCATGCTGTGCAGCGACTGACTGCGGCGTGTCCAGATGACACTCAGCCGCTTCGCATAGCTATAGCACGTGGTGGTGGTGATGTCCCCTGCATCAAAAGAGCAACTGCGCTTGGCTCCTAGAGTACACATCTCTCCAGGCCAGTTTGAACTTGTTTCCTCTCCCACATGCCCTGTCTGTGTAAGGGCCAGTGAGGCTAAAGATTGTTTTACACCTTGCACTTTGTCTTTGTCTTTTTCTCTCTCTAGGGACCGGCGCAGCTTCAGCTTGCAGTCATGTGTTGGGTGGGGCAAAGTGTGTGCTCTTTTGGCTGGGGAGTAGTAGAATGTCATTTTATCACTCTCTGGTGTGAAAGAGGCATTGGGTTTCTGCCTCACCAGGTCCATGTCTGAGTCCTGACTGCAGTGGGGTTCGTTGCGCAGTTTGACCAGCATGTGCTCCTTATGCTTGGCTTTGGCCTGGACCGCTCTTGTTTGCTGGGCCAACAACCTGTTTGGCAAGGCTACCATCATCATGCTGTTATTTCCGTTAGTCTGGGCATAAACATCAACCCCTTTGGCTGGCAGGAACTCGCCTGATTGCCCAACATGGTCTTGACAACCTCCACACACTCTGTGTCGCATAATCATAGCCACGGTGAAGACCAGCAATGTTACCACCACCACCCCACCTACCATCACTGTCAGCGTGCCACCGAGGAAGTGAGCATGCAGAGAGCGGCATTCTGGATAATCCTCTTTAGTGCTGAACTTGGTACATCCTAACACTTTAGTGGTGGCCAAGTTAGAGATGCCGTCGTCAAAGATGGCCAAAACACACAGGTTGTAGTCAGCACCTGAGACTAGATTTTTCAGCATGAAATTATTACTGGTTGGTGGCAAAATTCTGCAAGAGAAGAAGAAAGAGATGATGTAATTGATGCGTCATATACATGCCTCAGAATTAGAGCCTTTCCAAACCAAGCTACAACCAAAGATGAATTAAATCTTTTTTATAATAAGTAGCAACACAACTGTGCTAATGAGGAGTGGAGCTTGTTGGAGACAGACAGTTGTCACTGGAGCTGCTTTTGTTGTGGAAATCACCTCGGTGATTATAAAGTATACAGTGAAGAAATGAATAAATTCAAAGGAAATCACAAATGCTTGAAAATTGGAAGTATGACAAGCCATGATGCGTTTTTGTAATGGAGCTGAATCTGTGCTTTCTTGCCGTGTCTCTCCTGCATTACTTAGCATTTTGAACTGATCACCTTCTCTGGATTTTGCTAAAAACTTAATGTAAAACCACTTTGCTCTGTGAGCATCAGAATATGCTCTGTGTGGCTAAACGTAAACAAGGATCAGGTATTTGCCAATGGGAGAGAATTTTCAGCTATTGCATTGAAGGCCTTGAGCAGTTTTTAAATCTCCTCTATGCTGGCATCAGTCTGCTCTCTCTCCCCTTTTTGTTCTTTCCTTCCCCGGCGATGCCAAACTGCATTTGTCGGATTAATTGCATTTTTGCTGTCCCTTTGATCCCTGGAAAGAAGGATTGTATGATTATTGAATAAATTCGGTTTTTATATGCAAGGCCATGCTTCACTGCATTCATGTGTCCTGTAATTCTATTTTTTTTTTCATGGGAATTCATAGAACCATACTGGGAAAGTGATAGTATTCCCTCAGTTTCAGGCATTGTGTCAAAAAACGCATCACGTCAAGGCACTCGAATAAATTTTAACAAGGGTTACAGTCTACACTGTCTGCATCAGATGGACGTCAGGATCGGACCTGTTTTCGTTTTCTTCTCTTAGCATTTGAGTAAAGTGTAAACTCCACTGAAATCACAAAACTGTACCTTATATACACAATTTACCTTCCACTGTGTTTTAGAGAATCATGTGAAAAAACATCCGATTTGAATGAAGTAAGGACTTCACGCAAAGTTTAAGCAACATTTCTCGTGTGAATTCACCATAATATTCTAAAGTCTCGCATAACTGTTCAGTTGAGTTAGGAGCAGGTAAGGCTATTGCACATGATTACATCATTCACTGTCATTAAACCTTTCCGTTTTCTTTGCGCTGTGTGGATGAGGACATTGACGGCCTGGAAGGGTCCACTCCCATAAGCACAGAAATATTTCATCCTAGGATAAAAGTAATTATCCAGAGCAATGTTCGTATTGATTTGGAGTGATTTTACACTTTAAAGATTTTCTCATGTTCATATATTTTTGAAGGAGTATATTATGTGACACCTCTGTTACAGAATCATCTAGTGTATCATCTTGCAATGAATTACATAATTCCTTGAATTTGAGGTAAAACTGATTGGATGCTTTTTAGCATGAAACAGTTATTTATTTATTTATATTCTGGTTTATATTGCATTCATACCATGTTAGTCGGACATAACCAGTGTGTGGGTGATTGTACATTGTCATATGAATGAATGTATGGGACACATTTTTCTTGTTGAATGCAGGTAGACACGTCATACTATAGACGTTTTCTGTTTGCACGGACTAGGTTTGTGTGATCTCTCTAACAATATTTGCATGTTGGTAAGTATTAGCAACCTCTAATGAGTGCTATTGTTCTGCCCTCCCACTCCTCTTTTCATCTCTGAGCATCTGATGGAAAAAGAATAACCTCTGAGATTTATCTTGCCTCACTGTATGCATTCACCCCCCTCCCTTGTTTATTTCTGCTTCATACAGACTCGGCTCCATTCGCTTTCACCGTGCGTTATTGATTCCCATTATAGGACACCGGCTGCACATTGCATTGTAGTAGTTCCATTTTCAGCTATTATGTCATAGTGCCTTCTAATGGCAAATCTATTTAACATATTCTTGTTGTAATTTATGCAGTTTTAATATTTTCATCTCCATTGTGATATAGGCAGAAGTATGGGTGCAGACTATATGTGGGTTCAAATACAGTTTGGTTTATTTTGACCACTTGACTTCCTGTCATTTTTAAATATCATGAGATGAATACTGAGAGATCCTCCAAGCAGTAGAGTTGGCTGAATGAAAATAGGTGAGTGAGGAAGCGAAGACTGAGCTCATTCCATGGTTCTGGTAAGGATAATTACTGGTAAGCTGATGGTTTCTGACCCTGGAAGTGTCTTGTAGTGTAGGATTACTGAGACAATCTCTCTTCCACTGTGAACAGCTCAAACTTAAAAGGTTACCACACCCCTGTTTACCTGTTGTGTCCTGCCTTGTCTTACTGCCCTTTCTTTTCTTTCTCCCTCCATTTAGATCCGTTTCAGTCACCCTGATGAGTTGTGGCACAATTCTAAACCCTGTAATTTGTTCTCTTTAAAAGAGTTCATCCTTTGTTCCCTGAAGTCAGCAGGCCTTCTCTTACTCTATTCTCCCCACCTTTAGTTTATATTCTTTAGTGTCTCTGAAATCAAATAACTATAGCTTCTATGATTTTTCTTTTCCTTTCATCAATGTTTGTGGACTAGACTATAGGTGAGCTCCCATTAATCTGTATATAACAAAATGTGATGGTAATTCAGAAGCAATTTGTTCCATCTACGTGATCAGCTAAGAACATGTACATACCTGTACACCAGGGCATCGTCAGCTGTGCTGTTGTACTGAATCTGGTACATCCACACCAAGTAAGGTGTTGAAGTTCTTTCCATAAGCCAGTGCACCTGAGCAGAGTTGGATGTTACTTCCCGAACTCCAACCAATCTCTCAGTTCCGGTGCTACTACTGCTTGTTCCATCCTCCCCTTCACCTCCAGTCACATTCTTCACAGTTACCATCCCTCCTACAGCCCCTCCCCTAACACGACTCATATCAGAGGCACCAGGGTCTCTGGGGTTAAAAAGTGGGACTGTTCCATTTCCTCGGTGAGGCAGTGGGATGATTTTCAGCTCCACCTGTGCAGTGGATTCCCCAGCTGCGTTAATAGCAATGCAGGTATAAACTCCATCATCTCTGGCACGGGTTACCAGAAAATCCAGGGTTCCGTTGTAATACGAGTGTATGCGGCTGGAGTTGGCCACGATTTTGTCATCTGGGGATACCCAGTGTATGACAGGCTCAGGATCTCCAATAGCACGGCATTTAAGCATGGCCCTCTGCCCCTCTAGAACCCACAGCCTGTTGCTGTTGCGGGTGATTAGTGGAGGCTCACATATGAACTCTTCCTCTGGAATGGACCAGAAGTAACGCCCAGCAAGGTGAGCAGGTGTGGCACAGGTCTCCATATCATCCTCACGGATCAGCCTCCGCAGCCACAACAGCTCGCAGTTACAATGCAGAGGGTTTCCACCAAAATTTAGGCTGATGATGGCATTGTAGGGTGTGGGGCTGACTACACCAATTTGTGAACGGGAAAACAGGGGATCAGGGGGAAGTGTCTGGAGCCTGTTTGAGGTCATATCCAAACGGGAGAGCTTGTAGAGCTCACTGAAAGAACCTTCAGCAATCTGGTCTATGAGATTGTGGTCCAAGTTGAGTGTGTTTAGACTGGCCATGTTCTGAATGGCTTCCCAGGGAACCCTGCGAAGGTTGTTGTAGGACAAGTCCAGGTCTTCCAGGGTTAGCAGGAAATCATCAAAGGCATCAGCTGCGACATCTGTAAGCTGGTTGTTGTTTATGAAGAGATGCTGAAGGTTGAGAAGACCCGTTAGATCCTGAGGTCCCACCACAGTCAACCGGTTAGTGTCCAGGTGAAGGGACCTCAGGCTTTCTAAATCTCCAAAAGCCAGAGGACGCAGGTTGTGGATAGTATTACGAGACAAAGTCAGATCCACTAATCCCGTCATGTTGGCAAAGTCGGGGCCACCGACCTCCAGGATGTAGTTGTCTGCAAGACGGAGCTCCACAGTGCGCCGGTCAATGTTAGGTGGGACAAAGAGCAGACCTTTATTAACACAGAGCGTGCTCAGAGACTCTGACAGGTTCCGACAAACACAGTGGAAGGGGCAGATGGAGACCATACCCCATGTCTCTCCAGCAAACACACCTGGATAGCAGCCCAACAATATATAATTTACTAGGCCCAACCAGAGGAAAGACAAAGGGCTTATAAGACAGGAGTCTGCTCTTTTAGGGCCAGTGTATTTTTTCACAAACAGGTGTTCCAGTGGTAGATTCTTTATTCTGGATATGCACAGCAATCCTAGACTTGGCATGGTAGATTTATTTATCCACAGACCTGTGCAAGGTAGATAAACCACAGTGTTAGCTGTTCCGTCTCTACAAATCGCTTGCAGCACAGTATTTAGGTTAGATCAATAAAAAATTAACAATTTAAAAGACAAAGCTAGCTGGATACTTTTAGCCTTGCTTTGAACATCTGAAATATTTCTTCTGATATTCTATAGTATTGATCTTCCATGGTATTAAGGTATTCGTCTGCACAGATGCCGCAGGCTGCTAATTAGCAATGTGTTGCCTTTTATTCCAGCTACAGATTGCCATCACGAATGTAGTGCTTCATTAATTACTAACATTTCCTGGTGTCCATTAATCAGTGTAGGGCGTATGCACAGTAGGCACAGTAGCCTTGTATCTTACCAAGGTATGATTGCCCCTCTCACTTTTTCCTTGTTAGCCTGTGGTTACTTTGCGTTTATCGTTCCAGGCCTGAGTATACTTCTTATATATTGTCAAACTGCAATTTTTTTGTTGTACAGATTTCACAATAATGCTTCAGTGATTTTCAGTAGATTGTGATGCATGGAGGCAACTTTGACAAAGGAATGTGTAGCTTTACTGAGTGATTGCAATACACGCACTCATCATTCTCAGAACGAAACTGGTTATCAACCTAAATATTCTCAAATAAACAGAAAAGTAAACATTGATGCTGAAGTTCTGTGCTTGGGCAGAGTTAGCCATTATTCCAGGTGTGTATCATGCCCGAGCTCATCTCTTCAAGTGGGCCAGGCCACAGTACGCTGAATTATGCCAGAGTTGAAGTAAGCAGTGCCTGAGCACATGTCTTCAAGCAGGCAAGGGCATGGTATGCTGAACCATGCCTAGGCATGATGTACAGTATTGAAACTAGACAAATGAAATGTACTTTGGGGTCAAACATTCTCGGGCACGGCACGGATGGGACGGTGTGATTACACCATTAGTGTCTGTTAATTACCAGTGCATTTTGGTGTTCATTAATTATAACATGTCTTAGTCTGTTAATTGTGTCTTAGAGCCCATTAATTACCCACGTGTATTGAAGTGATGTGCAAGGATGCGTATCCTAAGATTTGATTGATTCACGATGTATGAATTCAGTGTGTAACTACAGCAAAGCTTAGCATTGGATGTCTACCCCAGATATCTGCCTGAATTTGTTGGACAGCTGTTTGTATGTGTAGTCGATCGTCACAGGGTTAGAAAACATACAGAGAAATAATGCATAAGTAAAAGTACAGATAATGTGTCAAATTATTGATCTTATTTGATTAAAACTTGATTAAAAGCTTTTTTGGGGATATTAATGAATCTCGATTATATGGAATTAAGTATACATATGCGTGACTAATGCTACATAATAATGTATTGATGATAAGTAAAATATAAGGTAAATAACCAATATAAACCAGCGATGTTCGCTTCTAGAATAGATTCTCGGGGTGTCACTGTTTGCCTTTGCAATGTATGTCTGTAAATTTGGGGGCGGGGCTTCTGAGGAAGCACTGAAGGGAGGTGTGTGTTTTTGTTCTGATTATAAACAAGCTTTCTCCGGAGTTAATGACGGCACCATTAAGTTTATCCGTTTAATTTTGGCAAATGAATAATAAGCTTGCCTCATCATGTATTTTCTACAAATCTTAGTTTAATCTTGTTGATCTTAATGGTTGGTCCATTACAGATACGTATCTAGATTCTAAACAGGAAACTGTTGGTTAAATGACTAAGTGGTTTAAGGTTCTGACTATAGGAAATGTTTACATATGATTACCAAATACATTTACTCCAGTGTTTTACACAGTTGCAGTGATAAATTTACTCTTGTAAGTCACGTGAACGAAAAGTGGTCCTCATGTGGTTGTCTGAGAACGACGGCTTGTGCTATCCCCCATAAGTTTGTGATGAATGGGCTCCTTTACGGCCCGGCTGTGAGATTGGATGATTATCGATGTGTCTGTGTACACAGGCAAAGTCGGTTTACTTAAGCTGTGTATCCTTTTGTTTGTTCTTCACTCTATTGCCTGCTGCTTTCCTCCAGTGCTCTGATTGCTCCATTGCTCTGATCCATGACTGCCTGCATGTGTGCACGCAGGGTTTTGTGTGCTGTGTCACGGTGTGCATTATAACCCTGTCGGTGTGTAATGAAGCTGGTTTGCTTTTTACGAGTGTGATCAAAGCTGTGCGGTTTTTAATACACCAATAGCTCGCAAGCTTGAGCGGATTTATTGTGCCGCATTTGATGGGATTCCTATATCAAGATGCTGTTTGGCGTTTTTCTGTCATTATATGGCAGTCTGTGTATTTGATTTTCTGCATATTTGATTTCTCTTGGAGTCTTACATAATGGTTCCGCTGTCATGCATGGTGACTCGGAGAGTGATTTTTGGGGAGGGGATGGAGAGAAAATGGGAGTGCGAGGGTGGCATCAATATGCTCAGAGTAAGTACATAAAAATCAGTGAGGTTAGTTTGTGTCTAAACCTTTAAATGCGTTAGTCAGCTGTTGCATTGGAGATTTCAGAAAGGTGTAAAGGAAAGAGCTTGTTTCCCTAAAACAAATCAAGTCTGGTCTTGAACGAAAACAGGTTGAGGGATTCATTACTTATGACAGGAAAATCTATTGCAGCATTAGGTTTTCTATCCTGAAGAAAGCATCTCTGGGTAGTGTCAGGGAATTTCACCTGGTGTGTGTGTGTGTGTGTGTGTGTGTGTGTATATGTTCGCACGACAAGGAGAGAGAGAGTGAAAGAAAAAGAAGGTTCTTCTTACCTGAAAAGTCTGTGCTGTATCAAGACTTAAAATAATCCTTTATCCTTTCCATTTTTCCCCACACAATCTCTGGCAAATATCTAGGTGGCAGATCCAAGGTACAGGATGATGTAGGCCAAAACTGGGAGAACATTGATTTTCTTTTTTTTTTTTCTCCACTTTCTTTCTTTTTTACTCCTTGAATTCCGTCACGTCCATGCTGCTTCATTCCAGGAGATGACCTAACCAATTAACTGGTGATCATTACATTTTTATTCCCATATGTCCACTTCCCCATGGGGATCCATGGTGTTTACATACAGGTTGTATGTTTAGGCACGGCTTATTGGTGTTCATCATTCCTGGTTTTTTTATTATTTTTTTTTTATTTAATAATTCAATTTTCAATATTCAAGGTAATATTCTCTCCATCTGTGTATGAAATCCCAGATGACTGCACACGGCTGCACAATTTTTTGTAGCATTTGGTATTGAGAGCTCTTCCCAGCTACAGAAAGGCTGCGGTTTCTCCGATTGGGCTGGTTCCTGGACAAGAGCTGGCAAAGATATATGAAAATATATATTAAAAATAAATAAAGATAGAAAGAGTAGAAAAAAATTTAAATAAACATGAGTGCTGTGACTTTTGGTTTTCTGCTTCTGTATTTCCTGCCATTGCTGCTTAAATACATGTCCTTTTAGCCTTTTGGCACACATGCTTAAGGACTTGATTAATTATTCATGTTAACCAGGAATTTAAAATATTCAGAAGACGACTTGTCTCCATTCCGAATGATTAGCTTTAGAGGTCGAAAATTAATTAATGAAAACCGATGCATTAAAGCAAGTAATCCAATTAGGCAGGATTTCACATCATCCCTGTAGGCTGTGATACAACTCTGTGTGTGTGTGTGTGTGTGTGTCCACATGCATTTCAACCTGACTTAACCCACATCTATGTAACTTGTTTGCTCTGCATGATTGTTTTACCTAACAAGTCTGTCTACAAATATTTTTAAAGCTCACCCTTGCCTTGTAATCATTTCAGAAGCCAGATGCATGAAGGAAAATCCAAGCTCACCTTTTCATTGCTTTTTTTTTGTTCTCCCAAGAGAGATCTGTTTCTCTTCATAGAACTAGAACATTAACCCTCTGTCAGTTCTCCACCGTCTCTTATACATTCTGTTATGGAGCTCCTTGGTATCCGTGTTCCTCTTCCTGCTTCTCTTTTGCCTCGATCCTGCAAGCGTCCAGACGTGCTCAGTGACTAGGTGATATTTTTAAGGAGATTGTGCAACGCCGCCGATTGCTGTTGCATGTTTGCGGTCTTGATCATCGCTCCGTTTGTGCCATCCCATCACGGATCTGAGTGGCTCCGGTTTGTGGCTTTTGGTGCAGGGAGCGTGTTGGTGTCGGAGTCTGCGTGCGGGAGTGAGACTGCAACGTGCCTGCTCCGGCGAGGACAGAGCGTGAGGGAGGAGAGAAAGGGGAGAGTGAGAAGGAGAGTGAGGGAGGGAAACGTGCGGGAGGGAGGGGGAAATGCAAGAGCCTGGAGCAGCCTTTCGCTTGTGATGCGAGGAGAGAATCAGAGGGGAGAATGAAAGGAAAAGTTAAACAGAGGCAAGGAGTGCACCGGGAAGGAACCTCCATTACAGAGTGAAGGATATGGGATGGATGTGTATTCGACGATTTATCCCACCAGTTATCTGTACCTCTAACAGCATTGTGGCTCTTCAGGAGTGTGGATGTATGTGAACTGACTGATCCATCGAGAACTCGCAGAACTTAAAGGCTGGCTTGATTTTTCATACCAAGACCCAAGCAGGGATAACAAGGCTCGGCTTGTATCAATGGTGGAAATGTTGTTGGACAGCAACTTCCTATTTAGTTAGCTACCTTCTTAAATAATTTTACAAACTGTATATCTACCTCAGAACTTTTTACTCCTATTTACACTTCATGCATCGCTTGTTATTATATCTGACTTGATGTTCGCACTAGCGGGCATCAATTTCTATATATGGTGTATAACACAGCACTGTGATTTTTAGCAATGATGACAAGTGGCGATGAGACAACACTGTTAGAATTAAGATTTTTCAGTTCTCTGCCAATTAGCAATGAATCTGTAATGTAAAAGATCCAAATTATTTATTTCAGACAAATGATGTTTGTTCAGTTCCTTACAAGCAACGTAAAGTTGCCTTTTATTGTTGCACTTAAACGGGAGAAATGTTTAAAAGTAAGGTTTTAATCTCGTAATATTTATACTTTTAATGAAACATGTAAATGACAGAACAAAGTTGGATTTGCCTCTAGAGTGCTTGTAGATAGTACAGTTAGCTTGCTTTGGTAATCTGGCTATAAAGCTGTTTTTAAGACTGTAAACTGGCAGGTAACAATGACAAATCAAACTTGAAAATAATTTAAATATATTTTTGCACTTTATATTTTGCCTACTAGTTTTTCATGGTGGGGGGGTGGAATCTGGACAGTTTGTGGTCACAGGCACAGAAGTAGCAGTTGCTATACACCCACAGGAGACAAATTACAAGCACCACAAGTGATTTGTCACTTGCTAGTGTGAACATATGATCAAAACTTCCTACTATACTGCAAAAACATGACTCTTCCTGGCTTTTTAAACATTTTTTTTTTATTTGTTGTGGTCTCAGAAGATTTCATGTTCATAGTGCTTTCCAGCTGGAAGGCAGTGCCCTAGGCAGTTTTGGGCAGCATTTTTGCAGGCTCACAAAAAGTCCCAGTTGGAAGGCAGCTTGCATTGGCCAGGTTTTAAGGGGGTAATAAATGTGTCTGTTTCAGACAACTTCATCTTCAGAAAGCGACACAGGCAATGCACAATAAAGTAGGCAATGCTTCATGGCAGGTTCAGAGTGAATGAGTGACCAAAGCTGCTGTTGGTCGGTGTTGGATCCCGACCCGGTGTTGGATCCCGACCCGGTGTTGTTTTTCTTGGCCTGGTGATTTTAGATGACGGGAATGCGTCAGTCTCTAAGCATGGCTATATATAGAGGTCTGACTGTAGGCAGCAGAGCGCCAAGCAGCTCACACTAGACAGTTATGCATTCCTGGTGTTCAGCCTCATCGTGCCTCCTGACTAGAAAGCTTTACAGCAGACTTAGAGCGTCCTTTATTTTATGGCACTCACTATACGTCTCTGACTTCAAGCTCCTGCTGGATGTGAATGGAAATCCATACCAAAATAACTAGGGAGGAAAATTTCATTGTCCCAGCATAATTTTCATTTAATATGCATCAGCAAATGACTTCTCCTTTTAAAAACTTGAAGCAGTTTGTCAGATTGTCATAACAGCACTTTGAGAGTACTGCATACAGTGCTATTTTGGATATGTCACGGTTCAGGTATGGGTATACTCAGTGATTATCAATCACCCCTATGGTAATCATGGCAGTATCAGTTGAAATTGAACCCAGTACTGTGAGATTTTTACAATACATGATAGGTTGTGATATTTCATTTTAATACCAGTGCCTCTAAGGTGGATTTCACATTAAGTGATTTTTCGTCTGCTGCCAACACAAGTTTTACAGTTAATCTTATGGGTGTGTTTAGTACTGCTCTCTGATTTTTCTTGTTTTTTGCCAGGGTAGAGCACTATTTACTATCCTGTCTGTGTGAACATGTACTGCCCAGCCCCATAATGTTCCCATTATGGTTTAAATGCAGTTAGGATAATACTTATTAGCCTACTTTGATTGGATAATTACTCATTTTACATGTTGGCCACCATAAGAACCTGAGGAGGCAGTGTTATCTGAGGTTGCTTCTGTTGATCAAGTCAGGGTGTCAAGTGGTCCTCACTTTTGTGAGGTTTAACCTGCAGTTCCCCCACTTGAAAGGGCAGCTTGCTTCTGAAGATTGGACTGGAATTCACTCAGTGACTAAGTTTCAGCTTTCTTTCTTTTATTTGGAAATTTGTCAAGGCCAATAGCAGGTAAAAAAAAATGTGGTCTCTTAACCCACATGATATTAAATATATTACATTTTAACTTGTATTTTAATCACATGATGTTTTCATGCACCACATTTGAACCTTGCATCACATGAAAAACAACAGCTCACCGGCTCCTTCTTTAATGTTTGAAACAAGCTTTATTCCTGCAGTCTTGTTTCCCCAGGTCCAGTCTCTCCAACCATTTCTTTCACACTCAGCCGGTTACAGCTGGAGGGGATATTGTCGTTGGCTTGGCAGCTGGACGGGCGGCGTGACAATGACTTTGTCCCGGCCATTGCTTGGCTCATGCACATGCCAGCTTTCTGAACTTATGCATAGGCACTTCCTATGACCTAAACCTGTGTGCTAATTTGCATATGTGACCTTTGACCTTGGCACAGTGACCTTGAACATATAAAGTTTGTCCAGGCCATTGCTAGGCTCATATGCATGATAACTTTCTGAACATTTGCATAGGCACTCCTTATGAGCTAAACCTGTGTGAAGGTTGGCTAATAAAATCTTTGTCTGTAGCTGTTCGTATGGGGATGGCTGCTGTCCTCTGTGCACTTGAGGTGTCCTGGCTGAGGGGTTACAACGTTCTATGGAACGGCTATTTTTCTCATTCCCATGAGTGAGTGCCTTCAAACACCCCTAATTACCAAATCCTCTCCATCTGGTGCACTCAGCTTGCCTTCAGGCTGGGAGACACACCCAGACCTGATGCACTCTGGCAGAAAGGGGCGTGGCCTGCAGGTCAACTCAACGAGCAACACCAATGAATGAATGTTGGTTGGTCTTGGTTTGATGTGCTACCAACTGCCAAGCAACATTTTATGTTAACATTGATCTCACACCCCCCCCCCCCATCTCTCTCTCTCTCTTTCTCTCTCTCTCTTTCTCTCTCTCTCTCTCTCTCTCTCTCTTTCTCTCTCACACACACACATTTTATTTAGTTCTGCCTGATGTACCTGATTTTTATTTATTTTTTTTCCCTGCTTCTGCTCTGCTTTCTCTTCAAATGGTACTTAGCACTCGATGTTTGACAAACATTTTTAAAAAATGAAGTACATGCACCACAGTCCTTCTGCAAACCATAACGGCACTCTTCTCTTAGTGAGGACTGTAATTCCTGAACCCTTACTTTAGCTTTTTTTAGCAAGTTGAGTTACCTGGAACAGCTGCACTTTAATTCCTGTAGGAGACCTGAGCTGGAGACCATACCATCATCATTCAAGCTAAATAAGACAGGCTGCCCAACATGCCCAACATCCAGCAGCCATTCTGAGGTGTTTTGGCTAACAGTTGAGAGGGCATGTGAGCACTTAATAAAAAAGAAGACGTCGAAAAGAACCCCAGATAATGAATTATAGCCAGTGTGCTAATAATGCTTGTACTGCTGTATGCCATGGGCTGCCTACCCTTGTTCTGGACCACCCTTGCCAGGTTGTTGATTATTTTCCAGCATCCTTAATACAGAGTAATCAAATCTTTCTAATTACCTCACTGTTGTTCTGTTTTGTTTGAATTTGTTTGCCTTCGATTTAGGATTAGTAGCAGTAATTATTATTAGTAGCAAAAGTACTTCAATATACCAATTTTTTCCATATTTTAAGGAGGAGAAACAGACACTTCCATATTTTGACTTGTTTACTAAAAGCCTGTCAGTTACAGTTAGTGTGATAAGTGGGGTATATTTTGCTTATTGAAAACAGTGAACTATATAGTCAGTGTTCTATATCTGCGGAGCAAATATGTCGATATTGAATGAACGTTAATTGATCAGCTGGTTTAAATAACATAAATACAGATTATTTTAGCAATTTACAGAAGTATGCATTCATTTTCTAATTAAATATGAAAACAAACCAAGAGTATCCAGTTAATCTAACGTGCATTTCTATAGACTGTAGGAAGAAACTGGGGTACCTGCAGCAGGTGGAGAACATGTAAATCAGGGGTCACCAACACGGTGCCTGCGGGCACCAGGTCCCCCCAAGGACCACATAAGTTGCCCGCAGGCCTGTTCTAAAAATAGCACAACTCACTAGTGAGCTGCGTCTAAAATT
>JAOUQZ010000019.1:10073102-10099466 GCA_028564935.1 Neosilurus hyrtlii
CTCCCCCTCTTTCTCTTGCTCTCACTCTCTCTCCCTCTCTCTCTGTCCCCCCTCTCCCCCTCTCTCCCTCTCTGTCTGTCTCTCTCTCTTCCTCCCTCTCTCTCTTTCTCTCATCCTCCCTCTCTCTGTCTCTCTCTCTATCTCTCTCTCTCTCTCCCTCCATCTCTTTCTATCTTTTCCCTCCCTCCCTCCCTCTGTCTGTCTGTCAGTGTCTCCCCCCACTCTCTCTTTTGTCTCTTGGCCCTGTCTCTTCCTCTCCAAGGCCTTTTCTTCTTTCCTCTGATTGTTCTCTCCCTCCTCCTCTTCCTCCTGGCTGATGTGTATAAAGCAGTCACTTTGTGTTGTCACTCTATTCGAGGTTCTTAATGAAATTTATCTTTTTATTCACAAAGCAGAGAGGTTGTGGGGGTTCGTGAAAGCGGAGGGTTATGGGGTTATGGGGTTACAGGGTTATTAAGCCAATTTACACCGTGTGATGCGTGTGTGAAGCTAAAGAGAAGCTTATTAACACTGCTGCAGCATCACTGTGTGATTTACATTGCATTCTGTCTCAGCACCTTTCTTTCTTTTGTTCTATCCTAGTCTGTGTTTTAATCTTTTCATCCGCATCCCTGTCCTACCTACTGAAGGAACAGACTCTGATAGAGAATGAAAAAAGAACAAATAAAAGAAGGAAAGAGAGGTTGGACAGAGACAGAAAAAGAGAAAGCAGGTAGTGATCTAAAGAGAGAGATAGAGACAGGGAAAGAAAGAGAGATATCGAAAGAAAGACTGACGGACGAATGCATGTTTCAATTCATCGTGGCATAGTGGTAAGCACATAACAGGAATTTGTTTGTTCTCGTGTTTGTGTGGGTTTCCTCCAGGTACTCCGGTCTCCTCCCACAGTTCAAAGGCATGCACATTAGGTTAATTAGCTGCTCCAAAGTGCCCCTAGATGTGAGTGTGGATGTGTGTGTGTGTGTGTGTGTGTGTGTGTGTGTGAATGAGTTGACCCTGTGATGGTCTGGTGAGCTGTTCAGGTTGACTCTGCCTTCAACCAGAGTCGTCTGGGATGGACTCCAGTGGACCCTAATGAAGGATAAAGCAGTTCAGAAAATGAGATAAGATGAGATGGTCAAAATTCTGCACACTTCTCACTCTCCATGGTCACCATCTTGGCTACATTACAGTAAGGGCAGGGTTACCAACCTATTTTCAGTCAGTTGGAGGATGGCATGGTTCCAACACCTACAAGTATACGTACGTACACCTACGGAGTATTTTCCACGTCATGTTAAATATCTATGCTGATATATGTGTGTATGTGTATATATATCTACACACATATACATACATACACACACACACACACACACATATATATATATATATATATAATATGTGTGTGTATGTATGTGTATGTATGTATATGTACGTGTGTATGTACACATGAATATAAATGGTTTCACTAGTACACCTTAAATCTTAATACATGGGTGGATGGGAATTGGATTAAGGGGGAAAAAAACAGGTCATTTGTAACTGGAAATACATTAACAATACTGCAGTTTGCAATAAGTGGGTTTTATTACTGCTTCAGTGATTAGCAGCGTTGTGGTCACATGACCTATAATGGCTGAGGGAGTTTATTGATCAACTGTCAGCCCTAGTAGTTGCTTTAACTGTGGGGAGACATGAAAAGAGGGAGCAAGGGAGAGATCAGGGCATGAATCACCAATCAAAGTATATTAGCATGGGTAACATAACATCAAAATGCAATGTGTGTGTGTGTGAATCAGAATGAGGCACTTCTACTCAATTAAACATTCTTTATGATTGCCAGAAATGACTGAAATGATGCATCCACAAGCACAGCATGACAGGAAGCGTGGGGTTCAGTTAGAAATGATGGATGGCTCCTCCTGTCACGGAATACCTGTGGGGGTAGCTCTAGGAATCTAGCCGGAAAATGAATGCAGGGTTTATCGCAGGAACCTTTTTTTCTTTATTTATTTATTTTTTATTTTTCTTTTCTGCACAGAAGTGCCACAGCAAATACGGAATATATTAAGAAAAGCTGTGCACTTCGGACTGCTGAAAGGTCATTGAAGAGTTGTTTACATCGACTGTGTTTATGCTTTTAGTTAAATATCAGTTTTGTTTGGAAAGGACATGGCAGGCCAAGATTAAAAATAAGAGTAAGAAATTTAAAATGGCAGGATGATGGGAAGTTCAATAATTCAATGATCTTACCAGACAAAGGCTCAAGAGAATAGTCACCACAGACTGTGGTCAGACAAATTCCATGACTGGAGTGCCATTTAATACCAAATAAACCCAACCTCCAGTGGTATCTAATCAACCTGTGTTTGACCATTCTTAAATGAGTAACGGGTGTGAGCTGTAGTGTTAAAAAGGTAAATACACAAAGTGGGACTTGTTGGACTTCAGTGTAATATTAAGCATAAAGGCTTATGTTAAGTACCTGTAACTATGAATCATGGTGCAGATCCTCTTCCCTGAAGCCAGTCAACCATCTAATTCTGAGTTTTTACCAGAAGCAGCATGAATACCTAATAAAATAATAAAGAAGAGGAATCAGGGATATGGATGCTGGCTAACACCCTTTGAGAACCCAAATAAAAAAAAAAAACATGTTTTGAAAGGTTAATACTTATTTAGCATGAAGGAAGCAAGGGAGCATTAATGGTGGTGGTGGCAATTCAGTGGTTTAGGCTCTGGGTTACTGATCAGAAGGTCGGGACTTCAAACTCCAGTACCACCAAGCTGCCACTGTTGGGCCCTTGAGCAAGGTCCTTAACCCTATATGCTCTACGGGCTCCATGTCCTGCACTCGGATCCCAAATTAACAACCTAACCGCAGTGGTGGCTTAGTGGTTAAGGTGGTGGGTTACTGCTCCAAAGGTCAGCAGTTCAATCCCCACTATCACCACTGTTGGGCCCTTGAGCAAGGCCCTTAACCCTCAATTGCTCAGTTGTGTAAAAATTATAATTGTAAGTCGCTCTGGATAATAGCATCTGCCAAATGCTGTAAATGTAACCTAACCCAAAACAATGCTGAAAGCTCTCTAGGTTCGATGTACCAGTACGGTTTAAAACACACACACACACAATCAGGATGTTTGATTGCTTTCGCTTCTTCACCTTTAGCTGACAGTGGTCCACCCATTACAGGGGACATCTTACAACAATCTGGGATATGCAACAAAAACAATTTCACTGTGCTGCAGTGTATATGCAACAAGTAAAGGCTTCTTCTTCTTCTTCATCTTAAGCTGATTCTAATCTGCAACAGCCTGTAGATGCCATTAAATCCTACATCACGGGTGTCAAACTCAAGGCCTGCAGGCCAAATCCGCCCCGACAACTCATTTTATGTGGCCTGCAACAGCTTTCAAAGATTATGATTCTTGTACATTCATTGCATCGACCGTTGTCATGAAATGTAATTCATCATGGTTCCACTAGGTGGCAGCAACCTATTTCAAGTAAACATCTAGTCATTCATGACTCAAGAAAGACTGCATGCTAGCTTGTCGCTGTTAAGCATTGTCAGAATATGCAAGTGAATAAAGGAAAAAGAGGAGAAATGACTAAACGAATTATTTTGCAATGCAGATTTCACGGTTGCCCTTTAAGAATAGATGTTCGGTGATTATTCGGTCCTTGATCACCTTTAAATTTAGTGATGTGGCCCTTAGTGAAAGAGTTTGCCACTCCTGTTCATAGTGTACCTTGAGGAACATTCTAATGATTTACTTATTATTATTGTTGTTGTTTTATTTACTTTTAATCATTTTTACTTTTATACAGCACTGCACTTGTGTATGAGTAACTCACTAATAAATATTTTAATATAAGGAAAAACGAAGAGAAAGAGACAGCGAGACCTTTTCTTCTCGTGATCTTCAGGAAATTCAAAAGATGTAATTTCCTGTTGAGCATGTGATCTTCATATGGGTGAATGAATCCTGTAAATGTTTCGAGCCACAGATTTTTATTGAGTTTACACATGAATGCCAATATTGGGATTTAATTTAAATTTATATTTATGATGTTATTGAATATATTTCAAATAAAGGATGAAGATATTCCGATCGGTAAAATGCAGTCTAACTTTTTAAATCTATAGCTAGATTTGTTTTATAGTGATTTATTTGTTAATTATCTGAATTGTTCTTGTTGTAAGGGACGAGAAGTTTTTGAAAGTGAGCTTACACGGTACGGATCATAATCCCGATTTGGGGAGATCACTTTCCGGTGTCAGAGCAATATTTCAGCCGATTTTATTCCGATATGTTCTGATGTTCTCAGCTTTTAACCCCATGTGATTCCGATATCATTTGCGATGTTTCATCTGATTTTGTTATGATCTATAACGATGTCACTCTGATTTATACCAATATTGTTCCGTTGTGTCTCCGATATTGTATATAATGTGTGTAAATTCACTGAAAATGTGACCAGAATGTCTCCTGATGTTGCTCCTATTTTTATACCCAAATTTTATACCAACATTACACCGATCACTACCGATGTGCAACGATGTTATGCCAATGTTTTTCCTGTTTCTCAAAAAACACGGAAACTTTCCAAATTTTTCAGCACTCAAAATATTTCACGCTTCTCTAAAGTTTACCCCGGAATTCTAAAATGTCCTCCAGTGTATAGCAATGTTTTCCAATGGATACTGATGTTCTCCGATTTCCTTCAGTGTAACATTTGAACATGATCACGGCAAATCGGGATCATGATCAGTATTGTGCAATTGCACCTTTATATTTATACACCTTTATAAGTATTTTAGCTTTTTTTGTTGTTGTTGTTGAAATAAATATGGGCTTCATAGACTTTGTCTATGAAAATTAACAAATTGAGGAGAACAAAATGATACCCTCCCCACATTATCTTGTGTAGCGAATGGGTAAAGTGTGGCCTAGACACGTCCACCGGTGAAGTGTGATTACATGATAAATGATTATATCTCTGTCTGATAATCTCCCACTGTGGTAACACTTGTTAGTTGGTCTTTTGCTTCAGCTGCTTTGTCGGTCACATCAGCAGACGTTCATGTCAATGCTTCTCTTCTCTTCTGAGTTTGTCACAACAGATCCTTCCTACTGATCCTCTCCTGCAACCTTCTGCTTTCATCTTTCAGTGCCATCCGTTCTTCGTTATCCATTCTCTTTCTCCTTCTCTTGTTTCTCTTTTACCCCCTCCCTTCCCCTGAATCACTGTTACACCACAGGCTGCCGTATTCCAGCTCTCATTAAGTATTCAAGGATGCTTTGAATGCCTTGGCGGCACCTGTAGCTACAATGATGAATTAGATATGAATATTCAAAGTGTAACCCTGCCACTGTCTAATGACCCCAATGTCAGTTATTAAAATATTTATGACCCCCAAGTAAGCTGAGCTGCACTTTCAGAGCGGCACGAGCCCCTGCTGCACAACGCACTTGCATAAAATCAATGAGTTTAAACAAAGCCACAATCGATAACAGCACAGACTGCACCAATTCCTTTATCCTAAAAGGCTTTTAAAAATGTCTTATCACCTTTGTTGCTATTACGTTTTGCCTTTTGTGGAGAGCTTTTGACACGATTATATGAAATTCAATATCATTTGTTGTCCTGACAGACTCACTGCTGAGGTCTCTCTCCATCTGTTTCTCTGTCTCCTTGTTGAGGGGTTTTTCCAGCTTAGGGTCTGAACAAAATAAATGTCTCAAAATAACTGCTCCCCCGACTGAAAACTCTGCGTCCACATGAACTGAATCAAAGCAATTTGGAACTGCCTAACGTGCATGTCTTTGGACTCTGGGAGCAAAACCAGAGCATCAGGAGGAAGCCCACGCAAGCATGGGGAGAACATGCAACTCCACACAGAAACACCCAAACCCGGGACTCAAACCCAGGACCTTCTTGCTATGAGGCATATGCGCTAACCACTATGCCACTGTGGATATACTATATGGGAACATCTGGGAAGTAAAAATCTGGGAAACACCTTGGTGAGAACGCACAAGCAGGGGTGTAAGAGCTGTGTAATGGTGATCCTTTAAGAGTTATAGTATACACTACATAGAAACATAATGAAAAACAAAGTAAAATGAGATTTTTCTATATGTTATGACAGAGGCAGGTCAGGTGAGCCCAGCGTGCTCCAAGCAGAAGGCAACACTGTGTATCTAACGGGGTCTTTTGATCTTACTCATTCACAGTGTAGTACATACTACACAGAAACGTACGTTAATCGCACGCCATAATCTTTAAAGATGTGTTTTTACACCCATTCAAAGTTATTGTATATATTACATGGAAACATGAGAACTAAAAGGAGATTTTCTGTTTTATTTTAAATTGTGATAGTGACGATGCTGCCTGCTCCAATTGACCGTGAAAGATTCAAGTACTATCCATTCGGGATAATGTTTTTTAATCCCCTGATAGCAGACCAATCAGCTCGCACCATTTCTGTGTAGTACATATATACAATTTTCTGTTATGTGGTAGAAATATGGTGCTATATATGAGTGACATCTGAGTGTGTGTGCAAGCATACAAGCACCCATGAGATAATGCGTTAATACTTTTTTTTCTCCCTCTCTCGCCCTTAGGGACAGCTGGCTGCAATTTTCAGTTTTCCATGGCTGTGCTGGTGGAGAGAAAGGCCCGCTCCCCTCCTGTGCCCTATTTTCTGTGGCTTGTCATTATTACATGCTTGACTCATGTTATTGTGGTACAACTCTGGTCTGGTCAGTGGGCCATAGCGTTTTGCTACAAAAAATAAATAAATGGGAAGGAGAGACTAGACAGTGCATTGATGAACTGCAGCAAGAGGGCTGAGACGCCCTGAACTCCGATCTCACTGGAGGGCAAATACCTAATTTGTTTTATTTGTGTGCTTTTAGTATGCACTCATTTGCTTAATTTTCATTTGTGGGAGCCAATTTGTGAGCTTTGTTTTCATGCTTTCACATACAAGCAGCTCTCTCAGTGCACTGGTGCTCTGATGGAAAAGGTCATGCTGTGCATTAACACTCTGGCTGAGGCCTGTGTGGAGATGAGTGGTGTGGGAACATGAGCATTTTTTTTTTTTTTTTTTTTTTTTTATCGACACATTTGATTGCTCTAAGGTCCCATGTGGACCACTTTAAAGCTCTCTGTTCTCCATCAACTTTTGCATGGCAAATCTTTTCTTATCTCACTCACTCACATATTTGCTGAACCGCTTAATCCCATTAGGGTCACAAGGAGGACCGAGTCCATCTCAGCCGACACTGGGCGATGGCAGGGTACACCCTGAACAGCTTGACTGAAAGAGAAAATCTTTGTTGACGTATGCAATTTTTCAGAATTCCAAGCCCAAGATTTAAATCTTCCGGCATGGGGTTTGCATGTGCCTGTGTGAGTTTCCTCCAGGAGTCCAAAGAAATACAGATTAGGTCGACTGGCTTCTCTAAATTCCCCATAGGTGTGAAGTGTGATTGGCTGGTTGCCTGTCTGTGTTAGGCATGTGATAGAGTGGTGACCTGTTCAGGGTATACCCTGTCTCTTGCCCAGTAACACTGGAATCGGCTCCAACTTCATGCATGAACCTAAGTCTGTAAGTGATATAAGCCTATAAGCCTATAGATCTATAAGTAATATGAATGGATGGATGGATGAGTCCAAGCAATCATAGGCAAGATAAGATTTTCACTCCAGCACCAATTTCAATGTAACAGCTCCCAATTTCTTCTAAGGTCACTCAAGCTGCCTGCCTTCGTTTGCAATTAATAGTTTGATTCCCACCCACATATCATATGTATTACCGCGATATCACTGCTGTGATTCATTAATAAGATTCATCATTAAGATTCACGGCGTGAATCACCAACATTTCCACCGACATTTAATTAGTCACTTGCCATAAAATCTTTTGGACTACTAAGGGGAGTCACCTTTCTAGACCTGCTCTTGAACATAAAGTGTTTGGGATAAGCGAGTATTAAAGATAATTGAGTCTTAGAGAATGATAGATCGTCCTCACGAATACAACACGCAATGCAGCTCTGTTCTCTTCACTGTGATGTTGACAAGCTCAAATTTACTAAACAAACCTTCAGATTTTAACAGTGGTGGAAAAAGTGCAAAAGAAGTAATAATTCACTTCAGAAAAAAAAATATATGAATAAATCATCAGGTGAAAAAAAAAAAGACTTGTAGCAATTATATTTTTCTTACTTATCTAATTCACAAATCTGAAAATGTTTTATTTGTAAGGAAGGCATTATGTTAGCTAGCCATGTGCGCTGTAATAACATTGTTTTTTATTCATTCGTTTCTCGAACCGTTTTATCCTACTAGCGTCACGGGGAGGCTGGAGCCTATCTCAGCTCACAACAATTCACACATGCACTTATACCTAGGGGCAATTCGGAACACCCAATAAGCCTAATGTGCATGTCTTTGGACTGTAGAAGGAAGGCAGAATTCCCCGGAGAAAGTCCACACAAGCAAGCTGGGGAACATGGGAACTCCACACAGAAACCGGGTCCGAGACTCCAACCCAGGACCTTCTTAATGTGAGGCGGCCATGCTAACCACTACACCAATGTGCCGGCCTTTGTTAAAACTACCTGAGAAGAGAAGAAGATGGTAAGCGTTGGCTTTAAATCATGGAATGGAAGCAATTTCCAGACTTAAACCCCATCAAGTACAACAAATTTTTGGGAACTTCTGAAGCAGTGTTGGGAAAAGCTTTCAGAACAATATCTGATTTGCATCGTCAAAAGAACACCACGCGGGTGTTCAGCTGTAATATCTGCAAAGGTTTGCTAATGTAAATGATTGTAATTTGGGCTAATTTGACGAGGCAAAAAAGGTGATTAAATTCTGTTAAACAGTGGCATCATGGTGGAGTAGTGCCTGCCTTCTCCATGTCTGCCTCAAAGCAAGAAGGTCCTGGGTTCAATTCTACCCTTGCTTGCATGGGTTTTTCTGAGTCCTCCTTTTTTCCTTCCACAGTCCATAGGCATGCAAATTAGGCTAATTTGATGTTCCAAATTGCCCCTAGGTGTGAATGGGAGTGTGAATTATTGTGTGTTGCCCTGCGGTTGAGTTAGCAAATGATTGACTGAGTGAGTGTGTTAAACATAACAATTACACATTATTTATTTTTTAAAAACCTGCAACAAGTATTTTTATTTGTTTTGTTCAACACTAATTTCAGGGTACCCAGAAATAAAACTGCACAAATTTTAATTAAAAACAGGAATAATTTAGGAATTCTAAAACTACATATAAAGCACAATACCATCAGCTGGCTAGCTAATGTAGCATAATACACTAAGGGTTTTTGTGGCTGGCGTGGTTCCTTAGCTAGCTCACGCTAATTTATACATCGAAAAGCATCAATAATCTGGGATAAGAATGTAAAACAGCCATTCACATGCCTGGTATTGCATGGCATGAATTACAGCTGATAAGCTTTTTATACGAAAGATGAAGGGTTTTCAGGAACCTATTCAACCATGTTAAATCTAGAGTTAGATGTTAATCCGAATAAGAATGAATGTTAAGTACAACCCTTTGCTGAGGACTGTGGGGTCTACCCTTTCCACTGAAAGAAAAAGAAATTCACTTGTTACAATGACTGCTGTGGATGAGACCCTGAGGTCTGAGATAGTGGGTTGTTGGTGCCAGAACTAGGGGCTGAAACCATGACATTAGGACTGACTGATCAGATAAATTTCTTGCCAAGTGCTTGCGTTTGTAAAGCGTCAACCCTGCCAACCACTGTCCTTTGTGGGCGTTCTCTAGGGGAACTCTATTAGTGTTGAGGAAGGGCAGTGGCGGTTTTTTTAGGCCAGGGGTCTGCAACCTTTATTATCAAAAGAGCCATTTTGCGCCCTTCTTCTGCCAAAAAAAAAATAGTCGGGAGACGCAAAAAAGTTTTTAAAGTTTTCATCTTTTTTTTTTTTATTTTACCTGTTACAACAGCTAAATGCAACAACAGAAGTGCAGTGTGCATTTGTAGGCCTACTTTGAGATAAATGTAACTGTGAACTGTAGGCCTATTTATGTCCTTCGTATATTTGTGTAAAAGAGGCATTTCTCTAATTTTCGAAACAATTTCCCGTTTGTCGGAGAATAGATGTTCTGAAATTTTTATGAATGATTCTTTCATATATTCTCCGTCTGTAAACGGCTTCCCCCTCTTTACAATCTCCAGAGCTGCTACAAAACTAGCAGTGCTAGTTGACTGTGGAGATTTAATCCACTTCTTGAAAGATAGCTTTTCGTAGCAGTTCCGAAATTGTTCTCTTTCGCTCATCTTCAGTTGGGTATATTTTGGCAAATGCTAAGTGCTTGTTTTGTTAATGTCTTTCAACGTTACATTTTTGTTGTTTGATATTTACTCACCACATTTCAAGCACTCAGGTAAGCCAGCGTCGTTGGCGGTGAAGGCAAATGAATATGTCCGCGCTAAAACTCTCTATTTTCTTCCGAAACTTAGGCTATCGCAGGGATCACCCACTCCAAAAGCCACCAGCAAGTAAAGGCAAAGGCTGTTGACATTGATGTGACTATATTTTTGTTGACAAATAATAAATTAAACATAGCTTTTTTTTAATCAGATGGCATCAACTCAAACTCCATGATAACTACGCAACAAAATAAACTAATAATGATAATATATGAATAAAAATTAATTAAGAAATACCCTTTATTTATGTTTGTGGGTTTTTTTTTTTGGTTTTTTTTTTAAATCAAGGTCAAAGGCAGCTGCTACAAGGAGGCTGAAGAGCCGCATGCGGCTCCGAAGCCGCATGTTGCAGACCCCTGGTTTAGGCCCAACTTCTTAAGATATGTGGAGTGATGCTCCAGTCAGGCAGACCATTTGAGAACACAGAAAGGGGTTACAGGGAGCTATGAATGTATAGAATGTGCCACTACAGTCTGGTTTTATCATGGGTTGTATCCTCGTGACCCCGGCCAGATACTGCAGGATATTTCGAGAGTTGCCCCATATCCTTGTTTAAGTCTACTGTTTATGGATCGATGCGAGCGATAGCCAGGGCTATCCTTGTGAACGCAATATCTCAAGAACGCTTTAGAATTTTTTTTTTCCAAACTTTGCACAAATCCCCACCTTAACTCAATACTGATTAAAGGTCACAGGTCAATGCAGACTCATGTTCCATTCTTGTGAATGCAATATCTTGACAAAGCTCTGATGGATTCTTCTTCCTACTTTGCCTGAAAGTCCCCTCTGACTCAAGGATGACCTGATTGGATTTTGGAGGTCACAGGTCAAAGATGTTGGAGTTTGAGCTTACAACTTTTGGTCAGCAGCCCAATTTACCCACTGAGCCACCACGAACCCACAGCTGAAATTTATTAGTTCTCTGTATCACATGGAACGTAATATCAAGTATCTTTATCATCAGCAGCATCATCATCATTATAATCAACAATCATCATGCTCCCTAGAACATCAATAGTGTGTCTGCATTTAGGGCTTGAACCACAAAAAGCTGGACATAGAGCCTTGTTGACTAGCGTTATTCTGTGACCAGCACTGGTGTCCACTACCCACTTATACTCAGTCTTAGTACAGAATCTGACACTCAGCAGCTCAACACAATTTATTAGTTTTACAACCAAGCTGTGATAGAGCAGGAAGCATAATCTGAACTGGCATTCGCCCATTATGTTTTGCACGCATTGTTCTCAGAGGTTGCAGGTGCCTAAAAATAGACAGCCCAGGGTGATAATCGTGATTAATATCTGTAAGGTCTATTTTTTATTATTCTTTTTTATGACAATGACTCATTTCCTTGAGCTGTATCATAGGGAAACGTGCAGCAGAGCCTCAGCATGGAGAAGGACACAGTGAGATTGTGTCTCTCTTTGGTCACCCACAGCAACAGGAGCTTTTGTATTTCGGCCACGTACTTTACAGTCCCACATTGCAATGACTCATGAGATTTAAATGAAAATCCAGTTCAGGAAGAATGAAGTGATTAGAGTCACAGTTATTAATAATGTGCCTCTGTTGACGCCTTCTGTATTTTTAATAAATCCTCATTAGTCAGGGTGGATAAAAGAGTACATGTGCATATGTGTGTATGAGTACTACATTGTTTTCCATGAATACAATGTGTATGAATAGGAAAACTATTCAATCATGGGTTTTTACCCTTTTTCTGTTCTCTTTTACCATGACCACTAAATGACAACCCAAGAAACAGAAAGACAAGTTGAGAAAAGAACAGCACAGCAGCTCCTCCTGCTGGGTACTTACTAGATTCACTCTCGCAAAAGCTTTCATTCATTCATTTGCTAAACTGCTTTATCCTTTTTTATTAGGACCACCTGGAGGCTGGAGCCTATCTCAGCCGACTCTGATGGTATACACCCTGAACAGCTTGCCAGTCCATCGCAGGGAGTTCACATTCTCATATAGGGGCAATTTAGTATATCCAGTTAGCCTAATGTGCATGTCTTTGGACTGTGGGAGGAAACCGGAGTATCATATACTGGAGTGTCCATATCATATACTGGAGTGGGCGTGCCATGAATAAAATCAGTGTGTCTTGTCAGCTGCAAGGCTTCAGATTGGCCCTTCTCAGTAAGGCTGGTGTAGTGTTCAGGTTTGTGTCTGTCTGTCTGTCTACAATGATCTCTCGATTTTTAATGAAATAATGCCCCTCTCAATATGGCGTACGCGTTGACGTGTCACGTAGCGAAGAGTTGAAAATGCCGGTGAGTTGGCTAGATAACCGATCATAATAAAAGTCAAAAATCGAGAATATAAAAAAAAAAATACAACAGCACAATCAAAATGAGTAAGGTATCAATTAAAAGATTAAATATTAATATTTGGTGCTATAAATATTTGGGACGATTTTAAACGTTTTATTTATGGCTTGAACGTCAGTCATTTTACTTAGTGTCTGGCTTCACTATAGAACGTTAAGCACTTCCTCTAAAAGAGAACTGACCCCGGAACATTGCTGTTTCATCCCAATTACCGGTAATATATGAAATAAACATATATATTATCCGCTTTTAATAACAAAACAACTTAAGCTTAATCTCTGACACACTATATAATCTATATTTAAATTAATATAATGCAGGTTTAATAGCTAACTAGCCCTCCTAGCTAGCTAGCTAAGTGTGTGTTCATTAATTAGCTGCAGCTGAATAAGATTGCAAAGATGTATTGTGTGTTTCTAATGAATAATTATCATACAGATAACCGTGAGCATTTAAACCATCTTTAGGATTAAATAAACACTGTACTTCGTATGTTTAGATGCCCTGAGCTAGTCACTAAACTCGTCATATTGTTTTCAGAGTCTGTATAAACGTGTTGTGGAGATAAAACGTTCGATATAACCGGTTTATTTTAACAATTACATAATTAGTTTGCAGCACTAATGATCACGTGATGCTCTCTTGAACTCTTTTGTTTGTATGGGTCTTACGATAACGTGTACTAAAGCTCGAGACCATCTGCGCATGCGCGGTGTCACCACTGCAGAAGGTACTGGGCTTAAATAATTTCAGCAGATATTTAATGTAGTTATGAACCTAAATTCACCTATTAAAGGGTCAAGAACACACACATCTTGTTTTCCTATCCTTGAAGGGATATTTGTTAACCGAACACATTCCCCACTTCCTTTCCCTAACTTCAATCTCAACCCAGAAAACCAAGCCTTAGGCCTCAAACAGAAATTTAACGGATTGAGGTTGAGCCAAAATGTCCTCGTCCTGTTGGAAAAACATTCTGCTGCTCAGTGTGACGCAAAGACGAACACACACACCAGGCTTTTCTCTTAAAACAGCTTCATTTCTTCATGGCGTGGATTCTCTGAGATGTAGGAAACACCATTGAGATTCTGTGCTGTGTTGACGTGACCGCATCGTGCGTTCCTGTGGATATCTCAGGTGCACCGATGGCTTGAGTAGTATAAAGCTAATCATCGAATTAAAGAAATCTATCCTTTCTTTTCAGGAATTTTACCTTTTAGATCTCAGTGTGTTTATTTATCTATTTATTTGTTTATTTTTGTATTTGGCTTTTGTTATCAGCTTCGGCTGACTTTTATTTTGAATTTTATTAAAGTTACTTTTTAACAATTAACTTGTACTGATTGTGGTGGATTGGGCATCTGATTAGGATGCCTCCCGAACACCTCCCTGGTGTGGTGTTTTGGTCATGTCCGACCGGGAAGAGACCCTGGGGCCAACCCAGAGCTCGCTGGACGGACTGTGTCTCTCGGCTGGTCTGGGAACGCCTTGTCGCACCTCCCGGAAGAGCTGGAGGAAGTGGCTTGGGAGAGAGACATCTCGACCTCACTGCTTAGTCTGCTGCCCCCCCAAGGAACAAACGGATGAAGATGATTGTAACTTTGTTTTTGTTTGTTTGTTTGTTTACAGACATGAGGCTGTATTTGTTTCTTGCTATGACCCTGATGACCCTTCTCACCGAGGTGGTGTACGGGGCTGATAAGAAGAAGCTCCAAATCGGTATAAAGAAAAGAGTGGAGAACTGTCCCATCAAGTCCCGGAAGGGGGATGTCCTGAACATGCACTACACCGTAGGTTTCTACTGACTTTTGAAAGAGCTGGTATCTCAGTGGAGATGTAACAAAATTCTGTATCATATTTCAGACACTATTTGGTGAATAAATATTCTGATCTTCTTTCCGTGACTAATTAACTATTATTATTTTGATTATTAGGGAAAGCTGGAGGACGGGACTGAATTTGACAGCAGCATACCGAGGAATCAGCCCTTCACCTTCACCCTGGGGACTGGGCAGGTGATAAAGGGCTGGGACCAGGGGCTGTTAGGGTGAGTCTGTTTTCACTTCTGTGTCACATGTTGGAGTTTTGGTTGTATTTTTGGTTTTAATGATGAGAGTTGTTGATCTGAGTCCGGTGTGGAGTTGACCATGTGATGTGTCTCTTTCATGTCCTCAGCATGTGTGAGGGAGAGAAGAGGAAGCTGGTCATCCCGTCCGAGCTTGGTCAGTGTACAACACTTTTTTCTCTCTGAATGTTAACTTGAATAGAAACATAGTCATAAACATCCACCGATCACGTTTCCATATTCCCATTTTTGATGGGTATTCAAGGCGCTCTACACACCATGTGACCTGTCCTTCAAATACACCTGGAACTTTCCAGCAGGTTATTTGAATTTTCCGTTACATTGAAAATGTAAATGCAGCTGGGTGTTTTTTTGTTGCTTTCTCTTTATACTGGGGCAGGGAACCTGAATGTGAATGCTTAGTAGCAAAACATCAGGAGCAAAAGAATAGCCACGAGTCACCTATCAAGCCAAAGCTGGTGGGTTAGTGCAAGAAACAGCCATTACTGTTTTCACTGGCACCTTTGGGGATCGATTGTCTCTATTCGTGCCTACTTTGAGGCAAGTAGCCCTGGGAATTTGGCCTGATGATTACCCATGGGCCAGATAAGGCCAATCTGTGCATACGGCGGTGTCAAGGTGAAAGGTGAGGTTTATCTCTAAGTATATTAGACACTCTGATACGAACATTTAACTACATGATGTCTTTATAATTTGTGTACAAATAAGCATTTATATAAAATAATTAAGTCATACACAAAATATGCTAAGTGCTAGCCAGTTGATCAGCTGAGCTACAGCCCTTGAGTGGGGACCCCTCTATGTTGTGACAGCCCTACTTATATAAGATGAACTCCATGCAAACCCTTAGGAATCCCTGGATGTGCAGATGCATCCAAATCATGGGACCAATTTAAGATGACATAGCAGGAAACCGGAGTCTTGCCGAGTCTCAGTTTCAACTTGTCAGAAGTGCAGACTTCAAACTATATACAAGTTATTAAATGGTGTTGATAGGCCAAGTAAAATCAGAGTTATGATTTAATAATTTCATGCTTTTAATTTAACTTCCTGCAATGGCAGTTGGCATGGCGTGATGTCAGCAAAAAATAAATAAAAAATGCAAGGCAGTCTGCAGGTAAAGGCTGCCATCAAGTGGTCAACAGGAGGAGTAACAAACCCTGGAAATGTCAGTGCTAAATTGGTACATAATTTTTTGATTTTACAATATATATTTGCATTCTAAATTACAATAATCTTAAGTTAAACGTGTTGGTGTTTTTTTTGGGTAATTTTAGGTCCAATGTATTAATACAGTATGTCAGAATGAAAAAGTAACTGTTGGGTCACAGGTTAAGGTTGTGCTGAAAAAAAAATGATACCAAACAAGGCAAGGAAAACAGTTTTTTAAGGTAAAATATAAAGGTAAATTCAAAAGTAGTCAAAAACAGCCAATTATAACCTGGACCCTTTAAGGGTTAAATCAGTTGGGCACCTTACTCAGTTCAGTTGGATTAGGGTTCGGTCTGTCGGATCAAAGGGCTCTAACTGTTGGACCAATGGGCAGTCAGAATATAGGACTGTAACCCCCTTGAGTGAATCTTGCTCCATTACTGGAGTAAATAAAAACACAAGATTGTTTGTTTAATTGTATTTTATTCGCCTGTTTTCTAGCTCAGCTTGATTATGAATAGATTTTAAACAAGTGTTAAAAATTCCCATTAGCTTCCACTTTCCAGCAAGACAGCAGGTGGGGAAACTGCAGGGTTATAGGTGTGATGATAAAAGCTTAAGCAGGTTTTCAGCTTGAGGCATAACGCTCCAGGTTACAAGCCTTGAGTAGCTTTGAGATGACCCTGACTTACACAACAAGATCGTGGGATAGCGCCTAATCAAAGCTTCGAATCTGGAAACGTGTTGTCTTTTTGGAGTGTCGCGGTGTCTACCCAGTTTCATTGTTTATTCTTCCGTAATGTGCAAATATATTCGAAGTATAGAGTTATATATATAAATGCTTTATAATTAGAAATCTGTTATGTAATTCACTGCAGGGTGTCCTGAAATATGAAAACACTCAGTGATAGGGAAGCTAGATGCCATTTTGCCACTAACAGCATTTAGGACTGAGTGATATATTAATAAGTTATCATGATACAGGTATTCATATCTTCAGAGAACTGAATGTCATGATTTAGTAGAAATATGACGATCTCTCCAGAAATAAACAGGTGACTGCAGAATTTTACCCCATCAGTACATAAGTGTAGAGTATAAACATTATACACATAATGTTACATGATACATAGGATGGAAATATCAGGTCTGTTCTATTACAAATGTGATTGTTGGTATTAGTGGGGGATAAGATTGAAGGAGCGAACTCCAGGCCATAGGTGCAATAAGCAGGGCTTTATTAACCTAAAACTGGAGTAGATATCAGACAGTAACATACAGAAAGCAAGCAAATATGTGTAGAGTTCCAGAGAAAAGAGAGAAAACACATCCCACAAGTGCAGCACTGATCGAGAGCACTGTGTTGGGAGCATCACATGTCGATGACAGGTTCTCAATGAGCCTGTTGTACTAGCAGTATTAATGTTTAAGTAATTTTAAGTGTATTTTTTGTGTGTACTGATGATTTTGTTCTGTGCTTTAGGTTATGGTGACAGAGGTGCACCACCCAAAATCCCAGGTACGCATTCGAAATTGAAAACATTATTAGTATACTGTATAATGGCACAATCTGATTGTTTTGCTATCTTGGGATGAATAACAATTAGTCACCCAAGTTGAGGTAGATGTCTCTGAATAGTCCCCGAGAAACTATACGGAAACATCTATCCTCTATAGGCAGGTGTTTTACATTTTAAATTGATTTGAACATAATCCCGAGTTTCAGAAATGAATAATGTCCATAAGTATATTCTACACGGGAGCAGCATGATCTTACTGGTCCAGTATCTCAGGAATAAAAATCATTAATCTGAGGGGACAACGACTGTATAAAAAGGCAGACACGGTTTGCCACGGTCACTCAGAGATTTTGTTAGTTTGTTTATTGAAATCTCATTTTAGTTTGCCTTTTGCTGTTTCTGTGTTACATATACTAAAACTCTCTGAGTTGGAGAACCCATAAAGAAAAATGTAAAATATTAAAATTGCTTATGTTCCCATGTACCCATAATTAGTATTAAGAAAACTTAAACTGTATATAAACAAATATTTACCTTAGACTTGGTGGATATTGCTGAATATTCCCCTTGATGCTCTGTCTCAGGGTCTACTGAGTGATATCCACCTCACCTTTGGTAAATAAATGCGTTAAATTAATTCTTTCTTCGTTGCTGTGGAACAGGTTGAATGATTATTACACAACTGGCATGTGCAACATATTGACGTGACTGTTGATTTTGAATTAATAAATAATTATAGAATTCTGTTTTCGTATGAATTATTTGGTCTTGGAGGGTGTTATTTAGCTCTACTTGAGCTGCTTGGCCTTGGCAGATGATAATTCCTTGAATGAATAATTCTCCTTATCATACTTTGCCTCATTCAATAACTGCTTAATGACATGAATAAAGATGGATTTGTAACCCAAGAGCCTGTATTTGTATTGTAAATCTGTACAGAATATCCAGTATGATGTTCCCAATGTTGTTGATTTTTTTTAATACCTTTGTCGTCCACTAGGTGGTGCCACACTCATCTTTGAAGTCGAGCTGTTGAGCATCGAAAGAAGATCAGATTTATAGTGTGAAGAATAGCTGTGCTGTGAAAATCCGAAGCCCTGACTTTAAAGCTGTACATGCACTGAGGTTATCTAATCACTGTTCTGGAGCCTAAAGACAGGAATTTGTTCATCATGTTTCAGAGATGGAAAATCGCACATTCATGTACCGCCGATGAAATAAAAAAACTAAAGTTCCAGAATTGTTTTCAGCACCATTCTTTATTTTCTTAACAACCTTACTACACACACTTGGATGTGATAGTGCATACAGTACAGTTTCATTCCAGCAAACAGGGATTGTGTTTACTTATTGTCCAAAATGTTCAGAGTTGAATAGTTGAGTAGAATAAAAAGTTTATGTACAAAAAAAGTGTCTACTTGATTTCTTTTTTTATTTTTATTTTATTATTTTTTTTAAGCTATGACCAACATTTTGATGTTTGATCTGCATATATGAGGCTGGATAAAAACCCATGTAACCAAAAAAAAAAAAAAAAAAAAAACAAAAAACTGCTGCACTCTAAAGGTATTGCTACAGTTCCGATTTGTTGATCCTAGATATTGATATCCTTTAGTTTTAAAGCATCCAGAAGCAACCTAGAGCACAAAGCAGAGATTCAGTGTTCAGCTTGGTTATGTCCTAAAATCCTACTAAGTGGAAACAAAAAAAAATCTCAAAACGCGCAAGATAAAAGGCCCCAGTTTCCACGTTCCACTTCAAAATACATAATCATAACCTAAGATGCTTCATTAACTTAAAACAAGATCACTCACTGCGTCGTCTCTAATAGCTGCCGTAGCCCACATGAAGAAAAGTGTTACTTATAAAAGAAGAAAAAGAAAGGTGAGATCTACATGGATGAAAAAAGCCATCACCTAATTTTCTACTCAATTACAGATGCACAAAGCCATGTCGTATGGCACTTAGTGTTTAAGCGTACAAAACTGAAGAACACCAACCATTCCACAACACGTCCTGCCCCTTACAGTACGATTAAGCTAAAAAGGGACGCTAGCACACACTCTATGGGAATAATATAGTAAGGAAATAGTGAAAGAAAGTAAGACAGTTGGGATCGATTGATTAACCTGCAGCTGAGATTGGCTTGGCTGAGCTCCTCGCTCGTCTCCGTTTGACACACTGTTGTGGAGTAGTACGGTCTGTGTGTCCTTCTCCACCGTGACCGGTTGGAGGAATAAGGTAACGGTGGTGGTGGTGTTGATGGAGGAGCTGGTGGGTGGTTCATGGGGTTATGTCCCCCTTCTTCTGTGGGGTGTTCAGCTTCTGCATGCCTCGCACCTTCTCCAACAGGGCAGCCACAAAGTCCTGTGGGAACCCAAAAGTGGATAGGGGTTTTTTTATGGATAATGTGAAAAAAAAAGTACATGTGCAAGTAAAGCAAGTGTGTGTCTTCTGATTGATAATGTTCATTACTAATAGGTGGTCATCAGTTGCCAATACATGTTAGTCATATCTATATCTGTAAGCAACATAATTTAAAATAAAGACAGGACAAGCATTTCCACCAATTTTCAGGTTTGTGTGTATAAAAGTGTGTAAAAACAGTGTCAGTTGGGTGTGGTTAGGAATTGCTCGTTGGCAGTGGCAGTCACAAAAACTGGAAAGTTGAATGGTGGACATTAGGTGATTATTAAACCAAAACAAAAAAAAAGAAGAAAATAGGAGCGCAGGAATCTTTGCCTAGCCAAAAAAAGAAAACATACCCCACACCCTTGCTGGCCCTGCTGCAACATGGCATGTCAAACCCAAAAAAACCAAACCAAACCAAACCAAACCAAAACAATAAACAAACAAAAAACACTTTACAATGCTTTTTTTTATATATATATATATATATATATATAAATTCCTGGGTCCAAAATTTGATACAGATTATCTCCAAAATCTAACAGAGTCCTTCTTGTCTAAAGCCTCACAGCTTTATGTGCATGCTTTTGTACTGTAGGAGAAACTGGGGTACTCCGAGGAAACCCATGCAAGCACGGGGAGAACATGCAAACACTGCACAGACACACCCAAGGCCAGGACTTGAACCCAGGGCCATCTTGCTGTGAGGCAAACGTGCTAAGCCATGTTGCCGTCATTCTAATTACTTCAGCATAAATATTTGGGTGGCAAGGCACTGTCAATGGATCTCAAGAATAAAGTTGTGGACAGTCAGGAGACAAATACAAAACAGTTCAAAAGGCTTTCGCGTGCACTCCGAGGTATGGAAAAAGTACATAAACAAGTTGAATAAAATAATGCCTGTTTTTTTACCATTTTTTGTCGAACATTTCAGTGTTTTCTTTACTTCATACAGCTAAAAGATATTAGCTACATCCTTGCGTAATTTTAATGTTAGTTAAGTTGAACATATATTGATGTTTTTTTTTTTTTTACAATAAAAAGCTCAAATCATTCTCCATTGAATGAAGAGGAAGCGAGTCGTCTATGTGAGAGATGGTGGCAGAGGATCGGGGCTTCCAGGCGATGTCAACAAATGTTGGAATACCGGCAAGTTCAAAACACAAACCTTCACGGCCTATGGACTCATTTTATTCTTCAGTGTGAAGAAAAAGACTGAGAATTTTTAAGAAATGATTTCTGCAGCTGGAAAGATCTGGTAATCTAATCTAATCAGTATAAATGTCAGGGATATCACGGCAGTGTAACTGTATATAGAGATGATTCAATCACAGTATAATCACACAAGTGTGTGTGGTACGATCGGGGAAGTCTGATAAGTTTTATACCAAGAGGTTTGTGTGTAGACACCTGGCCATCACACCCATATACATATATTTAGCATCTCATACCAGATTAATAACACCCTCCTCCACTCTTCTGGGAAGGCTTTTCCTGTAGATTTTGGGATCCTGATGGGGTTTGTGTTTATTCGTTCACAGGATCATTAATGAAGGTAGATACTGGTGTGGAGTGGGAAGGTGTGGGATGCAGCTGGTGTTCCTGTTCATCCCAGTGGCGTGCAGTAGAGTTGAGGTCAGGGATGTGTGCAGGACATTTGAGTTCTTTTACACCACACTTGGCACCGTCCTGCTGGAACAGGGTTTGAACCCTTTCATTCCAGTAAAGGGAAACTCTAACACCACCATATACAAATGTGTGCTTTTGAAATAAATGACAGGGATATGATGGGCAGGTGTTTACATACTTTTGGCCAAGGAATGTATAAGCGAAAAAGAAACATACTGAACTTATTCTATAAAGTGCAACATGTGTGATTTGTTTACCTGATCCCAAACTAGAACGATAAACTAGAATATAAGATTAAAAAGATTAAAGTCAGAATGAAATATGGACTTACATCATTAGGTTTGTAACAGTCAACAAGCAGCATCTGGAATGAAAGACATTGAGAATGGTTACTATGCTACGTGAAAGATCTGTGAGCCGCGTCTCAGTTAAACACAGTTTCGAGCATTAAAGGTGCGCTCACATACCGATCACGATCCCGATTTAAGCCCATCACATTCCAATGTTAGTCCGAGGTTTCCGCCAACTTTATACCAACGTGTACTGATGTTACTTGGATGTTCCCCTGATGTTCTCTCTCTCTTTCTCTCTCTCACACACACACGCACGCAAAAACCCACTAAATTTCTCTCTCTCTCTCTCTCTCACACACACACACACACACACACACACACACAAAAACCCACTAAATTTCTCTCTCTCTTTTTTGGTCAGATGTCTCTCACGGGAGCTGCTGTGGCCTTCATGGTAGCCCACCATTGATTGCAGTGCTGTGCCAGTTGGGATGCTTGATGTAATTTGCATCCAACCCACTCTTCGATGTCTAAGCGCCATGCTCTGCGCAGGTCTTCCTCTTCCTCGTGCACTTTCAACCTTGCCTTGGATGGTGATCTTCTCTGAGGCTGCCGTGTCGCACCGTGTGACCAAAGAATCTAATTTTCCTGTTTGTAGAACATTAACACATTTTGGTTTTCAGTTCACAGTCACCCCAACGGAACAAAATGTGGAAGAACCTGACCACCCACCACATTAGCTTGGTTGACTATGTCAACATGGATAGCCAGACACTCCCAACATATTTCCCTCTCCCCCGAAGATGTCCTTTGATGCTCTCTGATGTATACCCATGTTTTACAATGTTCTCCGAATTTCTCTGACGTACAATCGGAATATGATTGAAGCAAATCGGGATTGTATGATTGGTATCATGTGAGCGCACCTTAAGTTAACCTGGAGCCAATCGCAGCTGACTTCGGGCAAGGAGCAGGGTACACCCAGAACACGTCACCAGTCTACTGCAGGACTAAATCAGCAAACACGAACAATACTCACATTTGATCCTATGGGCAATTTAGAGTAGCCACTTGACCTAATGTGCATGTCTTAGCACCTTGGGAGGAAACAGGAGCACCCAGAGGAAACCCAGACAAGCACGAGGAGAACATGCAAACTCCACACAGAGAAAGTCTAGCTGTCTGTGAGATTTAAACCCAAAACCTTCTCTCGGTGGGGTGACAATGCTAACCAGTGAATAATTGTGCCGCCTGATGTGTGACCCATCTCTGAATAAGCATAAGTTTCTCAGTGTTAATACCGACTTAACTTTTGGACTTAAGTCAGCAGCTCTGAATACATTCATGCAATTATCGCTGAACTCAATAGGTCCCTCGAGGTTCTGTCTCGGGAACTATTCGGCGACATCCGCTTCGCTTTCGCCGCATAATTGTTCGTTATTCTACAGTGATTCAAAAATAAAAATTTCTACATGCTGGCTGGAACAATAGCCTTCAGACCCCAAAAGCAGGAATAAATGTCATGGCTGGTGGGTGATATTTTACATAAAACGAGTCAAAATGTCATATTAGCATAGCTATGCATGCATATTCAGTGAGATCTTTGAAGCTAAGAAAGAAAAACATCTCGGAGACATGAACCTTCACTCTAATGGCTCTCTCGACATCACTGGGCAGGTCCAGCAGCTCGTCCACATCAATCTCCAGCTCAGGTACTTCATCTTCCTGCAGCGAGAGAGAGCACAAATGATTCCCAACTCTGAGCAATAAGCACCTCTTCTCAGCAGTCATAAAGCTTTATTGTTTGCATAACATCATTTTGCTGCAACATCAAGTAAATATCAAAAGATGGACAAATAATACGCCCCTACGTCCCTCCCCTGATTCACGGATTCGTTTTTCCGAATCGCTTAATCTAAAAACTACCATCACAGGGATCTCTAGGCGAAGGTGGGGTACACCCTGAACAGCTTGCAGTGTATTGCAGGACAACACACACATACACACACCACTTGTTGGCCCTGCTGACGTGATGCTCCAGTACCACAGAGAAGCAGCCCTCTACCATAACAGTCTCTTCTCTGCGTTTCAATGTGTGTACCTTCTTTCTCCTGTCACGAGAAGCTTAATCATTACCATATGAGAGAGTGCCATTTTGAGGGCAGCAGGGTGGCAAAGTGGTTAGCATGTCCATCTCACAGCAAGAAGGACCTGCGTTCGAGTCCTGAGTTTCTGTGGAGATTGCATGATCTTCCTGTACTTGCGGGGGTTCCTCTTGGTACTCCAGTTTCCTCCCACAGTTAAAAGACCTGCATATTTGGGTTAGGTGCCTTGTTCAAGGGCACTTCAGCCATGAACGTGAAAGAAGGGAAAGTGCAGCTTACTCCCCCCCCCCGCCACACATTCCTGCTGGTTTGGGAATCAAACCTGCAACCTTTTGGTCCCAAAGCCGCTTCTCTAAACATTAGGCTATGGCTGACCCTGTGGCTCTGCTATGGCTCTGAAGCTACTTCCATTAAGTGTGTAATCTATTAAATGTTGTTCCTGAGATGTTTAGGAAGTTTCTTCCTCTTTACTGTGACTGGCGTTTGTTGAAATCTTTTGTTTTGCAGCCTGAAATGAACACATACAATTGTTTTAAGCATGAATTACATAAAGCAAGTCTTTTTCAGTACCTAGGAGCAGACTAAAGCCTCTGAAATTGTTTGCATGACTGTGTCAACGTTATCCTTTAGATTTTTTGACAGTGCCTTGCCACCCGTAGTTTTTATGCTGAACTATTCAAAATGACGGTGGCATGCAGGCTTACGGTTAGCACATCTGTCTCACAGCAAGGAGGCCCTGGGTTGAGTCCCAGCCTCATGCGCTTGTGTGTGGAGTTTGCATGTTCTCCCCATGCTTACGTGGGTTTCCTACCACAGTTCAAAAGACATGCACAGTAGGTTAAACGGCTGTTTTTCTTGGTGTGGATGTGAGTGTGAATGGTTTGTAAGTTGGCCCCTGTGATGGTCTGGCGAGCTGTTTAGGGTGTACTCAGACTTCACCCAGTGTTGGCTGAGATATGCTTCATCCTTCTTGTCTCAACTTTCTGTCTTATCACCGAGTTGTTGCTTCATCTGATGGAAACAGCATTCACAGATGCTTGACAGCCATGAATAAACCAATTCTCTCTGGTCTTTGTCCCTGATTTCCTCCTGACACAAAACAGGATGGGTTGAAACCAGTCTTTGTGTGTGTGTGTGTGTGTGTGTGAGAGAGAGAGACACACACGATAACTCTCACCCTCTTCCTGTAAACATAAGGGACACAATGTGTTCGGTGTTCCCTCCTTTCAGCAAACACAAGCGAATGACCCTGCCTTGGCTTTAATGTAGCATCAGTAGCACTGTTCAGCCCTAGATCTACAGAAAGTGTGATAGTAATGATGTCACAAATTCAGTCATTAGTCATTCATTAGTCATGGCATCGCTGCCTTTCACTCTTTGGTGAAGCCACAAGCTCTTTTAGGTCTGTGCCATTTCCTTTCCCTCTGCTTCACAGTCTTCACAGCTTTCAAGGACAGCTGTCATTGCACCTGGCTTTAAATCATCCTCGTAGCGTGTATCTCTCTCTCTCTCACACACACACACACACACACACACACGGTATTCTTTGTGAATAGGCCCTACTCATGCATGTGTGTAATTTATTATATACACATAAACAATTGTTCAAACTTGTAAGTTTGCAGCGGACCACTAGAGATATGTTTGGAGGTGTAAAGGTGACATGCTCTTTCCCAAGAACACTGTACCACGTGTAAAGCATGGTGGTGGTAGCATCTTGCTTTGGGGCCATTTTTGTTCCATGTGGACTAGAGCATTGCACAAGAGAAGATCGAAATAAAGAAGAAGAAAAAACGAGGACCACCACAGCATGACCTCAAACCATCAGAAACTTTGCACGCTCGTGCCAGGAAACCATGAACTTGAACTGAACCCAGTAAAATTCAGTAAAATAAAATATCTAGAAGTGACAAAGAGTTTCTTGAAGGCTACCAAAAGTGTCTGGTCAAGATGAAAGAAAATATTAGGTGTGCTCGATGTATACTTTTGATCTTTTGTTAATCTCAGAAAACCTTACCTTGGGTATTTTCTATTAAAAATATACATCAATTAGCTATAACATTAGCATCACCTAACTAGTCTGTGGTCAGACAGCCCCGTACAGTGCAGGCTGTAATGAACTGTGTGTTCTGACAACTTTTTAATCACATACAGCATTAACAGTAGCAGTTTGTGCTACAGGGGTGTTCTGTGGGATCAGACCAGATGTACTCCCGTAGTCCAAAGACGTGCACATTAGGCTAATGGGCTGTTAAAAAGCCTTTCAGGGTGTACCCCGCCCTTGGCCAGAGTCAGCTGTGATGGGTGCCAGCCTCCTAAAAAATTGTGACAATTTTGTCATTCATATATATATA
>JAOUQZ010000019.1:10102813-10119191 GCA_028564935.1 Neosilurus hyrtlii
GAGTGAATGAGGAGGAGCTTCTTCCCGCAGGCCGTTCAGGCCCTGAACCAGAACACTGGTACCTGGACTTTGTAGACGTACCCTACACATATCAACATTACATCCTACCTCAGCTGATTGTTGCACACACAACAACCACACTCACCTGGACATCTTGTGTGCATACTGCACCGACACTTTACAGACTTATTTATTTTTACAAGTATTACATACATACATATACACACACACACATATATATATATATATATCTTTAACTATAAAGTCCTTCAAATAGTTATAGTTCTTTTTCTTCTTGATATTGATAGTTTATTTTTCAAATTTTAGGAAAGTTGTAACAAGCATTTCACCACATATTGTACAGTGTATGATTTTGTACATGACAAATAATTTTGAAGCAGTTTTGGGCTTCATCCAGCTAAGAAATTACACCAGAATTTACAGTTATTAAAGTACCTGTTAATTTAACTAGATTTTAATGACAAAAAGGCAGACTTACCACACCAACAAGAACCAACTAACAAACTGACAACATTTTATACTCGAAGTAAAGCCAGCCTAAAATAATAGTGGGTGGGGAGTAATCCACATGAATGGAAACAGGTGTAACTTAGATTTCAGGCATCTGGTGTCAGTGAATTGAATAAGGGAAGTGCACTTCTGCTTCCATGTAAAAAAAAAAATTAACGTGCTGAAGCAGGTTTCATTTGTTTAATTTATAACTTCATCAATTCATTATTTTATTTACTGCTTATACTGCTAACTTTAAGCATATGTGTATATAGTATGAATGTGCAAAACAGTTCACTGATAAAATACAGAAAATTATGGTAGCTCACAAGTGTCATGCCACAACAGCCAATTCCATGGCACAAAACTGTCAAAACTCATGGCAAGAAGTCAAAAATCGGTGACTTTAAAAATGTGTAAATAACTGGAGATGTGCACTACATGTGGTTAAGCTGTAGGTTTTGTTTTATGATTCTGTTGTGCTTTATAGTTATCCACAATAACTTCTCCAGCAATCTGATATGGCAGGGAAATGTGTGCTGTGTTCACCTTGATTATAACGTTGCCAAGCTGTGGTTGTTTTGACGATTTTGTGCCATGGAATAGGTGGTTGTACCGTTACACTTGCGTGCCACCGTTAAAAAGTAATGTAAACTCTACACAGAAACCTAAAGCCCACGACTTGAACCCAGGTCCTTCTTGTAGCACTTCACCACAGTGCCACCCATTTGAAACATTAATCCAACATTAAAAGTCATAACACAAGCTAATGTTTTTCACATTCCCCAATAAGGTGACGGTGAATGGAAATCAGTTAAGACTGGTAACATAAATTATAAGTAAAATAATTTCAATTAATTTCAACTTTAAAAAAAATATTTCCCGTTCACAGGTTGAGACCCAACACAGACGACTTCTGTAAGTACAGTATAGCTTGAAAGAGTCTTCAAAGCGAATTTGCTAAAGCCATGGAAGACATAGCTTGAAACACAAGCATGTAGCTATAGCCCCTGAGTTTATGTTAATAATTCTAAACAATTCTAATACAAGTCACTGAATGAAGCTTATTGGTCAGCAACTCGTAACGTACTGTGCTAAATATCCCCAAACTCTCTGTTCCCCTCACCAACATGCCCACTGAGGTCTATTCATCCTTGTGAAAACTCAGAAACACTTTATCTAACTTTCTCCAGAAGTCATTCTGCCTCTCACACCCTACTTGCGGTGTATATGCACTAATGAGATTCAACATCACTCCTTCAAAATCTTTTTTTTTTTTTTAAACCGGTCCTTTCCAGCATCACAGAAAGCAGAATGGCAGTCTGGTTGCTGTGTTGTGCCGAACAAATTTGCTTTGCCAAGGGGAGGTTTATGGGTATAATCTGGTTCATTTATTTACTGTTGATTTGTGTTATGAAATCTATGTAATCTTGCTGGACTTGACTGGAAGGGACAGAATAAGAAAAAAGACAGCAAACAAAAGCAGAAGGGAAAGCAAAAAGAAGAAAGAGGAGACAGAAACACTATAAAGAACGACCCTTCAAACCAAACTATCACAAGACATTAAACTGCTACATTTGTACATAAATACACCAGCAAATTTCTTGCAGCTTTTACAGAAAAATAGAGCTGACGTTAATCAAGAGTTTGTTAAATAATGACAAAATTAAGAGACATATCATAATAATAATGCATTTTTTTTATTTAAAAAATTATATATATATATATAAACATTATGAAAATGTAAATATTCATCAGAGGTGAAATTCGAAAAAAATTTCACTGTCCTAATAAAATAAAATTAAATAAGCCTATAGTGTGTGATACTGGATGCTAATGTTAATACTGTGCTTTATAAGCAGAATGTGATCAGACTGTAGGGACGAACTCATAATGTGGGCTGCAGTTAGTAAAATATTCCTCAAGGATGAAGTTCCACAACAAAGCAATAACATCATAGCGCCCAAAATAGAAATCAAATCAAACGAGCTGCTTAGATATTCCCACCTCTGGATCAGAAGCTGGGATGGAGTTTACATGAGTAAAATGTGAAGGCAGTCAGTGAGCAATCACCATGTGAAAGCAGCATTTTGAAAGACTTCACGCTGGGCTGCGGCGCTCGACATCACCGCCACACTGATCTGGTCGGCGCTGCAGCTAAATGAAGCTTGCACATTGCCTTTTACACTTCCTGTGCTCTGTGGGGAAAACCTGCTTTTCACCCTAAAGATCAATTAACGCCCATAAACATTATTTACCTTGCTGTTCGACTAGCGGCATATTAATGTTCCGCCATATTGTAGCAGTTCATTGCATACAGGATTATTTACAGCATGTGCAACATGCATTACATCCCGCATCCAGAAAGTGGATTGTAATGTTTTAAAAATAGGACGAACATCTCTATGATCAGCAAGTGCAATAACAAACTCGCCCACATCGCCATTATTTTAAAAAGGCATCTAATTTGCTGTACCGTGAAAAAGGAAATGAGTCATCCCAAGCTACAGCACTAATGAGAGAAACAGATATTTGCAGGCCATTTGACGGCCTTCTCACAAACCTTTAAGGAGGAAAATGGACATGAAAAGAGAGGGAATGAATTCAGTAGCGTGTCCTTGTACATTTTGCACTGCTAGGTGTTAAGCCAGGCTGCATTTGACATTAAATAGGGTTTCTTATTTGCTGTGATATACAACATGTACATTTCCCAATCCTGACTAAACTACAGAGTAAACATTTCTGGGAGAGGAGCAATTTTCAGGATAAGCCCTCCTGTCAGATAACATGAAATTTCCAATAGTTATTTTTATTCAACCGGCACTTTTATTTGAAACGGTTGAGAAGTGCTGGTCTTGCACAAAGGCCCAGGAGTGGTTGTCTAGTGACCGTTGGATTTTTTAAAATGTATTTATTCTTTATTACTTGCTTGGAATTGTAATCACCAAGCAACCAATGATGAGCTGCTTGCCAAAAGTCAAACAGAAGTCTGATCCTGGCTTGACAAGTCACAGATGATACTGATGTATACAAACGGTCTTAATATCCTTCCTCAGTTAAGCCTGGAATACGTGCAGAGAACTGACTGAACCAGTAGTTTCAGATTGGTATCAAGTATCATCCGACACTCAGAGCTTTGATAATGTTATCAGGGATGCCTGAAAGTAATTTAGGTGGGAGAGTTATTAATGGTGTGGTCTGATATCTCTGTATTGCTGTGTATTGATCAGGAGACTGGAAACACGACAAGTTTGTCCCAGAACAAATCATTCTGACTTTCTAACTAAACGATCTCCTGTATTCAAAATTGATGAACTTTGGCTTAAAATGAAATGAAAGGCAAGCCTTCCAAACTCTCCTGTTACACATAAACGTATGCATATTTTCATCATCATGTGGTTTTTACTTACATTTTTAAAGTTGCAAAAAACAAACAAACAAACAAACAAAAAAAAAACCCCACTCTAAATCCTCTTAATTACAGGTATGTGGTGAGTTCTTTTGTTTTTTTATTATCGTTTTTTTACTTTTTCTAAAATTCTATTGAAATTAAAGCTCACTTCTTTGTCTTTAAGCAAAGGTTAATCAAATTAAGGTACAGGAATATTACTTTGCAAAAAGGATACAACAATGCTGTTCATATTCTTGCAGGCAGTCAATAATTGCTGGGAGAATCTGTACCAGCCCCCTCGCCCCCTCACTCACACCTGGGGTAATCTGGAATAGCCCAATTACCCTAAAGTACACGTCTTTGGACTGTCGCAGGAAAACAAGCCCCTTAGAGGACATTCTTCCTGTAAGGCGAGAGAGTTAATCTCTAAGCCATTGTGCCTCCATCCCAGACAACCCATCACTGTTCTTTAATAAATTATATCAAACAACATGGCTCGTCTGTCTTACACTGACACACGTCCTTATCCATAGTGCCTTACGTTATCTCAGTTACGCAACAGAGCATTTCAGGGTTAAGCGCCTTGCTCAAAAGGGCCCAAATGTGGCAGATTGGTGGACCTGGGGCTTGAACCCCTGACCTTGTGATCAATAACCCCAGAGCCTTAACCTTTAAGCAGCCACTGTCATAATATATATGCCTTGATGGTGGAAAATCTGTCAGCCATGGAAAAAAAAATTGTGTCCAAATCAGGCTGAATTTGTGCATCTGATCCTGGCATAAAGGTCTTACATAAGACGGGGGGGAGAACAAAACAAGAAAACAGTTCAAAAGTGCAGTCAGTGAGAACAAGGCTCTGTTCATGACAATAAACTGGGTTGGAGTTATTCACCCACTGTTTCCTCCATGCTCTGCATATCCGAACAGATGACATCATCTCTGGCTGAAGGGGGGTTTTCTTTATAATAAAATAAATAAATAAAATAAATTAATGAAAAAAATCCTCCCTTATGCATAAACAGAACACCCATCTTAATAATCATGTGCAGATCAGATGGATATAAATGTATAGATTAATGGTTAATGGGACTGTTTTAGCTTATTGTGTGGCACTGATCTAGTTATTCCTTAAATAGAAAAGATGTATGGAGGGAGATGAGATGAGATGAAAGGCACTGTGATGGAAATACTATGCTACAAGGTTTAACCTGGAAATCATTAACGTTATTTTGTCATCACTAGCATCTAAACCGGTATCCTGGCTTTGCATCACCTGCATGGTCACCTTTGTTTTATGGCTTTGTCTGGAGTTGGATGTGGCCACGCCCTTCATGGGGCTTCAAAGCGTACAAGCGGTACAATGTAACAAAACAGGGCTACAACATTGATACAGAACCGAGCCGAAATGAGAGCAGGGCTGGCGATCGGGGGTGAATGAGATAACGACATGGGGTTAGGGAGCCTCGACAGTGAAGGAGAAAGGCCTCGACTGACAATGAGGATCTCTCTCGAACAAAGGATTCGTCCAGAGCCAAAAAAAGTGAGAATCGGAGAATCGGGTTCCTACCTCGCAGTCGTATAAAGTCATTAACTGGCTAACTATCCACTCCTCCAAATTCAGCCTCCTCCTCAACTCCTTTCGGTCGTATTTCACAGTCACTCGTCCTTGCTTCTGTGGAACTTCTTCTTCTGTACCGGGAGGCGTCTGGAAATAGACCCGGGGCTGAGCGCTCGATTCCGGGCTTGTTACCGCCGCCATTGTCCGGGTGATCTGCTTGCCTTGTTTTTTTTTTCCTTCCTAAGATCGATTTTTTTTTACTCGTTGCGACGCGTCGCTTTAAAACACCGCGCAATCAATTAACCAATCAATGAACCAATCAATCAATCAATCAATGTTCTTCTGTTCTACTGTCATGTGCAGCAGCTCCATCTGCGCAGCGGCTTACAGATCCACAGGCACGCCTTCCTCTCGGATCCGAGCACCCGGTCTATCTCATGTGTCCGCAGATCGTTCACAGAGAGCTGGATTCGTATCTAATCCACCTGTCTGCCATGTGATTGTGAAAGTCCATGTTGCGCGACCCGGCTCGCGGCTCGTGGACGCGTCCAAGTCTGTGAAATGTCAAAAAAAAAAAAAGAAAGGAAATCAATACAGTAACACTATCCGTGTTCACATGCTTCTACTGACTGATGCACATCATCCGAGGATTATCTGCAAATATTTACCCGCTATTTTATATACAGACGTTTTATTTTTTTAGCAATACATTTAAGTGAACACCCCTCTGCATGATTCGCTTTGGTTTCTTCCACCAAATCAAACCTTTCCCCGTCTCTTCTCTATCCCGGCGCGCCGCTGCGCCCGTCTCCGCTTCCTCTCGGTCCACTTTACATGCTTTTAAACTTCATTTAACTTACCGAAGACATGGAGAACCTGCTCTTGGGTCTCCGGAAGCTTGTCATGGAAATCACTGCTTTGAATATTTGTGTTTGACTCGAACCCAGGACCTTCTTTACTCAGCAAACTCTCAGGATGAATTCAGAAGGTCCTGGGTTCGAGTCCCAAGCTTGGCGAGGAGGTTTCGGTGTGGAGTTTGCATGGGTTTCCTCCAGGTACTCTGGTTTCCTCCTGCAATCCAAACACATGCATATTAGGCCAATTGCCCCTAGGTGTGAGTATGAATAGTTGTGTGGGCTTGGAGCATTCAGTGTACCCCTCCAGTGTGCCCAGAGTTGGCTGAGATGAGCTCTGGCCTCCCCACAACCCTAATAATAAGATTACACTGTTCAGAAAAATGAACGATTAACTCCTTTAATATGTCATTCTCAGTATAAAATAAATCATAATTACATAATTGATTACCATTTTGGAAATTAATTCCAAATAGATTTCATGAATGCATTTATTGATTTATTTATTTTTTGTTTATTTAATACAATTAAATCATGAGAAATTTGATCTGTAAATAAATGTGATTTCAGGTATTTCTAGACTATAAAGATTTGCTTACAGGCTACATGTTGGACTGTAATGAAGTTTTCTTATATGGTTTGTATTTTCACGGTTTCACCCAAATGGGGATGGGTTCCCTTTCGAGCCTGGTTCCTCGTGTCAACTGAGGGAGTGTTTCCTTGTTACTGTTGCCACTGGCTTGCTCATTAGGGATGTGCAAGGGGTTGCATAAAAAATGTTTAAATTCCTTTTTAAATTACTTTTACTATGTACAGCTGCTTTGCGCCAATGTCATTTGTGAACAAATAAAACTAATTTGAGCTGAATTGGTTATATGAGGGTGGGCTGAAAAGTTCAAAGGCAGTTTAAGAAGCAGTAATGTTTGATAAAAATGATAGTTTATTCTTTACATTCTGGACAGTCGTACTAAGCATTTCACTACATATTGTACTGTGTATAATTTGTATGTGACAAATAAATTTTAATTTTAATTTTAATGATGAATGGAGGAAGTGTGTAGACTGCAGGGGAGGCACTGATGAAAAATAAACCATATTTATTCATATTCACACACTGCATCATGGTCAGACTATAACCTTTTCAGGCCACGCTCGTATGGTTTATAAAAAAAACTTGTAAAATATGTTAGAAGTCTAGACTAGAAGACATGTTATCGTTTAGCCAAAAATTTAAAACACAATGAAACTCATGTGTCAAAAGTGTCTGTTTTTTGATATACTGTACTTCTAAGAAGCACTGTAACGCATCACAGAGAGCATCTGGAGCATCTGTTTTTAAATACAGTACCTTGAATGCATTTTCACCCCTTAATCATTTCTTAGAAGTGGTGGCTGGTGATAAACATCACTGAGGGGGGGTGCAGTTCAGTCACATAATAAGTAAGAGATGTACAGTAAGCCAGTCATTATGTAAGAGATAATGTACAAAGACCCAAGGATTATATAAGCGATAATGTACAGTAAGCCAGTTATTATTGCAAAATAAACTATAGTAGTGGATTATGATTCTGCTGAGCCATGTATTTACATGAAATAAACCCCGACAGAGTGATTAGGACCTGGATGCTCAGTGGAGTGGTCCTGCATCACCCTGAAGGGGTTTAATGATCAGCTCACTGTACATTATCCAGCTGATTACTCAGCTACTTACACAATATTGATTTAAAAGTATTTTATTTATTCTGTTTATGATGCACTCCATGAAATAACATATACTTCAAGAAATAAAGGAAGAATACACCTCTGATTATTTTAACTGACCAATCAGAATCGAGTATTCATATGTGTTATAAATAGGATGAATTACTATAGTGTCATTTATGATTATGATTCAGATTTCCATAAAATGTCCCGCATTAGTTCAAATCACTCTAAATTTTTATTATACGGCACATTCATCCTCACTTCCTCACTTGCCGAACTTGCTCAAGCCTTTTAGAGTGGCAGGAAAGCTGGAACCTATCTCAGCCCACACAGCACAAAAGTGGGGTACACCCTGACCATCAGAGAGCCAACACACACAACCATTCAGACTCACACTCACACCTAGGGGCAATTTGAAACAGCCAAATAGCCTTATGTTTGTGGGCTGTAGGAGGAAACTAGAGTACCTGGAGGAAACCTACGCAAGCATGGAGAGAACATCCAAACTCCAGATAGAAACACCTGAGCCTGGGACCCGAACCCAGGACCTTCTTGCTGTGAGGCGGACTTTCTAACCACTACACCACTGTGCCGTCCAACATTGATCCTGCAGGTGATAATATAGTGGTGTTTTAAAATGCAAACAATTCCCTATTTTACCCTTTCGTGTATCATGGTCATGATAGGGAATAGAAATATATGGCCCAAATTGTCAGGTCACTGCTTAAAGTTCACCCTTTGCACTGACTCTTTATTCTTAATTACCAGGTAATGTCAGATTTTGTCATTTTAAATGGAAAAATAAACCATAAAAATCTCATTTTACTTTTTACCCGTTGCGTTTCCATATAGTATATAAGAAAACTTGAAATTTGTTGAAAATCACACTTTTCCAGAGTGCAGTTTTCTTACATTTCCTTATAGTATGCACAAAATTATGAGTATGTCGATTTTAAACAGATGCCGTTAGCTACACGGTGCTTAAGTCCACTCAGACCTGCCTCTAAGGGTTGAAACACGTAAAATCAAGTATAAAATTTTTTATTTATTTATTTTTTATTTCCATGTAGTATATATTAAACTCCTAAAGAGAGTTAAAAAGATGCTGTTACTCTGCAGCTGTTCATGGGCTTGTGTACAAAATTCATGCATCTGTCATGATTTAAAAAATGTAAAAAATAAACTATAAAAATCTCATTTTAGTTTTTGCTTATGTTCCCATGTAGTATACACCAAAACAATAATTCTAATCAGCAACATCCCCCTCCCCTTATAAATAATTGTTAATTATCATGAGGTAGCATGCCAATCAGACTGGGCTGTTTTTGTGTAGTATATACATTAAATATTGCTATATTTGGTATATATTTTTAAAAGAAATTTGTGCGATGTAGTTCAGGCTCTAAAATATCTTTTGTGTGATCAAAGCTAATGTAACGGGGGTTGCTCTCACAATGTTTAAATCCTGTTATCTTTACAGATGCTAGAACAAGTATAAAGGGAATAAGGGGAGTTTCAAATGAATACTTTCGTAAATAGTTCAATTGGTGATATCTAGTGGCAGTAGCTTTATCTTTATTGAAGAATCCCTGTATGCTTGTAGAAGTGTAAATAGTGGCAGTTGCACTGGGACCTAAAAACAAAGAGTATTGCTTTTCAAGTTTAATTTTTCACAGTTCTTAATGGGGAGAGGAAGCAATATTGCATAAAGCACCACATTCGACCACTAGTGAGTAAGTCTATCTACAACCAATACTGTGCCACTGTGTATGAGAGATGAAGAGAAGATGATGTTCATCTGCATGTGAGACAAAGAGATCTGAGCCCATCTGAGCCTGAAGCATACAGGGGGTTCCTTGTGGGGAGTCATTATGCCCGCCAAGTCCAGTCATTATGCCCGCCACGTTGGAACTAAAACCAACATTTTCAATCAGTTTGAATCCTAGAACATTGCACTGGAGGAAATGTGTTTCTATTCTGTAGGCTACTACAGTTAAAGTGACATTCCTGACAACCCCCTGGATATGGCTTCCAAGGACAGAAACACTGTTAAAGTCCTGAGGGAATTTATGTGGCACAGCCGAGACAGGCTTGCTAGATACCAATTATTTTTTTCTCTGGAGTGTCAGTCTCAAAACAACAACCGGCATCTCCACTGACAGACAGCCTCAAGGTACTACTACTACTATGAAATGGCTACACTGAAATGGTTTCATTTTAATCCCAGATACCAAGTACTTATAATCTTTTATCCTTGAAAGAGGATGCAAAAGTAGACAGGATGGGGTGTAACAAATGAAAATGTAAAAAATTATTCTTCCACAGTGTCAAAAGACACGACAATTCCAAATAATTCCTTAAATTCTAATATATAAAAGAACTAATATTCATATGTTTATCATTTTAATTTAATTAGATATTTGATTGGTATATTCACATTTCATGAAAACAAACAAACAAATCAATAAACAACAACAACAATCAAGATACAGTCGCTTGCAAAAGTATTCATATGTCTTGAAATTTTCCACATTTTGTCAAGTTACAACCACAAAAATAAATGTAGTTTATTGGGAATTTATGTGATGGACGAAAACAAAGTGGCGCATAATTGCGATGTGGAAGGAGAATGATACATGGTTTACAACATTTTTTACCAAATAAAAATCTGAATAGTTGATTATTGAAAACCAACCCCCATAAAAAAGTTCAATCAGGAAGATTCCACTCTTCTTTTTAATGGGAAATTTTTACTAGAATTAATATAAAAGTAGTATTTTTATTCTTTAATATCTTTAAAAAACATAAAGGGAAAAAGTGAAGAAAGATTTAAATAACAACTTGTCATTTACAAGCGCATTGATAGGAATCTTGCTGTCAAAACAAAAATGTGAAGTCATTCAACAGCATGCTGGTTTACTATCTACTTACATCGGCTGTACACAATATGATAACCCACATGCTCCAAATTTTTTAACAAGTCAAAATTTCAATTTTCCATTAAAATTGCCTCAGTGTAACTTTTTGATTAATACGAGACATACATAAGAATCCATCAGTCTTTAAATCCATGTCCAGCTGACTGATGGGACATTTACGGATTATTGTATTCAGATTCTATTTTCTCATTTTTATGAATCTGTGGGTTATCAGGTTCATGCGTGGAGCCATAGAATTTTCTTCAAGTATCCCAGCATGCAGGAAAATGAGGTCAGAACAGCAGGCCAGCTGTGTGGTCCAACACTCTTGTGTGTAACTGTAACTTCAAACAGTAGCCTAGAATATTAACCCATGGGAACTCTATACCGTCAGACACAATAAACCATTTAGAATGTTGTGCTTTGTACACAGTTAATAAGACACTGGATTTCTGATTAGAAAGGCATGAGCCCAGAATCCACCCCTGACAAGCTACCAGTATTGGGTCCAAATGCTCAGCTGGGTTGTATGAATAAGGTCACTGTAAGGCACCCTAGATAAGAGAGGGTGTATGTCAAATGGTGGAATTGTAAATATAAACATTTTCTTGCTGTAACCCGTACTGGCCATCTGATGGCACTCAGTCCCAGACTGTAAATAAGTCGAGCCTGTTTCTTATCTTCAAACCTTATAGAAAAACAGGAAGGCATTTAAGTTCACTTTAAAACTCTAACAGTTCTGTGTTCGTTTTAAATGTGTTTGAGATGAGAATAAATACATATCACGGTGTAAAAATGTGGGGAATAAATCAACAACCTTTGCATAAAAATTAACACAAATCAGTTATGTGTGAGAAGAAACGAGGTGAAAATGAATGAATCATGTGTGTGTGTTGGGAGGAGTATATTATAACATGAGATGATATGACATCAGGGGTGGTATAGTGGTAAGCATGTCCACTGTACAGCATAAACTGTCCTGGGTACGATTCCCAGACTCGGCAATGACATTTCTGTGTGAAGTTTGCATGTTCTCCCTGTGCTTGTTGGGGTTTCCTCCTACAGTCTAAAGACATGCACATTAGGCTAATTGACTGTTCCAAATTGCCCCTAGCTGTGAGTGAGAATAGTTGTGTGTGTGATGCACTGGCAAGCTCTTTAGCATGTACCATGCCATCACCCAGAGTCAGGTGAGAAAGGCTCCAGCCTCCCCGCGACCCTAGTAAAGTTAAGTGGTTCTGTAAATGAATAAATGACTTCATTAATAAAACCATTCAGGAAGGTCAATATCCAGGAACAGGGATGGTGACCAGTGGTTTACACAAAAAGTATATTGAAGTTGGGTCTGGCTTTGGGTGTGAAAAGAATTGTTGGCTATATGAAACCCTGGGTACTTATGAATGTTTTGTTAAAATCTTTTAAACAATTTTTTCTTTTTTTTTTTAAAACAATTTTTTCCTGAAGATTGACTTCCTTACATGTTTTATTCACACATTCATTCATTCGCTGAATAAGTTAATCTACTACGGTCATGGGGAGGCTACTGAACAGCTTACCAGACCACTGCAGAGTCAACACACACACACACACACACACACACACACACACACACACACACAACCATTCACACTTACACCTAGGGGCAATTTGGAACAGCCACTTAGCTTAATGTGCACGTATTTGGACTCTGGAAGAAAACCTGAGCACCCAGAAGAAAGCCATGCATGCACAAGGAAAACATGAAAGCTCCTCACTGTAACGTCCTCGCCGAGCCTAGAACTAAAACCAGGACCTTCTTGCTGTGAAGTGGACATGCCAACCACTACACTACCATTCAACTCCTGCAGGGTTTATCTCCAACCAAAATCGAACACCCCTCTTTAAGTTCATAAAGAATTTCTTATGCCAATGATTATATGGAAAGGTGGGTATGATTAGGGTTGAAATCAAAGTCATCAATGAAGTGAATCTTCAAGAACAGGGTTGGTGTCTGCTGCAGAAAACCATTGTTAATATTATGTTTGATCTTACTAGGTTCAGTAGCTGTGTTACACCACCAGGTGGCAGGCTATGATCAGGACATCTGCAGTAGTCTGTGCCTTTCATGCAGGTTTTTCAGGATGCCATTGTGCAAGGAATTGTGCACCTTGAAGATGGTAGAAAAGCCATTCACGTCTTAAGTCAAAGCCATTCAAATACAAATAAAATCGACGAAATGAAAATGAGATTAGATCAAGTTGATTGTGACAAAAACATTGAAGCAAATTTAAAAGGGTGGTCACTGCTCTATCAGCTGGAACTAAACTAGAGTCTTTGTGTAGCAGAGGAGATCGATGGTTGTGAAAGAGCACTTTAATGATCAGACACGACGATAAACCATGCAAATCATGCTTTCTGACTCTTTCGGACGCCCCTCACTTCATCTTAGCGATGGGCTCTTCTGTGGCAGTGGGGCTGAATGAATTCCCAGCACAAGAAATTCTGCTAATGCGCCATGTAATTGGCCCAATGGCCCTTGTGTGCTATTCGGTACCTTCAGATTATGAGCTCTGTGCCCTGCAGCGCTCTCTATCCCGCTTTGTTAATTTTTGCTTCTGCCATATGAAAACTGAGCAAACAAGATGTAGGTTCTGAAGTGGGTTTGATGGAGGAAATCTGTATCTGTGTAGAACTAGCTGGTCCTAGAACAATATAAAGAATGAAAATCAATCAAAGCTAACATTGATGATAAAAACCGCATGCCAACAATTCAGCGAGAATGTATATTGTTGAGTAGCTGCACCAGAGTGGCCTTAAATCCTGGATTAAGTTCAAATGGAGCATTGAGGCATCCTTCTTAACAAACAGCTTGATCTATGTTTAAAGTCTTTTGCAGAGTCAAATGGAAGAGGAGGCTTGATGAAGTAATAAATCAACCACTTCAATCCCCTTAAAGCTAGTCTATATTTTTTCTTCGGCCATTAAAAAAAACTACCACCTAGGCTTAATTCTTTTCTGGCACACTCTAGAGACTCCAGAAAACAAGCCTGATATCGCAAGGGAAGGATGATAAAGTATAAACAGCAGAAAAACTCCTTAACAGTAGTCTGGATCAGGAAACAGACATAAGGTTTTTTTTTTCAGTGACAGATTTATCCCAAAGTGTAGCCTGTTCATTCATTCATTCATTTGCACAGCCACTTCATCATAACAGGAGCCTATCTTAGCCAACTATGGGCAAAATCGAGGTGCCCCCTGAACAGCCCGCCAGTCCATCGCAGGGCCAACACACACACACACACCTCAGGACAATTTGGAACAACCAATTAGCCTACTGTGCATGTCTTAAGACTGTGGGAGGAGACTGGAATTACCAGAGGAAACCCATGCAAGCACGGGGAGATCATGCAAACTCCACATAGAAACGCCTTTCCAAACCCAGGACTCAAACCTTTCTTGGTGTAATGCAGACATGCTCACCACCATGCTGACAAAGTGATACACTGAATAAAAAGCTTAAGTGATAGCTTATGGCTTTGTTCACTAAACTAATCTCAAGCTACAAAATAAAAAAAAGAAAAAAAAGGTTTTAAATTTAAACCTACAGTGTTAGTTTGCAAGGCAACTGAATCATTTCCACCCTGAAGTGACACTATTTGATGACTAACTCGCTTCAGCTAGTGATTCATGAAACAAGCGCCCATTTTTCCGCCTCTCCTCCCACCTCCATTTTATTTTCTCCATCTCTCTAATTCCACTTCTACTTTTCAAGCTTAGATGTTGCAGAGACCTGACAGACAAGGAGAGAAATGTTGCATATGTTTTAACTCATGCTCGTAGCATATCTAATTGGCAGATATTCAGAAAACCAAGGTGAAAGGAGAAAATGTTCATTTAATATTCATAGACAGCGCATTAGTATTCCTGACAGTGGAAAAGATAACCGTTGTAATGAGCACATCATGATACACCTTGGGCCTTTCTGTAAAAAGAAATGTTTTGCTGTAATGTAAGATGCTGCTGATCCATGCCATTGTTTAGTTACTCAATCATATGTGCCAATATTGATGATGCCACCTGCCAATCAAGAACCTCTTTACAAGTCCAGAGCTCAGCGCTGGTGTCTGACATATGAGGTACGACAGTGATAATTCGTGCAGAGCAAAACCAATTTCCAGTGACAGCTAAGTGTGTGTGAGAGTAAACTCATTGCAAGCCGACCCTTTAAACCAAAGCTCCGGTGATTGATGGGACTAAATTGCAGCTACAATGTCCCTCTTTTCTGAAAATAGAGCTGGCGATTGCTCAGCTCTTCCAGGGCAAAAATAAAGGCCTTCTAATTTGTTATCTTTCAAGTGCCTTCTGCCTGAATGTCTCTACCCTCCAGTGAGTCAGATATTTCCAGGAAAATAGGGAGATATAAGAATAGAATTAGCTCTTACTGGGTTAGGTAAAGGAAATCGTTCTAATAAGGGTGGTCTGGGTTAAATTTTTTTAAGCATATAATACACAGAAATGACTAATTAGCAGTTATAACTGTTTTAGCATATACTGCATTTTAACTTAAAAAAATCTAACTAAAATGAGATTTTTATGAACTATTTTACATTTTTATAATTGATTCAAGCATTTACTCACGTTGGCTTGATAGATAATTAACCATTGTTCACTGAAGGCAGGGTGGATGTTGTTGAAATGGCCCCAGATATGGAACGTTGATGGTATCTTTCAATTTAGTAACATCCCCTGAGCCTCATCTCATCTCATTTCATCTCATCTTCTTCCACTTATCCAGGGCCTGGTTGTGGAGGCAGCAGTCTAAGCAGGGATGCCCAGACTTCCCTCACCCCAGACACTTCCTTCAGGTCTTCCGGGGGGACTCCGAGGCGTTCCCAGGCCAGCCGAGAGACATAGTCTCTCCAGGTCTAGCTCTCTAGGTCTTCCCCGGGGTCTCCTCCCGGTGAGACACGCCTGGAACACCTCCCTAGGAAGGCGACCAGGGGGCAAGCCACCTCAGCTGACTCCTCTCGATGCGAAGGAGCAGCCGGCTCTACTCTGAGCTCCTCCCGAGTGACTGAGCTTCTCACCCTATCTCTAAGGGAGCACCCAGCCACCCAGCGGAGTAAACTCATTTTGGCCGCTTGTATCCGCGATCTTGTTCTTTCGGTCATTACCCAAAGTTCATGACCATAGGTGAGGGTAGGAGCGTAGATCGACTGTTAAATCGAGAGCTTCGCTTTTCGACTCAGCTCCCTCTTTACCATGACGGTCCGGTACATCGACCGCATAACTGTGGACTCTGCCCCAATCCGCCTGTCAATCTCGTGCTCCATCTTTCCCTCACTTGTGAACAAGACCCCAAGATACTTGAACTCCTCCACTTGAGACAGGACCTCTCCACCCACCCGGAGAGGACACGCCACCCTTTTCCGGTCGAGAACCATGGCCTCAGATTTGGAGGTGC
>JAOUQZ010000019.1:10119291-10131775 GCA_028564935.1 Neosilurus hyrtlii
CTCGAACATGGTGTTCGTTATGGACAAACTGTGACAAGCACAGAAGTCCAATAACAAAACACCACTCGGGTTCAGATTGGGGAGGCTCACCACCCGCAGGAAGGTCCATGAGGGGCCGGTGCAATGTGGTTTGGGAAGCAGCCATGGTGGGGGACCTCGGTGACCCAAACCCGGGACCAAACCTCTGGCAATAGGGACATGTCACCTCGCTGGGGGGAAAGGAGCCTGAACTTGTGCGGGAGGTTGAGAGGTACCGGCTAAAGATAGTCGGGCTCACCTCCACGCCTAGTTTGGGCTCTGGAACCCAGCTCCTTGAGAGGGGCTGGACCCTCCACATCCCCTGAGCCTGAAGCACAAAATTGTTTTAGCATATACTACATGGAAACCTAAGGTGAAAAACACACCAAAATGAGATAAAAAAAAAAAAATTTCCAGCATGTTTTAAATCAGGAAGGATGCTGGTGAGCTCTGCGCATGTGTGAGCAGGTGCAGAGATGTATAACATCTCTTTAGCTAAGCATATATGACACACAAAAACACAAAGAAAAAGAAACTAAAACAAGGTTTATATAGTTTATATTTACATATTTTACACCATTACAGAAAGAGGTCGGGTGAGCTTTGAACCGAGCCAGATGTATTGATTCACGCATTATCCACCTAAAATAATGTTTTTTTTTTTAAATCAAAAGATAGTGGACCAATTAGATTGTACATGTCCTGTGAGAGCAATGCAGCGGTGCAGTGGTTAGCACGTCCACCTTACAGCAAGAAGGTCCTTGGTTCGAGTCTTTTTATTAAGGCTGTATTTGACCAGTCAGAATTGAGTTTTCAAAGGAGCCATGTAATAACCAGTATTAATGTTTTTTTAATCATTTAAAAGCTTACATAGGCACTTGTATAGCGAATTTTTTACATTAAGTCATTGATATGTTCAAGTTTTCTTGTTTACTTAGCATTTCTTGCATGGATCAGCACTTTGTAACAGTCAGAAGTAACGATGTGAGATTAAAATCTTCACCCTCAGTTTGTGTATTTGATTTTTAGCAGGGTTATGCAAAAAGTTCTGTGCAGATTTTCATGAAATTTCTAGGTGGGGACAAGGAAGACTCCATTAGATTTTAAAGATGAACCGGGTCGAATTCTGGATCCAGGAATTTTTGAAAGGATTCTTTAACATTGGGAAATAGGGTGATTTTTGTCATTTTGGTTCATATGGGGATATGGATTGCTGCACTTGATTATAAGTTTTGTGCTTAGTTTGCTTAGTATTTAAAGAATACCCATGTGAGGCCATGTGGCCAAAACATACAAAACTCCACAGAAATCAAAGCTCGTTTGTTTAATTTAGGCAAAAAGATGGCCATTACATGACCATTATGCTAATGAAGTGCAACAAAACAGTAGTGGGTATTTATTTATTTGTCATTTATTTTTAATCAGATTTACTCCATTAAAAAGTGTAACCTTTGGGATTTTGTGATGTTTTGCTTGTTTCCCAGTTCAGAAGTTTGGCTTTGTTGGTGAGGACTCTTCTTTTTATATCTGCGATATAAATAGCTCAAGCCACAAAGAATTAGCTTTAACTTATCAGACTCAGTGGGTAAAGCCTAGACATCCTGCAGCTCAAGCAGAACCACTAAAGGAGAAATAATCTATTCTGGGAAAACTGAAAAAAAAAGGAAAAAGAAATCTGTTCGAATTATGAATCAGACCCTCGATTGAAAAAAAGCAGGATGCCAAACTGTAAATTAAAGGACCACAGGGTGTATTGTGCATCTTGCCTGGCAAAAAGAAACATCTCAGCAGTCATGTGATAATTGAAAGAAGCTTATTTAGATGAAACACGATCCTCTATGCAGAGCTCGCATCATACAGTATACCATGTACATTATTAAACACCGGGTTTTTGTGCTGACCCTTAATTTCTGCTCCCCCGGTAAAGGTCAGGATTTCATTATCAGTTTTCCCCAGTGCATTTTGAAGAAGAAAAACAGATGAAAAGTTCCTGTGGAGAACCTATAGGGAGTAGGCGCTAACCCCAAAAAAGTAATAAGAATCAATAATGTGAGCTACTGATTCAAACCCTGGCCATATTGGCCACCACAAAACAAAAGTTTGGCAGTTGTATTGTAATTACAAGGCGACACGGTGGTGTAGTGGTTAGCACATCCTCCTCACAGCAAGAAGGTCCTGGGTTGGATTCTTGAACTCGACCATTGCAGTATGCAGTTCTCAAAGATTTTCACCAAACTTGGTAGGGATGCTATCCTACCTGAGTCTTAGAGATGAAGTGATTTTGGAATGTTAAGTTCCAAAGTGAAGGTCAGAGCAAGATCACAAAATTTTGGAGACAGACGTTTCTCCATGTTAAACCTAAAACTGCTTATGTCTGTAAAACAAAGTGACATAGACCCTCGGATTCACTGAAAGACACACAGGATACCACACACACAGTTTCAGATGGCATAATGCCCTATGGCCTTGAGTGACCCTGAAAGGTGAAAATCAAGGACACAGGACGTGCCTACAATTTCTAAACAAGTGCTGACAGGCAGTGCCGACTTTGGAACATGAATAGAAAATCATATACTTTCAAAGGAGACAGTTATCTTTGACCTTGAATGACTTTGACGGGTCAAATCCCAACCACTTTGTAAATCCTTCAAACAAGAGAATTTCTTTTGCCCTGATTCAGCCACATTCACTTACTATAGAACATAATGCAAGATGAGCACATGGGTATATAAAACCAGTACCCATATACGGATTATATGCTACATTATTCATGCAGCGTGGCAGAGATACCTCTAGTTTCCTTTTTTATCATTACTACAGCACTCTATGAAAACCTCTTTAAAGGCATACTGAAACCTTTACTATTAGAGGGCACCTTGTGGTAATGGCAATATTAAACACTACTTCAGTGCAATAAATGCTCGGCCGCCAGGACTATTGCTTGAAGCTATGATTCTCTCTTTCATCCATTGCCATAGTGACAATTAAGGACAGCACACTTCATCAGCTTCATGCCTCACATCCTCACGGTCACATATTTGCACATATTTGCTGAGGCATGTTTTGCTCATTTTATTCACTCTCTCTCTCTCTCCTTTCTCTAATGAGTACTTTTGTTCAGCTGTGTAGTTCATCATGCTGTGGGGGGAATAAAACCAAGTGGGAAACCATCTGCCAAACATTAGTTTCACAAGAACTTCCTGTTTTTGTCATCCTCCCGAACCCCCTCTGTAGGTAACGACACCTTCATATAAAACTTCAGGCTCATTAAAGACTTCATCAAAGAACCAAATGTTTATAGAAACACTGCAAAGCCTCATGTGTGCTTTCAACTGCATGACTGATTATGTTGCTAGAATTGAAGGGAGGCAAGTAAAAAATTTAAGTAAAAGCATGTTGTCCCCACACTGCAGCACAAAATGTCTGTTTATAGGGAAACCTTTTGGTCTTTGCTGCTCCATTTTCTAAACACGTGACAAAAGGAAACAAATGATGTGGACCGCCATTATTGTCCGACCAACCAGGATAGGAAAGTGTCTGTACATGCCTCTGAATCATGTCATCTGACCATTCATAAAGCTCCCTCTTTGGCAGGGAAGTCATATTTTGGGCTGGATCCAAATTTTTACAACATGAAATTGCCTTGTTTCTGTAGCAGATCCGATGTTGTGGTTTCCTTAATCACTGAAGGCACTCAGGTCACCAAACCAGAGACTAGCTTCACAAGACATTCGAGGGGAGAGTTTTCACACACTTAAACATCTCCGGTCTGATTACTGAAGTGGGTGGTGCAGTGGAATATTGATAAGCACATCTGCCTCACAGAAAGAAGGTCCTTGGCTTAGACATTTCTGTGCGGAGTTTGCATGTTCTCTCTGTGCTTGGGTGGCTTTCTTCTGGGTACTACGGTTTCCTTCCAGTCCAAAAACATGCACATTAATCTAATTGGTTGTTTCAAATTGACCCTAGGTGTGGGTGGGAGTGTGAATGCAAATGGTTATGTGTGTGTTGGCCCTGCGATCGTCTGGCAAACTGTTTAGGGTGTACCATGCCTTCGGCCAGTGTCAGCTGTGATAGGTTTCAACCTCTCTATGACCCTAGTAGTAGTAAGCGATCTGGCAAGTGAGTGAGTGAGTGATTATTGAAGTGTGTGATTGATTGGTTTTATCTTCCATCATCAGCTCAATTTGGTGAAATACAAAAGGTTTCCAGGCAAAACCACCCCAGCGCACAGGCTTAGTATCTCTTATGCACCCGTTTTTTTCTTGTTTTGGCTCTGTGTCTGTTCACAATAATTATAACAAGACCACATGGCCAGAAGAGTGATCTTGTACATACATGATAACCTACCAGTGCAACACTGACTCGTAGAAAGTGGAAAAGTTCGAGATCAAGTGGTAAGAAATGGGAGAAGGCATATATGATCTTAAAATAGATAGATAGATAGATAGATAAATAGATAAAAAGATAGATAAATAGATAGATAGATAGATAAATAAATAAATAAAACTAACATAGTGCTATCCAACATATTTGGATTTCCTTAAAACTTACCGACTTTTCACAGCTCATGTCATCTATGTTTGTGTGGACGGCCACCATTTTGTTGTAATGACAGTTTTGCACTCGGACCTCTAGATGGCGGTGTTTACTTCTCCAGATTTTGATATACTTTATTAATCCTGCAGGGAAAATTATTGCCTCCTCATTTAACCCATCCAAAGTGAGCACACACACACACACGCAAACAGTGAGCACACACACACTCGGAACAGTGGGCTGCCACCCACTGGGGTGGCCGAAGAGCAGTTGGGGGATAGGTGCCTTGCTAAAGGTCACTTCAGCGATTCAGGTCATTGTACCCGGTGCAGGGGTCACTGACACTCGTGTACAGGAGTAAGCAAATTGCGGCCAATTCCGTATTGTTTCCAAATGAAATTTATGTTTATGTAATATGCCTGGTAAGTGAATAGGCCCCTTTGCTATATCCTTCATTGACATGCCAAATATTCAAACAGATAAATATTGCATGCTGTTAGTATGGTGAATATCAGAGAGTATCAATACTTAGCTGATATACTGGTGCATACCTAGTAATAAATAAATAAATTAATTAAAATATGAAAAGATAAATGGTGTCAGCATACAGTCATGGTAACTGTTTGTCTAGACTTTGGTAAGCAAAGAATTTTAAATAACTGAACCTTCACACATTTTAACTTAATACTGATTTTTTTTTGGGGGGGGGGGGGACTTCAGAGACAACACTGCAAGGAGTAGCGGGATTTGTCTGAATTTCGGAACAGCTATCTATCTGATTTGTATGGAATAACTCACTACATTTTTACCTTTAATCATGTTGGTAAGTTACACAATGACCTCAGTGATTTCTCAGTATTTAATGACAAAAAACAAACAAAAACCCAGCAACCTTTTCAAAAACAACAAAGAGACCTCGCTGTGACTAATATACAATTTCAACTTTAATGTAGTCTTCCATAAATAAGAAACCAGTGATTATGCACTACAGAGACTCGTTCTCCATTCACCTTCACAGAACAGCTTCATTGAGTTCAACATTGAATTCACTCAATTCTTACACACACACACACACACACACACACACACACACTTACAGTGTTAATTGACACAGATTATTTTTTTGATAACAGCAATGCTTGTAGCACTTTGTTGTAATTATTTTACTCAAATTAGAATTTCGTCTCGTGTCTAGTACCAATCCTAGAGTAACACTGTACAATATACTGAAATTAAGAACACTTGGCAATTAAAAAACAATGTTTTGTAAACCAGTAATTTATCAAATTGGAATACATTTAAAAAAGAAAACACAAAATTGTCACTTTCTGTAAATATTTCGGTGTTGTGCTTAAAGAAATGAACCTAAATTGACGTACACGCACTCGCACACGTAGAAAAGACATGCTTTAGATTTGGAGATCACAATAGCACGCACGTGTGACAGACTGAAACACAGCATACATTAGCAAACTGACACACAGCGATGAAACAAGCATGCAACAAAAGGACAACACCCGGCCCTCGTATACTCTATAGGCATGAGTTTTAAAAAGCATATGTTGGTTAGCGCGCATGTGTGGGTGTGGCCCGGAAACATGCTTTGGATAAAAGATGAGCATTGCTTTGTGCTTAGTTAATGTTGTCATTATAAAACATGGCTTTAAGTCAGAGCCTGCAGCGTATGAAACAAAGGAAGATCAGAATCCATCGGTTCTTTTTTTTTTGCTTGTACCCTTTCTGTTACAATACCAGTTTTGAGAAAAAGTATACTAATCCACACACACACACACACACACACACACACACACACACACACACACAAGTGATCAGAGACGGCATATTCGCAGCATTCTTTCATTTCCATGCTGTTATCTCTAATTAGATGAGTCTCATTTCCTACCCCGAAGGAAGAAGACATAATCTAAGAATAAATTCTGAAGTCCTACCAACTGTATCACCAGTTCATGCTAAAACAAATGTTTGATAAAGACGCCTAACAGACAACTCCTTTACATTTCCAGAAATGAAAGGAGCTGCACAGGTTTTATCTTTCAATCACTGCCTTAGTCATAAAAGAAAAAGAAAAAAAAAAATCCATGTATCAGATAAATGTCTTACTGAACACTGTTAGGAAGGAGGGGTGTTCTAAGGCTGTGTCAGCACCACTTCATGCTGAAACAAGATTCAGTACCTCTCGGATTGGGACTATCTGTGTTCTGGGACTTCTTCGCCTCTTGCCATTACTTGATCCTTTTTTGATCGTAATTTTAATGTATCGCGGGTATATATGTATATATATCTATCTCGCAGGGTCACTGGGAGGAAGCCTATCTCAGCCGACCCTTATCATAGTCAGGGTGCACCCTGTACAGCTCGCCAGACCATTGCAGGGTCAACACATACGCACACACTTTTCACCATTCATGCTCACACCCACACCTAGGGTCAATTTGGAACAACCTATCAGCTTAATGTGCATGTTTTTAGACTGTGGGAGGAAACCAGAGTACCTGGAGGAAACCCATGCAAGCACGGGGGACAACATGCAAACTTCACAGAGAAACACCAGAGACCAGGATTCAAACCCGGGACCTTCTTGCTGTGAGGTGGATGTGCTAATCACTGTCACCGTGTCGCCTTAAGCACATGCATCATAGGTAAAAATAAAGGTGACTGTCATTTTTTAAAGAAGTAAGCTTGCTGATGTTGGCAGAACAAAACCCCAAGGCAATGGCGAGATCTGTTGGCCCATCGCTCACAAACTTCTAGGCTTTGCTGTACATGTGCTTTATTACATCGTGGCATAATGTGAAAAAATAGACAAGATAAGAATATATTTTGTGTTATTTGTCTGTCTGTCTGTTTGATTGTCAGCAGCATTATGTAAGAAGTTTTAAGATATTTAAGATAACTTATGTAAGAAGTTATAGATAAAATACTGGGCCATGGAATTTTTTAAAGGACTCTAACATTGTAAGACAGAATGATTTTTTTTTTTGAAAATGTGGTATTAGAGCAGGTCCAGCAGGGGGCCACTGTATACTTTTGGGTTTCTTTTTCAGCTTGGTGGACGCTTGCATTCTCAGGAGTGCTTCTGGTCATATTTCTCATAGTTCGTAATCTATTTTATTATTTTTTTTGGCAAGACCCAGTGGTCTGAGTATTTTCTTGACTAAGAATTAAAATGATTTGGAGAAGATGGTTTGTTAGTGCAACTGCATGTCAACCTGAGCCTCTAAAATGACAAACTACTTTGATACCCTTGAAGGAGAGTTTAGTAGTCACGGCTCACAGCAAGGAGGTTCTGCGTTCTAACATTTTGGATCAGTGGGGCTTTTCTGTGCATGTCCTCCGTGTTTGTGTGGGTTTCCTCTGGGGGCTCCGGTTTTCTTCCACATTCCAAATACATGTGAGTTAGGTTAAGAGACCACTCTACCCTGCATCTCGCCCAAAGTCCACTGGGATTGGTTTCAACTTCCCACACAATGCCGAGAGATAATCAGTATTGATAATGGATAGAACGATGGATGGATGATATCCTTATTCTGTCACTGCATTTCAATTTATACAAAATTAATTATCCCTTTGTATCAAAATTCAGAGAAAGAGACAAAAATGATCTTAAAAGGACAATAAAACCAGAGAGCTGTTATGCGTTGTAGCGTGCTGACATCAGACAACATGATTGAAAGACAATGACTCTTTGAAACGTTGCCTAGCAACAAGAAGCATTAAAAATATTCACTCTGGATGCCCATCCCTCGGTATCTTGAAAATGTCAGGGAGTACAAGTGCACACGTTGTGCTAAAAACACCAAACAAAGTTTAACCATGCTTGTGTCACACTGGTTTCTGAAGCTAAATATCTCCAGCCTCCGCGAGACAAGCTGGGAGCTGAAGGTCGGGCTTTTAAAAAAAACCATTTTTTTTTTAACTCTTTAAAATGCATCTCACATGAATGACAAAATAATGAGTGTCTTAAAATGTCTGCAAGAACTAGCCTAGTGATCGCTGACAGCTAAAACTAGCAGCATGTTCCAGCCAGAGCGATGCGCCCAAATCCCGTAGATTTCCAGAAGCCTGGTGGTGTGGTATGAAAAGAAAACAAAGGCCTGTTAGCAATTACATCAAATGAATGTAGAACTGAAGACTGCACTGGGGTAATATGAGTCATGGGAATATCATATCTGGGGTGAGAAAGGAAAAGACAAGAGACGGAAGATGTTGCAGTGAAAGTAGATCCTGGGTTACTGGAACCAGACCAAGTCTCATTACTTATGAAACAGATTGAAGTTACTGATTAGTGTGTTAAAAAAAAAAAAAATGTATAAATCTATTATAAATTCAATCCAAAATGCATTAAGGAAGCACATAAAGCAAAAGAAACCAGCGGTGATGCAATCTGGAACAACCCGTGCTTTGTTTCTCACAAGCGCGGCTGGATAAATGGAGTGAAGATTCAAAGAACTTTCAATCTAAACGTTACAGCAGCGAAACCTTCGCCATTAGTCACGATGCTTGTTGTACTCAACTTTAAACCTTTTGAATAAATCAAAGTAACAAAGCTGTGGAAATTTGAGAGGCTTTGCTATACAGTACAGAAGCAAGTCACCTTAATCAACATCAGAGCAGAGTATGCTGTTCTTTCTCAATTCAAAGTCTGCTATGGTGTAGACAGCTATACACACACGCCACATCATTATTATTCAGTAATACCACTAATGATGTGTTCATGGGGGTGTAGAGACGTGTGTGACACTTAAGAATTCAGGGGGCGTAATTGCTATTGAAAGTAATGACATGAACGAAACATGTTAGCATCATTTTCAGGACTTCTAATTTCAATTTTAAGTACATCTGTAGGTTCCTTATGATTGTGTGTAGTTTAAGTGAATTCTCCTTTATAACAATAAGATAATTTTTTTATAAGTCACCTTTTGGACAAAAGTCAATTATTACATAAGTAACATATTTTTTTGACATATTACCTACATCCTGTGTTTTATTTCACTTATTCTCTCCTTATTAACCCCCCTAGCCCCACCCCTCAACCCTTTGGAATCACCCGCTTAGTATTCACATTTTTATTATTAATCAATATTAATAATGATGACTTCAACTGGCCAGTCTAGAGCCTCTGTGAGCATACAAAGTATTGGATAGAGATTTCCTCCAAGCGTGTTATGCCAGCTATAATAGGATGAATCATGTGCGTGCCTTCACCCTCTCTGGTTGCTTGCGGTCGTGTGATAAAGAACTACTCCTTAATGAGTGGAAATGGCTATGACACAATTCGGGAGAAAATCTGGAAAAATGATGTCTTTGATGATAAAAAAAAAATGGTGATTTGTAATGATGGTCTTTATGGTTCTAATATGAAGTATGTGTTGGAACAATCGGTTACAGTACATAAAATTGTGGCAGCAAAACAACCCCATAGTCATGTGCATGTATGTACAAGACTGGGGCAAGTGTTGGCACGATAAAAAGTTTCACAGCAAGAAAGCTTGGGGTTTGGGCCTTGCAGCCAGCCATCATTCTTCCCATTCTTGTATGAGTTCTCCCCACGTACTTTAGTTTCCTCCCACCAGCAAAAGACAAGCAAATTAAGTTAACTGGCTTATCTAATGTTCCTCTAGGTGTTAAGCTGCAATCACACAGGAAGTGACGAGCGACACATGAATTTCTTTGTGGCAGAACTGTGCATAAAGTGGCCTATTAATGGTCTATGGAAGCAAACAGGAAAAGGTTTTCTGGAATTCAGTGTTTGGTGGCATGTCAATCAACAGCATTTTCAAGCACTTATTGGTTATCACATGAATCGTTCACAAAAAATTCAGCTCGGTTAAACTCCGGGCCTACCCACTTCACTTAAGGAAGTACCGCCTTGCATTGCTCATCATTGGCAATCAATGACTTTTCATGGTTGCTCATCAATTTCTGTGTGAATCTGGCTTTAGTCTGAATACTTATTCTAGCTCTAGTATGGGCTAGCCCTACAATAAACTGCCAACGGTGTACCCCACCTCTCATATGACGGCAACTAGGTTTGTCTTAAAACTCACCTTCAATCCCGATGGATAATCAGTATAGAAAATTTATAGATGAATGGATGGACAGACGGACAGGGGCGAAAACAGACCAGTGACCATGCTTTGCATGCTGGTACTAAATTCACACACACACACACCGGTGTCACATTGCTTTTTCCTATAAATATCACATTCCTTGTCTTAAACATCATCTCACTCTCTCATACATAGACAAAGACAGACCTGAACACAGAATATACAGGCAAGGATAATAAATATAGTATCAGTTATAATCTTATTATTATACATCTATGATAGTTTGATCTCTACATTAGGTATTTTGCTCTCTTATGCTATGCTAGGCATAGTTTTACACACCTCTTGACACCTTTTTAAGCAAAACTGTCAAACACATTCAATCATTTAGTCCCCCCAGGAATAAATAAATATAAATACTACTACTACTAATAATAATAACAATAAAAAAAACTTTCCCAACACTTGCACAAGACGAGCACTTAACAGTAGAAGGGATATGAAATAAAGAGAAACTGGAAGGGTTGGAGAGAGATGATGCTGGTTTGTGCAGGGGGATCTGTGGAGATCGGCAGGCCAAGCCTTAGAGAATGCAGGGACGTTTGGGCTGGTCTGTCTGGTTTAAATGGCCAGGGAAGTCTATGAAGCATGTCTGCACCCCTGCTAAACCAACCCATCTACTGATATGAAGGAAGATGCGGTGGATAGTAATAATATCCATGTTAAGAAGGACTCGATACTAACTAAGCTGCAGGGAATGTTTGTCGAATGGCTTGGTCATGTAGTTAAGATTAGCAGGTGCTGGAACACAGCAAGTAGTGTAAACCGTTTAGTCTTCGAGTACCCTCCAGTTATTAAAAAAAGAATCTCAAGACCCTCCACGAGCACCGAGAATCCACCTCAGTGGGAGCACAAAGGGACTGGTCCCATTCCAACAACACTAATTATGTGCATTAACAAATGTAAACATCAATTTGAACACTTTATAGATACAGTATGTCACAACAGTAGGGAGAATAATTAGGTGGTTGCACAGAAAGGAAATCTCTTTCTCTGTCTCTCACGCTCTCTCTTTCTTTCTCTCTCTTTCTCTCCCTCCCTTCTCTCTCCGTGACTCTCAGAAGCCAGGCACGTGGCAGTAGGCCTCCAGTGAAGCCAGTAGGATATAGATGAGCCACAGGGTGAAGAAGAACAGAGCGGTGAGCAGCTTGGCGGTCCGCGGCCCCCCGAGCTCTCCTCCAGAGACCGAGGCCCGGCGGCGGTACAGCAGTGTGAGTACGCAGCCCAGTGCCAGTATGGTGAAGAGTGTGACAGAGAAGGCCAGCGAACCAGGTGGCACATGGAACTTCTCGCCTTTGCTGTGCCAGTACACAGCGGCGATGGTCCACGCCACGCCGATGCCCAGGAAGACATTCACAGCATTGCTGCCCGTCACGTTGCCGATAGAGGCGTCGGCGTATTGGTCCTGGATGGCAGCCACTTTGCTGGCAAAGGTGTCTGAGGAGCACATAGGACATGTAGTTGGTGAAATGTTTTCTCAAGGAAAAAAAAAAACAAACAAACAAAAAAAAACATGTGTGTGTGATCAGGTGACCACTGCAATCTGTTCTACATACTACTGTGTTTCCCCGATAATAAGACCTACCCTTACTTCAGCAGAGTGGTCCAAAATAAGCCCTACCCCAAAAAGAAGACCTAGCTAAATCCAAATTTTGTCCCAACACTTCCCTCATTTTCTATGAATGCACGCGCGCCAGCGCCATTTACAGCTGCACAGCAGAGGAGAGACAGAAAAAGAGGAAGTTAAGGGAACAAAAACAGTAAGTAAAATATTATAAAGCAGGACTGAGGGGTAT
>JAOUQZ010000019.1:10145562-10164324 GCA_028564935.1 Neosilurus hyrtlii
AGCCAATTAGCCTACTGTGCATGTTTTTGGACTGTGGGAGGAAACCGGAGTACCCGGAGGAAACCCACGGAAGCACAGGGAGAACATGCAAACTCCCGAACTGGGAATCGAACCCAGGACCTTCTTGCTGTGAGGCGGATGTGCTAACCACTACGCCACCGTGCCGCCCCTAAAATCTGCTTTTATTATTCAATTTCTAATCAATAAAAAGACAGACTTGTTGATGAACTACAGGTCAGAGATACAGTACTTCAGAAATGCATTAAAGAAAGAGAAAAATAAAATCTGGATGGTTATAAAATAGCAGCATGTATAATTTTCCATGTAGTCATTTGTTCATGTGCGCCTGAATGAGGTTTTTGATCAGTACGTACACTTGGTGGAGGTTTATTTACAGTTTTTCGTGACCTAATTTCTAACTAATGAATGAGGAAGTTTTATGAGAATATTTCCACACATCAGCGTGTGTGGTTTTCTTCTTTACTTATTGGTTTGTTAAATTATGTACAGTATGACCCAAACCAAATAGAAGCTTAGCTATAAGTAGAAATACATGCAATATGTGTGAAACTAAGGGGGGAAATTAGATAATAAAACGCATATATCATGTAAATATTAGTGACCACTCTGACTCTGAGTAAATGGATTATCTGGCCTTTATTTCCTTCATTCTTTCCTTTATTTCTTCATTCATTTTTCATACCAGTTTTCCTCTTTAGGGTCGCAGGGAACCTGGAGCCAGTCCCAGCTCTCTCTGGGGGAAGGTGGGGTACACCCTGAACAGTTTGCCAGTTTATTACAAACATACAACCATTCAAATTCACACCTAGGGGCAATCACCTATAGCCATTTAGCCGAAGGCATGTTTTTGGACTGTTGGAGAAAACCAGAGCACCAAGAGGAAACCCACACAAGCATGGGGAGATCATGCAAACTCCACACAGAAGCATCCTTGCTGACCATGGAGCTCAAACCCAGGCCCTTCTTGTTGAGAGGGGAGCTTACTAATCACTACGCCACAGTATTCCTTGCGGTGGTGGCATCATCGCTCCAGCAGAGAGGTTCTCAGATGCGTAAAAAATTCACCCACCACTGAAAGGACCATCCACAGCAACAGGCACAACTGTAGAATGGACAACACGTACATGCCTAAGAGGCTGCTCTTCGGGGAGTTGGCCTAGGGCTCAAGTCAAATATGCTGGTGGAAGCAGTGCTGGAAGGACTGTGCTAAGGATAACCTAAAGGCCTTCGTCTTTTAGTCTGGATTGGGTCAACATTGCAAAAACAGACTTGGTACACCCATATCCAACAGGGAATGGCGCTATCAGAGCACAACCTAGAAGACTATCAGGAGGCCAGACGTGTGAGATGTCATGCTCGTCAACACTGGCATATATTTTAAAAAAAGAACAATGGAACAGGAAATCTTTAAATTGCTGTCTGTGATAATTGTGGAATGTACTGTATTATGGGCAAACTATTTAGTGGTCCTCCACTGGTGGCCAGACTCCATGTCCCTACCGTATTCCTCTGTCATGTCCCGCAAGTGTGTCACATGACCTACATGCTCTGTAATGATGTCACAAACCTCCCATGACGCTTGACACACTGCATCTAGTCTTTTAATTCAAATGCAGTAAACTGAGATTATGTTGAAATACACTGGTGTATTCCTTGAAATTTAAATTATGCCTTTAGAGTATTAGGCTGTAATGAGTCTCTCGTATTGATTTAAAGTGATTAGGGATGACAGATTTTGGACAGATTGTTTGGTGCTCTATGGGCGTGAGAATGCCCAATTCTGTGCAATGCTACCCACCATTAATGCTGTTGGGAAAATACATTATCATAAAGTGGATCATTCTGTAGTCTAAGAGACTTCTTTTTTCCATCTGTAGCTTCTATAAGACTAACAAAAACAGCATACAACAGTCAATAATCAGGGGTTAAAGTGGGCCGGTACAGATCATTTTCGTATCCAACAAATCAGAGTGTAACATCACCCTCTGCTTGCCCCGCCTTCATTAACACGCAGCATCTTCACACCGGTGTTACCTTTGGCTTGGTGTGATTTGCTATTCTTCTGAATAGCGAAGTCTGTTCTGGAAGAGGTATGGACCAATGGGAGGAGGCTTCTGCCTCCAGGAGGAGAATTGGTCAGATCGAACGCTTGAAAGAACGCGCTTCCTCTTCTGGAACCGCAAATCATTTCCATAAGAGGAAGCGCATTCTTCCGATCATTTGATTTGACCGGTTCTCCACCAAGAAGCGATTCTGCTTCCTCACATTGGTCCATGCCTCTTCACTCTGACTGCAAATCGCACTGGGCCCTTATTTCATGAGTGAGTACATCGATCCACGGATTACTCCGAGTAGTTTTTAAGCCAAAGTAAGTGGATTAAGTTAATTTGACGTCGATGGTGAAGTTTTGTAATATTCAACAATTCCTACAAGCCAATAAGAAGGATTTAAATTTTAAAATGACTAGCTGCTTTAGATTATGTGCCAATGGCAAATCGTTAACGGTTAGCCCAACTTAAAGGAAGAAGCTGTCTATGTAGGCTACCTATGGCTGTTACTGGTGAGACCTATGTACCCATGGCCCTCCTCTGCACAGAAATGGGTGTTGAAAAGATCAGCTCATCATGTCCACAAAGAAAACCACAACATGGGTCAGAGTACAAATGTATATGGGAGCTTTTTTGACTGCATCATGTGTGAGGGTTTGTGTGTGCGTGATGACCTGGCCATGTGACTGTCTGTGTGTGCTGCTGTTACCATGTATGTTAGTATTGTGCCCTTAATACATAGCACTTGTCCAACAACAGATTTTCTAAGTCACAGATTGTGTTTTGTTTTCTTTTCAGAAAAGTTTAGTCAAAGTGTGATTTGAGGATGATTTGGATTGCTGCATTGTCACATCCTGTTTAGTTTGTCCTTTTTTGAGATATACTTTTTCTTTGTGTATGGGTCATTCCAACACAATCAGCCTCCATGACTCCGATTTTCATGAAACTTTCAGAACTGATTGGGACCCATGAAAAATAGCTCAGATACTTTTGCAAATGGCCTCTTAATTAGTGAGATAGGCACTAATGAATTTTTGACTAATTGCCGCAACATCACGAATTAAAACTACAGCACCTAATAGGTTCTAATTTGGGGTGTGGATGCAGAATATGGCCTAGATGTGCCTTGTGGGGGTTGCGTGGGGCTGCTGGGGGGCGAGGGGGAGGGGGGGTGTTAGCTCTTGCTAATTATGTAAATGGGTTTGATTTAATGTTTTAGGAAATTAAAAATACTGTATAATATCAGTCATACTTTCCAATATTCTGCAACTTTTCAGCCAAATTCATAGCTGCTTTTCAGTTAATTGTTATGCCTACTTCCTGATTATGTGAACACGAAAATTCACTGTCATAGTACCAATAAGCCAAAATAAAACTAATCCAGGTTTTTTTGCAATCGTTTGCATCATTTTCCCTACTGTGCCGCAACACCAAATTTTAGGCTCCACACTTTAAGCACTGTGTATAAAATCCCATGGGAGGCTTTAGTCTTTTTAGCCAAATTTCACAAAATCAGTGGCTTCACCCACCACATCTCTCCTGGAGTCTTGCTTCATAACAACCTTCCCAGAAACTGTCCCTAATGGTTTGCCATTCCAAGTTCATAATCCTTCACGCTCCATTATGTACACAGTAAACACACACAACCCCACAAAATTTCACCAACAGAGCAGTCTGTCTCCAGTGGTCATATTTGTACATGCAGATGGTGCCTACGAGGAAAGGTTGGGGTAAGCTGAAAATATACTGTGCACTGCTGAAAGAAAGAGAACCAAGAAAACACAAAATAGTACAAAGAATCAAACCTAAGAAGGTTTTAAGGATCGCTCCAGTACCCAAGCCAATATAGTAGCAGAGGCAACAAAAGCATGATAATCCGATAGGGCAGTCCAATGAACACCAAAAGATAAATCAGGGTTGTACAGTGGTAGTGGTAAGTACATCCACCTCGCAGCAAGAAGGTCCTGGGTTCGAGTCCCTAGGCTAGCCAAGGGTGTTTCTGTGTGGTTTGCATATTGTAGTGAAGACCGCAATGTAGACGACACAAAGGGACGAAAAGCTTTTCATTTACAAAGTCTAGCAGTGTAAGCCCCATGTGTGGTCTAACAGCACATAAAAGAGTGAGGAAAAAGTAAGGTAGTGCACAGGGCTTAGGAGGCTTGGTTACAGAGAAGCCTGTAATTACAGACAGCCTGTATAAGAAGTCAGAGGTATTATAAGATGAAGAATGTAATTAATTTCACAACAGATCTCTTTTCCAGAACTGGAATCATATACCACTGTCACCCTTAATTGTTTAACTTAAACATAATAGGAGAGTGCTAAAGGGGGAGAAAGGGAGAAAATGAAAGAACAGAGCCTAAAGGTATAGCTAATAATAACAACGTCAGAGTTCTTTCCCTCCACCTTCCAGACCACTGTTTGCTATTTCAATCGTATCAAACTGTTCATCTCAAGACCTTTTGCCAACTGTGGAACCAGATGCTGACGCAAAGATTAGTAATATCCTGTCCAAATGGGTGGATATAAATTGCTTGCTTTATAGTGTGTATACTGTAGATCAGTATTACAACGGACTCACCTATTACCGTAGTACAAAAGAAAAGGAACAATTTTCTCTCACTGACTCATAACATAATAGGTATGTGTGCAAATATCATAGCCTTAATATTCGGCTGTATTCTACAATCACACATGATAGAGGTGCTTTGAATAGAAACATCTCAGTCAAAAATATTACATAAGCTCATAGAAGTATCCTTCAATTACGTTACCTTCATTCTGCCAGCTAATTCTTTGTCAGAGATTTCTCTTGAAAGAATGTGATATGTGAAGCGATTGCCACTGAATCACCGAGGGTATATTTGGAATCAAATACTACAGACCATGCAGATGCATTTATATGGAAATAATGTTTTCCATTCTGTGGCCAGGTGCCAGCTATAACCATAAGTGATGTTTTTGATGCCCTAATAATGCAACACCATGATGGACCTGTATTTACCAGTGATGAACAACCCTGTTCCTGGAGATATACCTCCCTGAAGACTTTAGCTCCAGCCATGCTGGTGCCCACCTGACAGAACTAATCATTGCCTTAAGTCTCATTCTAAAGTCTTAAGTCTTGATTAGGTAATTAGATGGTCAGGTGGGCATGATTACGTTTGGAGCAAAAGTTTTCAGAAAGATAGGTCTCTAGGAACAGGGTTGGCCACCACTGGTGTTCACTATCTTGGTACTTTAAAAGTTTATTTGTAGTTCTTTTTAACCATTACAGAGCCAGGTCAAGTGAACTTCATGCACTCCAAGCAGCACTAAGCTACAGGCACCTTTTTGTAGCATGCACACACACATACACAACATGGAAATGTAAAGTAAACCACTTCTTTTAAAGCTCATTCAAAGTTTTAGTATGTACTATGTGGAAACACAAGAGAAGAAAAAGTTTTTATGGCTTATTTATTATTTATATATGGCATCTTTATTTTTAAAGCATGACATTGATGATGCCGCCTGTTCCGAGTATCCATGACAAACCATGACTGTCTATCATTTTAATTTAAACATTATCTATTCAGGATGATACTTTTTTCTCTCCTGATAGCATACCAATCGGATTACACCATCCCATGTAACATATACTAATTTGTTATTTGTTTTAAACATTGTCCTACAGAACTAAGCCTTGACATTAATAAAGTGTTTTCCATTACCTGTTTACAGAAACAAATGAATCCATCCATTACCTGTACTGTTTATCTGTCAGGGCCACAGGGGAAGCTTGAGTCAATCCCAGCCTACTTTCAGGAAGAGACAGGGTGCACCCTAAACAGGTCGCCAGTCAGTTGCAGGGCCAACATGCAGTAAAATATAAAATATGAAGTACTGCATATCCTAAATAACATAAAATATTAAATAAAATGAAATATCCAGCACTTGTTGGTCTATTTTCATTACAAACCTACCCCCCATGATTATATATACATTTAATTTTTTGCCTGCGAGGTCTAGAACTCAGCTGTAGTCTTTAGGGGGTGCCTCAGATAGAACATTAGTCCCTGGGTCCTCATTATGAGTTGCTGTGAACTGCGTTGGAGCGATGCTGCACAATGTTTTATTTCACCGACACATGTTTATGTGCACTGGGTGTGCAGAGCCAGCCCCAGGGGAATGCTAATAGTGGTAAATAAATAACGCTTAAGAGCATGCACAATGTTTTGTGTGGAAGCACGGGTGAGTATTTGAATGTGGTGTCCCATATGAAGCATAGAAGGCTGTCACAGTCTTGCCACACAGCACAAGCACATACCTGAGATTGAGAAAAAACTATGAGTTCTGAATCACATACTGAGATGGCACGGTGATGCAGAGGTTAGCACGTTCGACTCACTCGGCTTGGGGCGTTACCGCGTGGAGTTGGCATGGTCTACCCGTGCTTGTGTGGGTATCCTCTGGGTACTCCGGTTTCCTCAAACAGTCTAAAATATAGATATAAGAGTATGCCTTTTCCCCGTTGGCGTTGTAATCATGGACCCCAGTGACATCAGGATGCGAACTCCCAGTGACAGGGGATCACATTTTACTGGAGCACCACCAAGGAACCCAGGGGGAAAAATTCTGAATGTAAAAACACTATATATGTAAGGAGATCTGCACAGAAGAAAAGACCTACTGTTGTGCTGTCTTTGTTAGTAAACCTGTATATGATGATACGTATTGTGTATAATAGAAATCAAGTATGATCTAGTGTTGTGATATTTCTGTTACATCACCCACCTCTAGTCATAAATTGCCCAGAAATGCCCAGGGTGCATAAAGAATGAGATTCTGCGAATGTTACGTTGCATCCACCCTCCTCTGCACTCGCTAACACTCTCCCTCTAACGATCTGTGGGTGGATGGATGGGTGCCTATTTCTGTCTGTACACATCTATGGGCACACAAGCAAGGATTTGACTATCATAATCCTTTTCAAGCTCAGCTTAATACCATGACTCCCTAAACAGACAAATAAATTAACCTATATTTTAAATTGACCCTCAAAAAATAAATGAAAATTCACATGCAAGATGATGAATAACTTGATAGATTAAGGGCAAAGGGTAGAAGTAGTTTATGGTTGATATGGCTCACCAACTCAAATCAAGGCTGCTGATTATTCAAGTTGAGAGAGCAGCTTTCTGTCATTTCAACAAGTGTATAAAGCGCCAATATGTCTATGCTCCAATCAGTGAAACGCAAATTTCCCACTGACCAATCACTAATCAGTATTTCCCCCAAAGACCAATCACTGATCACCACTGTACCCAACAACCAATCACTGATCACCAATGATTTTAAATAACCAATCACTGATCACGATTTTCCCTCAAAGACCCAAGCATTGGTCACCACCATTCCCAGCAACTTATCCAGTTCTATTAGTCTGATTTTGCCAGCACCCTGTTTTTCAGTGTAGTGTGCTGGGGTGCAGGCATCAAAAAGCAACGGCTCTGTGGTTGGACTCAAACTCGCCACTCTGGGGACGGTGGTACAGGACAGTATCCTGGCCAAAATGAGGACAATTATGGACAATGCCTTAACACCCCCCACTTAACACTAAGCCATCACAAAACTCATTCAACCACAGACTCATTCAACCGTGCCGTTATAAGGAGCGATACAGGAGGTCATTCTTATCCACAGCCAGACTCTATAATTCAATCATTTTTCAAAAGAACAATCACTAATCACCTTCATTTTAAACAAGCAATCACTGAACAGAATTTGATCAAATATCAATCACAGACCACCAATATTCTAAACAACCAACTACTAATCACCATGGCTCACAATGACGATCACTGACCATTGATGAATGTGTAAACAATCGTAATTTGCTAATGACTATAAATAAGAAAAATAATTTAAAACAAATAATCTTTTACCTAGCACCCACCACAAACTCTGGACATATAAGACACATCTGTTGGGAACATAGGGAATTAATAAATAAAATAGAACAAATGCACATTTCTCTGTTCAACCATACTATTATTTAGATTTAGGTACTGCCTAAAGATGGAACTCTCAATGATATCTCCATTGATAGGTGCCCAAGGCTGGTGTTATAAGAGCAGAGTGACTCGTGTAAGGGTTAAGTCACTTTAGTCTTGAATAAAATAAATAAATCTCTCCTGTTTCACTCACTGGGGTATTTTTTTTACCCCACTCCCTTTCACTAGCTGATTTCTTTGTTCATTTGTATCACCTATTGTTTAAGTATCATAGTAGTTCATGTTCCGTACTACCGTTAAAGTTTGGTGTGTGATACTAAGTTTTGCTTAGTGATAGTTTGTCTGCCTACCTGAGTTAGATCCAGGACATCCATCCAGGCCATGTGTTATGCCTATGAAGCTCCACTGAGGAGCTCCCTTAAAACTTTTTGGTTTAATCAACTTTTCTATTTAATAAGCTTTCTTTTTTTGCTTCATTTTTTTAGTCCTAAACTTCAGGATGGATTTAAACTACTTTAGGAAAAAGGCTGCTTATAGCATAGACCAATATCAAGTATGCAAATATATGCAAATGTGCAAACTTAGACACCCACGCATCCTCCTATACTCTTTTATAAGCACACACTAACTCGAACACAAAGTGCAGGGAGTGTGATGGTCTTAGTCACAGCCTGAGAAAAATGCAGTCACCATATTAGAAAATGCCCAGAGTTCAGACTAAACTTGTGTAATTTTGCATAGCTGGGAAATTGCTTGTCATGTATTACCTTGTAAAAAAAAATCTTTCTAATACTGAGGATTAACACCCCACCCCCCCACCCCACCCAAAAAAAAATTATATATGTATGAATATATATATATAAAATCTGTCTGACAATCTTTTTTGTTCAAAGGGGATTAAATGTGAAATGAATCACATATTCAACATTCATGGTGGAATGAGTAAGAGAGCGGAAATAGGCTAATCAAGGTATGCTATGTGATCATTTGAAAACCGAGAAAATAGACAAATTGGTATCACCACTGTTACCACATGAAGGATGGAAATGGAGCATTTAATCCAGGACAGCGTGTTTTATTTCACAGCGATGAGCGTATGGTAATAATTTCAGGGCAATGCTGCAAAACACTCTTAGGAGGCTGTGTGTTAATTCATAATTTAGAATCAGAAAAAGTAGAAGGGATGGATGGGAGCGATAGAGAGGAGTCTAAAAATAGGAGAGAGAGAGAAGGAGAGAGAGAGTCCAGCTGAGAGGTCTCCTGGTGGTGTTGTATACAGAGATCCCCTCTGTAGCACAATCATTCCATTCACATCACAGGCTCATTCACCTCAATCAAACACCTTTGTTCATACAGAAAGCAACTTAACACAATATCGAATCAACGCAAACCAGCTGATAGTAAACATACACTACCTGTTCACTTATTTTTTATAGCTCGTGTGAAGCTTGCAAGAAATGCTGGATGTTATGAGATTAAGTAGCGTAGTGGTTGCCTTGTCCGCCTCACAGAACGGGGTTCAAGTTTCAGGCTCAATGAGGGCATTTCTGTGTGGAGTTTGCATGTTCTCCCTGTGCTTGTGTGGGTTTATGGTACCCTGGTCGTACCCTGGTCGTACCCTGGTCGTACCCATCCCACCCCCCCACCACAGTCCAAAGACATGCAAAATAGGCTGACTGGATGTTCTAAATTGCCCCTAGGTGCAAGTGTGCATGCAAATGGTTGAGGGTGTGCAGCCCTGTGATGGTCTGGCAAGCTGTTCAGGGTGTACCCCGACATCAAGAGTCAGCTGAAACCGGATCATAGATGGGTTGAGGGCTGGAGCCTCTCAGCCGACACTGGGCAAGGTACACCCTGAACAGCTCACTAATCCATTACAACTATTCACACACACCATGGGGCAATTTGGAACAGCAGGTCAGCCTAACATGCAAGTCTTTGGACTGTTGCAGGAAACCGGAGTACCCGTCAGCCACAACATTAAAAACATTAGGAGCACTGACCAGTGAAGTGGATAACGTTGATTATCTTGTAACTGTGGAAGCTGCCGAGGAGTGGGATGCATTTGACACAAACTGAGAGGTCAGTTCACGAAGTTGATGTGTTAGAAGCAGGAGCAAGTGTAAGGATCCGAGTGACTAACAAGAGCCACATTGCGATGCTTAAAAGGACTCTGTCTATTCATCTCAAAAACAGCAGGTCTTGCAGGGTGTTCCTGGTGTGCAGTGGTAAGTACCTTCCAAAGGTGGTCCAAAGAGGGCAACCAGTCAACTGGCAAGAGTTTGTGCCTAAGGCCCACTTATGTGCGCACAGGGCAAAGACGAGTGCTTATTCTGATCCTGCAGAAGAGCTATAGAACCAACTGCTGAAAAAGTTAATGCTGCATATAATAGAAAGGAGTCAGAACACACAGTGCATTACAGCTTGCTGTGTTTAGGGCTGGTTATACACAGGCCAATCAGGTGGTGTTAATGTTATGGCTTTTCAGCAATGTTCATGTGCATCGTCACCGCCATCATCACCATCCAGTATACAGGTAATACTCGAAAAATTTGAATATCGTGCAAAAGTTCATTTATTTCAGTAATTCAACTTAAAAGGTGAAACTAAAATATTGTATAGACTCATTACATGCAGAGTGAAATATTTCAAGCCTTTATTTGTTATAATTTTTTTTTTTTTTGGATTTTTCCCCATTTCTCTCCCCTAATTTAGCCGTATCCAATTCCCACCCATCATTTGCCTTCCCTATCACATGACCTCCACTGACCAGGGAGGGGCATAAGCAAGCACATGCCCCCTCTGTGACATGCGATGCTGCCACCCGCCTCTTTTCGAACTGTTGCGCATGCGTATTTGGGGGCGGCCTAACACACTCGGAGGGAAAGCACTATCCGCCCCCTCCTACGAATGAGCTCACAGACGCCCAAGATTGGCTGGTGATCGCTGTGAGTGACAGGAAAGTAAGTGTATGCCATTCCTCCCTCCCGTGAGAGCTCAGCCAATTAGCTATCATGGACTCCCTGGTCATGGATGGCTGATTAGAACTCGTGATCTCCGGATTGATAGGATGATTATGGCTTACAGCTTATTGAAACCTCAAAAACAAAATCTCAAAATTAGAACATTACATGAAATCAGTAAAAAAGGATTTTTAGATACAGGAATGTCCGTACTCTGAAAAGTATAATCATGCATATGTACTTAGTACTTTGCGTCCCTTTTGCATGAATTACTGTCTCAATGTGGCATGGCATGGATCAGCCTGTGGCACTGCTGAGGTGTAAAGACTGGGATGCTTCAATAGCAGCCTTCATTTCTTCTGAATTGTTCGGTCTCGTGTCTCATCTTTCTCTAGGCTACACCCCATAGATTCTCTATGGGATGGGTGTGGTGGGGGGTCAGGTCAGGTGAGTTTGCTGGCCAATCCAGCACAGTAATTCCACGATCACTGAACCACGTTTTGGTACTTTTGGCAGTGTAGGCAGGTGCCAAGTCCTGCTGGAAAATGAAGCCAGCATCTCCATAAAGTTTGCCTTCTAAAGGAAGCATATAGTGCTTTAAAATGTCCTGGCAGACAGCTGCGTCGACTCTGGACTTAATAAAGCACAGTGGACCAACACCAGCAGATGACATGGCACCCCAAATCAACACAGACTGTAGAAACTTCACACTGGACTTCAAGCATCTTTGATTGTGTGGCTCTTCATTCTTCCTCCAGACTCTGGGACCTTGGTTTCCAAATGAGATGCAAAATTTGCTCTCATTAGAAAAAAGGACTTTGGGTCACTGAGCAACAATTTGACAAGAGGAATACGACATTTGAAGCCCATGTCCAGGATCCGTCTGTGTGTGGTGGCTCTTGATACACTAACTCCATCCTCAGTCCACTCCTTGTGAAGCTTCCCCACACTTTCCTGGCAATTCTCCCCAGCATCCCTGCTGCTTGTGCTCCTTTTTCTTCCACATTTTTCCCTTGCACTTAACTTTCTATTAATGTGCTTTGATACAGCACTTTAAGAACATCCACCTCCTTTTGCAATTACCTTTTGAGTCTTTCCCTCCTTGTGGAGGGGGTCAATGATGGTTTTCTGCACAACTGTCAGGTCAGCAGTCTTCCCATGATTGTGAATTCTACTGAACCAGACTAAGAGACCTTTTAAAGGCTCAGAAACCCTTTGCAGGTGTTTTGCATTAATTAGCCGATTAGAGTGTGACACTGAGCCTACAATATTGAACCTTTTCACAATGTTATAACTTTCGGAGATTTTGGATTTGGGGTTTTCATAAGCTGTGAGCCATAGCCATCAAAATTATAACAGATAAAGGCTTGAAATGTTTCACTTTATTTGAATTACTGAAATGAATTAATGTTTGCATGATACTCTAATTTTTCAAGTTGCACCTGTATGTGTGCATCAAAACAATGCACACCAGCAACAACAATGATTAAATTTCTAGTAGAAAGGAAGAGAAATTGGGCGGTATGGTGGCATACGGTGGTTAGCACCTCCACCTCACAGCAAGGTGGTCCTGGGTTTGATTCCTGAGCTCGGGAGTTTGTGTGGGAGTTTGCATGTTCTCCCCGTGCTGGTGTGGGTTTCCTGCAGGTATTCCGGTTTTCTCCCACAGTCCAAAGACATGCACACTAAGCTAATTGGCTGTTCCACATTGCTCCTTGGTATGGATGCGAGTGTGAATGGTTGTGTGTTGCTCTGCGATGGTCTAGCAAGCTGTTCAGGGTCTACCCTGCCCTCACCCAGTGACAGCTGAGATAGAAACAGCCTCCCTGCTGCCCTAGTGAAGGATTCAGCTAATAAGTGAGAGTATATTTGTGTATAAAATTATGAAGAGTAGCTTGTAATGCCTCCACACAGCAGTTCGTTCATCAGTACGTTCTTTCCAGAATAGTATGAAGAAAACATGGACACAATAAGGATTTTTTTTTGCTTCTATCCATGAACTGCTGTTTTGCACAATTTCTTTCAGTTCTTTTTTCCCCCTTCTCTATAAATAGAGAATGGCCTTGTGCCTGCATTTCTATTCACGCCTTCATTCACATTCTTCTCCCGTCTTTCATTCTTATTGATTTCTGTCTTTCCATGGTTTCTGTCTGTGCAGGCTGTGTGAAATTAAACAGCTCACCAGCTCCGAACTCAGGGCCATAAACCACTGCAGGTGCCTGACGATAAGAAACGATTGATGAAAAACAATGGGCCTGCAGGCCAGGCCTCTGGGAAATGAAAGATTGGGGTGAAAAATGTGGGGGTGGGTTTGAGGGGCTGGCTGGCACAAGTGCATTGCACTTGTACTGGAAAGTCGGAATTTCAGAGTCCCCAGTCAGAATATCAATTAAAATGCTCCGTGACTCTGAAAGTCAATCCAAAAACATACACATTAGGCCAAGTGACTGTTTCAAATTGCCCCTAGGTGTGGATGTGAGTGTGAATTGTTGTGTGTGTTGTCTTGCAATGGTCTGGTGAGCTGTTCAGGTGTATCATGCCTTCAACCAGTGTCAGCTGAGATAGGCACAGTCTCCCTGTGACCCTAGTTGTAGAATTAAGTGTTTCAGCAAATGAGTGAGTGAGAGTGACTTGAGTTAAATGGAATGATCTGTGTGTGTGTGTGTGTGTGTGTGTGTTGGGGGGTAATGGACAGGGAAGAAACTGAGGAAAATGCTCATTATGTCCCTCATGAGAGAACAAATAAAATTTGTCCAGCGTTGCTCCATTTTGGGTCTTGTGTAGGTGCACAATGCAACACAATGATGCATCACAGTACAATACAAGCAGCATAATGAACAATAATGTTATGATTTTTCTGAACCAGTTCCTATATATTGCTCTTTTCAATAATGATTTTCAGATTTCCTGTTTTAATATTCAAATCTATATAAAAATAGCGAACACACAATCCTATAAACGGGTGGCAAGGTGGCGTGGTGATTAGCACGTCCGCTCCACAGCACAGTCCAAAAGACATGCACATTAGTCTAATTGGCTGTTCCAAGTTGCCCCTAGGTGTGGATGTGAGTCTGAATAGTTGTTTGTGTGTTGGCCCTGCAAAGCTCTGGTAACCTGTTAAGGCCTGCCTTAGGCCAGTGTTGGCTGAAAAAGGCTTCTTCTTCGTGACCCAAATAGGATTAAGCGGTTTGGCAAATGAGCTAGAATCCTATAAAGGCATTTAAAAAGGTTTCCATTTCAAAAGGTTTCCCAGCAAAACCACCCCAGCTCATACACCCACAACCATTTACACTCTCACCAAGGGGCAATCTGGAACAGCCAATTAGACTAATGGGCTTGTCTTTTATACTGTTGGAGGAAACCAGTGTACCTGGATGAAACCCATGCAAGCATGGGCAGAACAAGCAAACCCCATACAGGACGCCTTTGCCGAGCCCCCGAACCTTCTTGCGGTGAGGCAGATGTGTTAATCACTACACCATCGTGTCGCTGCCAAAGCGGTTTGAAAGTGACATTAAAATGACTGGGGTTTTAATAATGAGTGAAATAATAATTTTAACCACTGTCGTATATTCTTGTACGTTCCTAGTCTCCCAAAAACAATACTTCTTTTAAAAGTGTTCATTCTGAGCAGCGGCCTTGCAAATAAACATCTTAATTTGTATCCTCATTACAGAGAAAAGGCATTTCTTTGGTGTTCTGCCAAACATAATTACCCAGAAAACCCAGCATTCTTATTAAATATGACAATATGTAAAAAGGAGAAAGAGAACTCTGGTCCAATGTAATGATGAATGAGTCTCGTGGAAAACATTTTTAATCCAAGAAAATTTGAAGCAGCAGTTTGAAGGCTTGAACACTGCTGCCTTAGGAGGGCTATCTTGCAACAACATGTTGCCTGTGTACGTGTGCGAGTGTGTTCAGAGAGGAGCACGGCATGTGTAGGAGTCATGGTTTTCTACAGCACACAGGCGGCATCCTAATCAGTTCTGTCATTCCACAGGAAGGATTTGCTCCATTCAATCTCTAATTCCCATCTCAGGGAAAAAAATATGGTGTTTTGTCTTCATCTAGTTTGACAGAACAGGGGGTGTGCATGTTCGTCACATATCTTCTCTTGGCAATAAGACTTGTCATCGACCTCATGGGGACGGATGTGTTTTTCACGGCAATGTATTTACGCTTTATCCACAGCCATGTTTGCAAATGAGAAACCAGGCAAGCAAATCTTCACCATATTCCCTAGATTAGGCTTAGCAAAACATAACTCCAGCTTCCTTGTACGCATGCCTAGCCTAGTGGTTCTTAACCAAATATAGCTCTTCTGTCAGTTGAGTCTCATAGTCCTGCTCATCCAATGCAGCCTACATGCAATGCTATCTGCCTCAAAGTCACGAGTGAGGGGATAAGTGTTAAAGGAATGAGAAATGCAGAAGGGATGCAAGGGTGAAATCGAACAGAAAAGAAGAATGGCTTCATGTTAAACTCTTGCTTAATAACCAATTAGGTACTTAATATAGCATAAGTATGAGCATTTTTTTTCCTAATACAGAGAAAAATAATGAACTCCGTAAACATGACAAAAACAAATCTGTGATTTTAACACATGCATGCACACACAAAAATAATTATTAGAAGTACTAAAAGGCTCCCATTGACAAGGTGTTCAATTATCAACCTGAAGATTCAAATCCAGGTTGAAGACACAGCCGTCTCACAGTCCATGAGAGGTAATTGGTCGAGCTCTCACAGCAGGGAGGCAGACACTCACCTATCTGTCACTTATATCTGCCAGTCATATCTATGACAGTTTTCCCTCCAAGTGTGTTGGGATACTGTTCGTAAAGATGCAGGTGGTGGCATTACATGTCACATGGATGCTTATGTATCTCTTGGTTTGGCGATGGTTGTATGTGATGGGGTAGGGAACTGGTTACAACTAGAGTAGGAAAGAAAATGGAGGGGGGAAATGGGTGAGGGGGGGTGTTGTTTGCATATATGATATTGCAGAATTTAATGACTCCCCTTTGAGAATTACAGACAGGCAGTTTTCACTTTTTTTTGGTATGGTGTTAGCTTCAAGCCCTTAGGTTATGGTGTTTTAAAATCTTTCAGGTGATCCAATGTTTCAGTAAAATGATATCATCTTCATCCTCTTTGGGTTTCTTAATCATCTTTCACAAACAACCGACAGTTTGTTTGGCATACAAAATTTGGGTGAGGTGGAGTTGAACGCAGAGGAGTCGCGTTCACATGTAGGGAAAATAGGTCAGGTCTGTTAGTCACATTGTATGATGTTTTTTGGTTTGAAAGCATATGACCACGACTTGCTAACTGTCTGAATCTGTTCAGCAAAACCTCTTCAAATGTATTGGTAGTGAGATGTATGCCTATCTCAAATACTCACTTCATCCACATTTCATACCTGGAAACTTTAAACAAAATATTCTGTATCTTTGTTGTCCTTCATGACCAGTCCATTTTACACAAATTTTACAACGAAATAACCGGCACAGTGGTATAGTGGTTGGCACATCCGCCGCACAGCAAGAAGGTCCTGGGTTTAAGTCCCATGCTTGGGGGTTTGTGCGTAAATGATAATGTATAATTTAAAAAATTATATATAAACATATATAATATAATAATTGTGGGTTTCCTCCCACTGTTTAAAGACATGCACATTAGGTAATTGGCTGTTCCAAATTGACCCTAGGTGTGAGTGTGAATAGTAGAGTGTGTTGGCCCTGCGATGGTTCAGGGTGCACACTGCCTTCGCCCAGTATCGGCTGAGATAGGCCCTAGTCTTACTGCGATCCTAACGGGATTAGGCAGTTTGTCAATGAGTGAGGAATGAGAATAAGCATATGACACATATGATGGATCAGTTGCTAAATAGCACTAAACGCCAAATAACTAACTATGACTAATCTTCACTTTCATGTTACAATTTAAGATCCTCTACATGGCCGAGGCTGTCCCTGGATTGTTGTGGATTGTTTTTGGAATATCATGCAACAATAAAGGCAACTCGTTACTTGGTGCAGAGGATTTTGGGAAGGGTGATCCAGCAAATTTGAGGTGAAAACATTTGTTTTCCTGTAATCAGGGCACTCTGTGAGCATTTTCATGTTTCAGAATGCAGATTTAAATTAGCTCGCTCATCCCAATCCCACACATGGTACAACCTTCAGCCTCTTGAATGTAGATTGAGTGTGTCAGAATGCCAGGGTCACCATCGATCCATCGTTTCCAGGCGAGCATGCAGTCTTACTCATGTAACGTCTCTTATGAACTCGTTCTAGTCATGACTTCAGCTTCATTTTAAAAATGCAGACTTATATAAGCATCCCATTCCCTACTCCTTTGCCTTTCATCACAATGTTTCATGCTTGGCTTTGGTACAGGAGCATGCTGGAGGAGAACAAACACTAATCCCAGTCACACATGTACAGGCATGAACGTAGACCATAGATGCAAATGCATGCACAGAACACACACTCACATACTACATGCTACACTAGAGAAGAGGGTTAGCACTTGTAGCTCGGTGTATTTACTAAATGATTAGTAGTGCTCAAATTAATACCTATTTTCATTGTCATCTGCACAGAGAGCAAGCGAGGGAGAGAAAAAGACAGAGTGAAACAGAATTCCCTGGCCTCCTCTAGCCTGATGTCAGCTCTCTTGAATTGCAGCTGCTGTGAAAACTTGAGTTAAAGCTGGTTCCTAAAATCAGAAGTGAAAGTCTCCTTAGGAGTTTCTCCTACCAACTAGTATACACTTCCTGGCCACTTTATCAGACCCACCTATACCCATAGCCATTTCAGCCCCTCCTTCCGAAACACATTATCCTGGGTATCTGGGTCTCTGGGTGGCTGGAGCTCATCCCAGCCTGCTTTCAGCAAAGATGGGGTACAGCTCGCCAGACCATCACAGTTGGAAGAAACCGGAGTATCTGGAAGAAACCCACGCAAACACAGGAAAAGCATGCCATGGACTCGAACCAAGGACCTTATTGCTGTTACACCAGCATCCCCAGTCATTCACCTTCCAATCAGCCAATCACATAACTTCATTTATTCATTCATTCATTTATTCATCTTCTTCCACTTGTTCCGGGGTCGGGTCGCGGGGGCAGCAGCCTAAGCAGTGACTCCCAGATGTCCCTTTCCTCAGCCATTTCCTCCAGCTCTTCCAGGGGGACGCCAAAGCGTTCCCAGACCAGCCGAGAGATGTAGTCCCTCCAGCGTGTTCTGGGTCGGCCCCGGGGTCTCTTCCCGGTCGGACATGCCCAAAACACCACACCAGGGAGGCGTTCGGGAGGCATTCTAATCAGATGCCCGAGCCACCTCAACTGGCTCCTTTCAACGCGAAGGAGCAGCGGTTCTACTCAGAGTTCCTCCCGGATGAGAGAACTTCTCACCCTATCTCTAAGGGAGAGACCTGCCACCCTGGGAAGGAAACTTATTTTAGCCGCTTGTATTCGCGATCTCGTTCTTTCGGTCACTAATCAAAGCTCTTGACCATAGGGTGAGGGTAGTAAAATGACTGGTAAATTGAGAGCTTTGGCTTCTGGCTCAGCTCCCGCTTCACCACGACGGACCGGTACAAACTCCGCTTTACAGCAGAGGCTGCACCGATCCGCCTGTCAAACTCACGCTCCATCCTTCCCTCACTTGTGAACAAGACCCCGAGATACTTAAACTCCTCCACTTGGGGCAAGACCTCATTCCC